>JASVEL010012432.1:0-198613 GCA_032618575.1 Nicotiana noctiflora | reverse complement strand
AACTCTCGAACTCTACGAGTCCGCATAACTCTTCCGACGAGACCGTGCCGTACGAAGCCTCTCCCGGATCAACTTTGCTCTATCCAGAGCATCCTAGACTAACTCGGTCCCTATCAATCTAACCTCACCAGGCTCAAACCATCCCACGGGGGATCTACACCGCCTCCCATACAATGCCTCATACGGGGCCATCTGAATACTCGACTGATAACTGTTGTTGTAGGCAAACTCGGCAAGTGGTAGGAACTCATCCCACGAACCACCAAAATCAATCACACAAGCTCGCAACATATCCTCCAAGATCCGAATAGTGCGCTCAGACTGTCCGTCTGTCTGGGGGTGAAATGCTGTACTCAACTCAACCCGTGTACCCATCTCTCGCTGAAATGCTCTCCAAAATTGAGAAGTGAACTGAGTACCCCTATCGGATATGATAGACACTAGGACTCCATGCAATCGAACAATCTCTCGAATAAAGATCGCTGCCAACCGCTCCGATGAGTAGGTAGTACTAACTGGAATGAAGTGAGCTGACTTGGTCAGTCTATCCACAATCACCCATACAGAATCAAACTTCCTCGCCGTCCGAGGGAGTCCAGTAACAAAATCCATAGTGACTCTCTCCCATTTCCACTCAGGAATAACAATGCGCTGAAATACACCACCGGGCCTCTGGATGCTCGTACTTAACCTGCTGACAGTTGAGGCACCGTGCTACATGTCCGACAATGTCCATTTTCATCTTTCTCCACCAATAGTGTTGTTTCAAATCTTGATACATCTTCGCGGCTCCTGGATGGATAGAATACCGCGAGCTATGGGCCTCCTCCGGAATCAACTCACGAAGGCCATCAACATTGGGCACACATATCCGGCCCTGCATCCTCAATACGCCGTCACTATCAATGGTGACGTCTCTAGCATCATCATGCTGAACTCTGTCCCTAAGGACGACCAAATGTGGATCATCATACTGGCGCTCACGAATACGATCATATAGAGATGACCGAGATACAACACAAGCCAATACCCTGCTGGGCTCCGAAATATCTAACCTCACTAGCCGATTGGCTAGCACCTGAACATCATAAGCAAATGGCCTCTCCTCGGCTGGAATATATGCCAAGCTCCCCATACTGACCGCCTTCCGGCTCAAAGCATCGGCCACCACATTGGCCTTCCCCGGATGATATAATATAGTAATGTCATAATCCTTCAACAACTCAAGCCATCTCCGCTGTCTCAAATTAAGGTCTTTCTGTTTGAACAAGTGCTGGAGACTACGATGGTCGGTATACACCTCACAAGACACACCGTACAAATAGTGCCTCCAAATCTTCAATGCATGAACAATGGCGGCTAGCTCCAAATCATGAACAGGATAGTTCTTCTCATGTGGCTTCAACTGCCGAGAAGCATAAGCAATTACCTTACCTTCCTGCATCAACACACAACCTATCCCCACTCTCGAGGCATCACAATAAACGGTATATGAACCTGAAGCTGATGGCAATACTAACACTGGAGCTGTGGTCAAAGATGTCTTGAGCTTCTGAAAGCTCTCCTCGCACTCATCCGACCACACGAATGGTGCACCCTTCTGGGTCAATTTAGTCAATGAAGAAGCAATGGATGAAAATCCCTGAACAAACCGGCGATAATACCCCGCCAAGCCAAGAAAGCTCCTGATCTCTGTAGCTGAGGACGGTCTAGGCCAACTCTGCACCGCCTCTATCTTTTTCTGATCAACCTGAATACCATCACAAGACACCACATGTCCCAGAAATGCTACGAACTCGAGCCAAAACTCGCACTTGGAGAATTTAGCATATAGCTTCTCCTCTCTCAATCTCTGCAACACAATACTCAAATGCTGAGCATGCTCCTCCTGACTACGGGAGTAGACTAGAATGTCATCAATGAACACAATCACAAATAAATCCAAATAAGGCCCGAACACACTGTTCATCAGATGCATAAATGCTGCTGGGGCGTTGGTCAGAGCCCAAACGACATCACAAGAAACTCATAATGACCATATCGGGTCCCGAATGCAGTCTTCAATATATCTGAGTCTCTGATCTTCAGCTGATGATAGCCTGAACGAAGATCGATCTTAGAAAACACCCTTGCACCCTGTAATTGGTCAAACAAATCATCTATGCGCGGTAGAGGGTACTTGTTCTTCACTGTCACTTTGTTCAATTGCCTGTAATCAATACACATCCGCATGGAACCATCTTTCTTTTTAACAAATAATACCGGTGCACCCCACGGAGACACACTAGGGCGGATGAAACCCTTATCCAGAAGCTCTTGAAGCTGCTCTTTCAGTTCTTTCAACTCGGCTGGTGCCATCCGATAAGGAGGAATGGATATAGGCTGAGTGCCCGGCACCAAGTCAATGCCAAAATCAATATCCCTGTCCGGCGGCATGCCCGGCAGGTCTGAGGGGAATACATCTGGGAAATCCCTCACAACAGGTACGGAATCAATGCTAGGAGACTCAGCTCCCACATCTCTCACAAAAGCTAAGTACGATAAACACCCTTTTTCAACCATCTTCTGAGCTTTTAGGAACGAAATAACACGGCTAGGGACGAAATCGGTCGAACCCCGCCACTCAATCCGAGAAATACCAGGAATGGCCAACGTAACTGTCTTAGCATGACAGTCCAATATAGCATGGTACGGAGACAACCAGTCCATACCCAATATAACATCAAAGTCCACCATCCCCAACAATAACAAGTCCGCCTGGGTCTCCAAACCCCCAATAGATATGACACAGGATCTATAGACATGATCCACAATAATCGTATCACCCACGGGGGTGGATACATGAACAAGTAAATCAAGACTACCACGAGTCGCACCCAAATGATGTGCAAAATAAGAGGACACGTAAGAATATGTGGATCCTGGATCAAATAGAACAGAGGCATCTCTGTGACAGACAGAAATGATACCTGTAATCACAGCATCGGAGGCAACTGCATCGCGCCTGTCAGGAAGTGCATAGAACCGTGCCTGGCCTCTACCGGATCTCTCCTCGCCCCTGGGGCGACCACGAGAAGACTGACCTCCACCTCTACTAGACTGAGATGGTGTTGAAGAGGAGGGCTGATCCCTCTGCTGAGTCCTGCCCCTACGTAGTCGAGGGCAATGTCTCCTCGTGTGGCCAAACTCACCACACTCATAACATGCACCTGGTGCTGGAGAAGTAGGTGTTGCACTCTGGGCTGGGAGGGCACTAAGTGATGACTGACCCTGCTGAAACCCCCGTCGACCACGACCATAAGAACCTCCGCTCTGCTCTGGGCGGCCTAAATGAGAAGGTCTAGATGAGCGACCTCTGCTCTACTAGGAATGCCCTCTAGATGGAGCACCACTGAAACTGCTCGAACCACGAGGCCTCTTGGCCTCCCGCTCCTCTCTCTCTCGGCGACGATCCGCCTCAATGGAGCGTGCCATATCAGCTACCTGCTCAAACGATGATGACAGAACTCGCTCGCTGGTCATAAGAATACGGATAGAGTAGTTCAGGCCATCAATGAACCTCCTGATCCTCTCCCAATCATTAGGGATCATCCATGTGGCATGCCTAGCCAACTGTGTGAATCTGAGCTCATACTGGGTCACAGACATGTCGCCCTGAACCAACCACTCGAACTGGCGACGTAGCTCCTCGCGACGAGACTAAGGTACATATTTCTCTAGAAAGAGAGTAGAGAACTGCTGCCATGTGAGAGGTGCTGCTCTTGCAGGCCTACGCCTCTCAAACTCCTCCCACCAATCAAATGCGGGACCGGTGAACTGAAATGTAGTAAATGAAACTCCGCTGGACTCAAGAATACCAGCCGTACGCAAGCATCTTCCGACACTTATCCAAGAAACCCCGGGCATCCTCGCCCTCAACGCCACCGAAATGGGGTGGGCCGAAGTCTACCAAATCTCTCGAGACGACGTTGCTCGTCCTCGGGCATAACCTCGAACCATATGCTCGGGAGCTGGAGCTGGTGCAGTCGGAGGAATAACCGGTGCAACCACCGAGCGGGGACCGCCTCGGCGTCCGAAGTCCCCGAACAACCGGGTCGGGTGTGCGAGCTGCGAGGGTCCAACTGACCACCCCCCGACCGAGATGTCGCTACGGTAGCGGTAGCCGAAACTACTTGAGCCAAACCGGAACACACCGATAATATCCGAGCAAGAGTCTCCCGAAGACTAGGAATAGCAATAGATATAGTCCGGCCCCGAACCGGGACTGCTGGGGCATCAACCATCGGGGGCTGCTCTGAACCGGTACAACGGGCGGGTCAGCCGGCACTGCCTCGGCCGCCCTACCTCTAACTCTAGCACGACCGCGCCCACGCCCTCTAACAGGTGGCAATGGAGGTCGTCCACCTCGTCCCGATGCTCGCGTTCTCGCCATTTGCGAGAGAATAGAATATAGAAGTTCAGTTCTCAGAACAACAAGATCGCATGATAGAGTTCAAGAAAAGTGAAGTTTTCCTAAAGGTTCGCAGCCTCCCGAGGATAAGTACAGGCATCCCCGTACCGATCCACAAGACTCTACTAACCGGCTCAAGACTCACGAGGCCTAGTAAACCTAGGCTCTGATACCAACTTGTCACGACCCCAAATCCGGTCGTGATGGCGCCCAGCACATTGCTAAGCCAGCCTGGTCAATCAATATCAACAACGGAGCTAGAAGCTCTCTTTAACCCATTTAAGCATTTCAAAATATGAAATAATAGTAATACTTATACCAACAGCGGGGAAACCAAGTCCCAAAATATACCAACTCCCATAGACCGAAGGGTCAAGAGTCGTGAGCCTCTAAAGAACATAAGTGTAATAAAGTTTATAACAAACTCAATGCGGAAGGGAAAGACAACAAGATAAGAAATGACAGCTAGAAGGAATATCGGGTCCTGCGGACTCTGCAGCTACCTCGAATATCCACAAACGTCGCCTCGCACAGCTCCTGGATCACTGCTGAGAGGTACCTGGATCTGCACACAAGGTGCAGGGAGTAAAATGAGTACTGCCAGACTCAGTGGTAATAAACAAGGGTAAGACAACGCAGATAAGAAATCCACAATAAAGCACTATGTAAAGCTATAATCAGCTACCCTGTCATAGAATCAATCTTCACTGTACCTGTACCAACAAATACCAATAAATAGCATAACAGCTAGCAGATGTTGCTAAATGCAATGCAATGCATGATATAACCGCTACGGCGTATAGCCCGACTCCAATTTTGGGTACCCGTGCTCACTGTGGGGGTTCAGATTCCGGAGGGGCTCCTACAGCCCAAGCACATCTCATAGAGATATTCCTGCGGCGTGCAGTCCGATCCAACATATATCTCGCTGCGGCGTGCAGCCCGATCCACTACTAGTCAGCTAATATGCAGATACAGCCTCGCGGGCTCAAAAGTAGTTTTTGAAAACTCTCTTTTATCATTTTTCAGTTGGAAAACAGTAATATCAAGTTCCAGAGATTGGAATTAGCATAATAACAAAAATAGCTACGTACTAGTAGTAAACTAGCATGTCTATATGATAAGACCATGATAACGATCCTCGCGGGATCCAATAACTGGCTCACGGCCCACATGTATACTCAGCCGCCCAAGAAGGGGGTTCCTCGGCTCAAGAGTGGCCATTATCACAATATATATATGCAACCATCCGAGAAGGAGGTTCGACGGCTCTAGAATAGCCAATAATACAGTATCAACAGGTCGGACTAATATATAGTCTCCAGTTCATGATCGACCCCGCACTCTCAAGAGTGTGCGTGTCTCGCCGCTATACGGCGTCACAAAGTGGTATACCGGGGTTTCGAACCCGTTGGTCATCACCCACATATATTACTCACCTCAATATAGCGCGACGACTATTCCGCAATGCCCTTGCCACGAGAATTAAGCTCCGCACGCATAGAATCTGATCAAATACAGTAGAAATACAACAAATTAGGCCAATGGGATGACACCCAATCAATACAACTCAATTTACATCAACATTTCCAAAGTTGTCAAAACCCGACTTTCGGTACGCTTATCGAAAAATCACGAAAGTCACATATTCGGAACCCTCATCTCAATACGAGTCTAAGCATATCAATTTTACCAAATTCGGACTCCATTTGCCCATTCAAAACCTTGATTTTCTAAAGTCCAAGCCTAGGGCTAAATCCTCCATAAATTACCCCAAATTCCTCCATTTTCATGATATAATTGCATAATATTACCAATACTAATCATAGTTTAAGTCCATAGATGATTACCTGATTATTTCCCTTGAATTTCTCTTCAAAACCGCCCAAATCGCCTCTAAAGCCGAGACCCAAAATGTGTGAAATGTTCTGAAATTTTTCTAACTTCCGATACACTTACTTACAGCGATTTTCGCTTCTGCGGAATATTTTCCGCTCCTATGCACCCGTATCCGCGACCAAAGGGTCGCTTCAGCGGTTCCAGGCCTAGCCGGCCATTTCCGCTTCTGCGAGCAAAGGGCCGCTTAAGCGGGCCCGCTTCTGCGAAGGAACTTCCGCTTCTGCGGAAACATCCGCCTCTGCGCACCATTGACCGCTTCTGCGGTCTCGCCCAAGCGGTCGAGTGTCCGCTTCTGCGGACCATGCCCATTTTCTCCCCGTCCGCTTCTGCGATCACTGGCTCGCACCAGCGACCTCGCTTCAGCGGAATGGCTTCCGCTTCTGCGTAACCAGCCGCTCCTGCGCATCTCGTCCGCTTCTGCGGACACGCTCCTGCGTCCAAAATTCCGCAGGAGCGGAAACAACAGAAGCAGGATCCCAACCTGCAATTCTTCCACAATTTCTCCCGTTTAACCATCCGAAATCACCCCGAGGCCCCCGGGACCTCATCCAAACATACCAACACATCTTAATACCTTATTCGAACTTGCTCCAATCCTCAAAACACGTCTAATAACACCAAAACCCATAATTCACATCAAATTCAAGCCTAAATTCCTTAAAACATTCCGAATTACACATCGATCAAAAACCCGAACAAACGACGTCCGAATGACCTGAAATTTTGCAGGCACATCCAAAATCACCTAACGAAGCTACTGCCACTGTCGGAATTCCATTTCAACCCCCGGATCAAAATCTGACCTACCGTTCGGATTTCGCCAAAATTCAACCTTAGCCAATTCAAGCCTATTTCTACACCGGGCCTCCAAATTCGATTCCGATCGCTCCCCTAAGTCACAAATCACCTCCCGGAACTAACCGAATCATCAGAATTCGATTCCGAGCCCTCTAACCAAATAGTCAACTCCAGGTTGACTTTCCTTATTCAAGTTTCCTTCAAAAAGGCTATATGCCTCATTTTCAATCCAATTCACTCCTAACTCACCCGATAGGCTCTAACACCGATATAAAATCATCAAACATGCATTTACAACATAACGGGGTGATAATTCTCGTGACGACGGGCCGGGTCGTCACAAACACACAACTATTTTATTTTGAATTTTTGGGAGTAATTCTCATATAGGGCAAAAATCACGTGCTCACAACTGCCCCTCTTTGCGCGTAAACACGAAGAGTTTTCGTGCAAAGATATTGAGCAAACACGAGCGATTTTTTGCCCGTTTGAGCACTCCGTATGAGCATTTTTTGGAAAAGTTTGACCGAACCTTCGCTTCAAGAGGTTTCCTACATATCCCTGGCTAAAGGGGAATCAGGTCAATGTAGTTCGGAAAATTTTGGTAGCTGGGACTACCAATGAAACTGCGATTTTTTGCTGTTACTGCTTGCTGACCTCCTTATTACACCGAAGGGAATGTAAAAATGAAGAAGTTATTCTAAGCTATGATTCTACAATTATAATTATTCCTATCCTAGCTTTTGTTTGCTTCTCCTTGTCTCTTTTTTCTTTGATTTTTTGAGATGCTGACTCTCCTTTTTTTGTTGATTTTCTTTCTTGTTTTCCTCTTCTTTTTTTTTTTGATTTTCAATGGTACTTCTTGCTCTCGAGCTGAACCTGCTCAAAACAAAACAGCAAACTACTTTTTTTTTCTTTTTCTGCCCCAGTGTGGGCTTCTAACAGAATTTAAACGTGCAATGCGATACAGAAAAGTATTCCCGTATTTGAAGGTGGGCGCCTAACGAAATTAAACGTGCAATGCGATGCAGAAAAGTATTCCCGTATTTGAAGGTGGGCGGCTAACAGAAATTAAACGTGCAATGCGATACAGAAAATATTCCCGCAGCCTGAGGACTGGGGAGTGGATTTTCAAGGATGCTACCTTCCTCTTTTTGGTATTTTCTTTTACCAATTATCCCTTGCCTGTGAATTTCTCCACTTATTGGCAAACTTTCCCTTTTTGCGTTTTCTATTTTTCCACGTGCAATGCGATGCAGAAAAGTATTCCCGTATTCGAAGGTGGGCACCTAAACGAAATTAAACGTGCAATGCGATGCAGAAAAGTATTCCCGTATTCGAAGGTGGGCACCTAACTGAAATTAAACGTGCAATGCGATGCAGAAAAATATTCCCGTATTCGAAGGTGGGCACCTAACAGAAATTAAACGTGCAATACGATGCAGAAAAAATATTCCCGTATTCGAAGGTGGGCACCTAACGGAAATTAAACGTGCAATGCGATGCAGAAAAGTATTCCCGTATTCGAAGGTGGGCACCTAACAGAAATTAAACGTGCCATGCGATGCAAAAAAGTATTCCCGTATTCGAAGGTGGGCACCTAACGGAATTTAAACGTGCAATGCAATGCGAGAAAAGTATTCCCGTATTCGAAGGTGGGCACCTAACGGAAATTAAACGTGCGGTGCGATGCAGAAAAATATTCCTGTATTCGAAGGTGGGCACCTAACGAGAATTTAAACGTGCAATGCAATGCAGAAAAGTATTCCTGTATTCGAAGGTGGGCACCTAACAGAAATTAAACGTGCAATGCGATGCAGAAAAAATATTCCCGTATTCGAAGGTGGGCACCTAACAGAAATTAAACGTGCAATGCGATGCAGAGAAGTATTCCCATATTCGAAGGTGGGCACCTAACAGAATTTAAACGTGCAATGCGATGCAGAAAAATATTCCCGTAGCCTGAGGACTGGGGAGTGGATTTTAAAAGATGTTACCTTCCTTTTCTTGGTATTTTCTTTTACCAATTATCTCTTGCCTGTGAATTTCTCCACTTATTGGCGAACTTCTATTTTTGGTGTTTTCTATTTTCCACATTGGTCACATTCACTTTAAAGTGATTAGTGACAATTTGTTCCTGCATGAAACAGAACTTATTAGATATAAACTGCTGGCAACTGGCATCTGTCGTCCCTGCTTCTTATTGCTTTCTTCTTTTTGCTTTTCTCATGTTGTGTAGCTTTCAACTGCTTATCCCTTGCAGACTCTTTTTGTATTTTCTCATTTTTTCCATTTTTGTTTTTTTTTCTTTTCCTTTGGCCATATTTGCCAAGCTTCCTTATTTCCTTCCCAACTCTTCCTTATTTCTGACCCAGTGTTGTTTCAGCTTTCGTTATCAGGAGCTGGTAGTTAGCTCTCAAAAGGTAAACAATGAAATGCAGAAAAATAAAAGAAAGGTAAGGGCGTTTTGGAGAGATGATAAAACTTATCTGGGTATTTGCCGGCTGATTCCGCTGACCATGCCATGTATTTAAACTCTGACCCAGTTCGTTCCAATCATTATTCTGTCTCTGAATTGTTTCCAGCCCAAACCGATACTATTTTTTGTTACCTTTTCTCTTTTCTGGTAGTCCTTACGATCTCCCTACGATGCCTCAAATGGTTTTCACCAATAGAACTCTCTCATTTATTCTCTCAACCTCACAATCGCCTCGCAGTGCCTGTTAAGGTTTTCACTAACAAGACTCTCTCATTTTATTTCTCTCAAACTCACAGTCGTCTCACAGTGCCGGTTAGGGTTTTCACCGACGAGACTCTCTCATTTTTCATTATTTCTCATTTTTCCTTTTGTATTTTGTTTTCTTACCACAGGTGTTGTCCGATGTTTCGCTCCTCCTTCATTGCATTCGTTATCATTTTGGAATTGATCAGAAGGTCTTTCTTTGGACCGTAACGTGGCTTTTGGATGGGTTAAGAAAGAAAGGTACAAAGGCTCAAAATATCACGAGGGTTCAAAGATATTTGCAACTCTCGGAATTATTAAACATAACTTCTGCCCTAGTTTCAATATGTGGGGAATTTTTGGATTTTTTTCTTTATTATGACTGAACCTCAAAGAGGCTGCCTACGTACCCTTTCGGGATCAAGTCAGACGTAGTTCATCCAACTTCATTAGTTAGATGGATTTCTTTTGACTTTTTCCCGATTTCTTTGTCTTTTTCTCTTTTTTTTTTCATTTTTTCATTTTTTTATTTTTTTTTTTTTTTTTGCATTTTTTTTTCATTTTGGCAATTTCGATCTTATTGCGCTAAAGCGATTCCGAGAGAGGGATATGAAAGAATATATTCATTAAGGCTCAAAGGGGTTATCAATGGATAAAGTGTTTGGATAGAGAATAAAATGCCTTCGTCATTTCAATTCCAAAATCACAACTAAAATACAAAATACATAATTGAAAAGGAGTCATACATAGTATCTTTTGACTGCATCTGAATTGATAGCAGTCTCTACGCACTTTCCTTCAACATCTGTTAAATATAATGCCCCATTGGACAACACCCGCGATACTATAAATGGTCCCTGCCAATTTGGCGCAAATTTGGCCCTTTGCCTCGGCCCAATACGGTAAGATACGCATCGCAACCAAAATGAGCCTATGCCCATTGGAAGTTGTTGGCTCTATCGGACCAATAACATCTATGCTCCTGTTTCAAAGCAAAGAAAAATATGTTAGTTTAAATGCGGTGGTTGGTTGTGGCCTTGAACTTTGATGGCGACTGCTTTCCACTCGAGTGCCTTGCCTGTTCACCGACTATCCATTTTTACTTCTTCTTTGTTCAAAATCCACCTCATCTTTAGGTATGTATATTGTTGCTTTCTTGACGGATCCCACAAACTTCGATCTCGATTCCTTTGACGACTCCACTTGACAACCTTGGGTGTTTCTTGACTGACTCTTAGAAGATATACCCCCTCTCTGTTCGAACCCCGTACTTCCATTTGTTATATTTCCTCTGAGTTGGCACCTTGCCGACCCTTGTGTCTTGCATGATCCTCATTGCACATGTTGCTCTTGTGGGCTTAAATCACTGGCCTTGTCATTCCCTGACTACGACAATTGTCGTGTTGGCTAAATCCCATCTTGTGCAATTGGAAAGCTTGGTGGCAAATTTTGAAATCATTTCTATACGTGTTATGACCTGACTGACTCGATAAGAAGGAGGGTAAAACAAAGTGTGAAGAATAAAGAGAAAGGAAAATACAATTCCTAACAAGAAACCTACAAACGAATGACCTAACGGATTTTGAATACCGACTCTAGCGACCTTGACATGCACTTTTGGCCTTCTCCGTATAGCAAAGTTGATGTTCAACTCTTGTTGCAAAGTTCTGCTGTGAAACCGGTCTTCAATACTTCATTTCTTTGATCCGATCCTTAGTCGACTTGCAGCGCCCGTAGGGTTTTCGCCAACAAGCCTCTCTCATTTGATCTTTCTTTTTCTCAACTCACCGTCGCCTTACGTTGCCCGTGTGGGTTTTCACCGATAAGACTCTCTCATTTTGACTTCTCTCATCTTGGAGTCTCGTGGTGGTTTGAGTTCTTCATTCTCCTTTGTTCGGACTGGAGTGTTGCCTCTGATGTGATTGACCTTTGTTCGCTTGACTCGGCATTTCTTGAAGATTGATCGAAAGTTCTTCCTTTGGACCGCAATGCAGGCTTTTGGAAAGGATATAAAGGCTCAAAAACATTTCATCGTGGGTTAAAATTACAACTTTCAGAATCTTATTGATTCAACAAACATAACTTCTGCCCCAGTTTCCTTTTTGGGGGATTTTTTTTTTTTTGGATTTTTCCTTTATTGTGACTGAACCTTAGTGAGGCTGCCTACGTACCCTTTCGGGATCAAGTCAAATGTAGTTCAAATCATAAGATCGCTTCCTTGTTGCGATTTGACTTCTCCCGATTTTTTTTCTTTTTTTTTCTTTTTCTATTCTTTTTCTTCTCTTTTTTTTTTATTTTGTTTCTCGCTCAATCCTCAATTTTTGTTGTTGATTCCGAAAGAGGGATATGAAAGAAAATATAATATGGCTCAAAGGGGTAGCAATGGACAAAGTGTTTGGATAGCCGAACGAAATGCCTTTGTCATTCCAATTTTCAAAACCTACCAAGTACAAACTACACGGTCAAACACCTTTGATTGATTCACATTTTTGCCTTATGTATTTGACGATTCTCAGTGCCATTGGGCAACAATCTCGATACCACGAATGGTTCCTTAGCTTTGGGGTATTTTTGCCTTTGGCTTTAAACCGATGATGCATTTCCAAGGCATTTCTTTATGTTGCGCTTTCCCCAATGTTCACTTGATTCCGGCTTTCTTCCGAGTATCATTACATCTTCAACATTGTTTCATTGACTTTTTAAAATCAGGCTTAGAATTATGTGCATGTCATGTTGCTAAAACCAGTATGAGAAGAATTGCAAAGTGATCAGAAATGGAATGACTAGGAATGATGGGAAACAAAGAGTTGTATTAAACTGATGGGTTGAAACAACAAGATGAACAACAAAATGAACAGACTAGACTAGAATTACAAACCTAGACGGCACTAAACAATTTTTATTACTAAACAATGCAACGTGAAAGATATAAGGGTTTTGACTCTCAAGACAACATCCGGATTACAACCCTGAAATAACCCGGGCAACAGAGATGACACCAAAATAAACCACCAAAACTCCAGGAGGTGGAGCGCCTTCCCAATTGACAAGCATGGCATCTTAGCCATTGTATTCTGCATTAAGATCGCTTTCTATTTCAATATCCTCGGCTTCCAAAGAAAAATCTCTTCACCCTCGTCATCGGGCATCGTCCCCACAAAATGCACAATGTCACATGCAGGTAGAGGATTCTGTGTAATGTTCAGGGTGCCAGTGTCTTGGACCGCGATCATTCCTGCCTGAATCATTCTTTCTATTTCCTCTTTCAAATTCCAACATCTTTCAACATCATGCCCCTGAGCATTGGAGTGGTATACACATCGTGCAGTAGGATCAAAGCTTCTTGCAAGAGGATTTGGAATACATCTGGCGAGCGGCTTAATCAAGCCAACATGATTCAACATTTCGAACAAACTCGCATAAGATTCTCCGATAGGGGTGAAAGCCTTTTCTCGCTTCAGCAACCTTTCCTCCCTAAACGCCTTTGTTTGGCTTGAAACCTGACCCAGGGGGTTTCCGGTATATTTGTGGGGATTGGTAAGCTTTTTGTGGAATTGGGTACCTGGAAGGTGAACTACGATTTTGGGTGCCCCGGGGAGAGTAGTGGGGTTGGGGACGGAAGTAGTGTTGGGAAAGCATAGCTGGGGCCGAGTAATTGAGCTACTCGAATGGCTAGAAAGGCTGTGATAGGCAGGTATATTTGGCATCGGGTTCAGTGTAAGGACGGGGTCCATGAAACTAGGTGGTGGCGGGGGTGGTGCTTTTCCATCCATCCATGCCCGATACATTTCAGCCACGTGTTGTCTTAATATTTTGACTTCTTCTACTAACATGTGGTTCCGTTCAACCAGCTGTTGTCGGGTACCGGTACCAACCCACTCAGTCTTGAGATTCTCTGTCATTGTCCTCTGACGTTGTATTATAGGGAAGAGTTATTTTGGAACCACAACCAACCACAACAAAACGAAGCCAGCATGTCAGCATTAAGGTATCCCGCTTATTGATCATCATTTTTTTTTTATTTTCTGCTATTTTCTTTTCTTTTTCCCTTTTTGTGGTTTTTTTCATTTTTCCTTTTTTTCTTTTTGTAGTTTTTTTTTCATTTTTTTTCCTTTTTTTTTCTCTTTTTTTTTTGGTTATGGAAATGGATATGGTCGAATCCTATGTGGATTGCCTACGTATCATGACCCCGCATGAATCGGACCGAGCGTAGTTCTTGCAAATTAATGCAAGAAATAAAGAGATGTTTATTTGATTTTTTGATTTTTTTTTTGAATTACAGAAACCGACTCCAACTACAAACTTGAAAAACTTTCACATTTTGTACCGGAGATTTCTACAAGAATAAGAATATTTTTGGTGTCAATTATGACTATTTCTACAAAATTGGCCACATAATGGCTTATTTGACAAAATGACTATTTTTGCAAAATTTATTTAAGAAAGATAAACTTGAAATTTTCTTATCATGTGGCTCATGGGGCATCGTTCGGCATCGCCATAAACAAACACAAGACTATTTTTCATAAATTGGCCATGTAATGGCTTATATGGACAAAGTGGCTCTTTTTGCAAAATTTTTTATCCTGGGGGCCTATGGGGCATCGTTCAGCACCGACACATGCCAACACAAGACTGAGGAAGTTAAAATGCAAGAATGTGGCTATTTCAGCAAAATTCCGGCCATGTAATGGCTTATTTGAAAAAGTGGATATTTTTGAAAAGTTGAGCAATGACTCAAACTTAATTTTGCGGATACAGCCTTTCGACATTTCCGCGAGGGAACATTTCAAGGCTGTGTCCAAAATTATTTACAAACGACTCGAAGTGGCTATTCTTGCAAAAATAGCCTTCCAGCGTCCTTTTGAGGGACATTCAACTTATTTTAACCAAGAATAGCATCACTCGACTTATTTATAACAAAAATCAAAATTTGACATTTTTTGGTTATTTTTGCAAAAGGGGTGTGAACTCGGACTTGATTTTTGCGGCTATGGCCTTGCAACATTTCCACAAGGAATATTTCAAGGCTGTGCCCGCAAATTATTAAAAATGTTTCAAAGTGGCTATTTTTGCAAAAACAGCCTTCCGGCGTCCTTTCAGAATATTCGACTATTTGCAAAAACGATATCACTTTGATTTTATTTACAAAATTAAACACACATATTTTTTTTTATTTTTTAAAAGGGGTGGCCTTTCAACATTTCCACATGAAATATTTCGAGGCCATTATTCAAAAAGAAAAAAAGAAAAGTCTCAAAGTGGCCATTTTTTGCAAAAACAGCCTTCCGGCGTCCTTTCGGAACATTCGGCTATTTTCAAAAATGGCATCACTTTGATTTTATTGACACAAACACACACATTTTTTTTTATTTTTTGAAAAGGGGTGGTTGGACACGATGAGGGTTGCCTACGTGTCCCACCTAATGGCGAGAATCAAACCTGCGTAGTTCGGTCAGATTAATTGACCAATTATTTCGACAAAATTGTTCCACCTTTTTTTCAGATTTTCAAATTTTTGGATACCTATTTCCTATAAATCTTATTTTCCTTTCTCTTTTTTTTTTCTTTTTCAACAATTTTTCTATCCTCGGGATTTCCGCCGGTCCGTATAACGATCAAGGATAATAAAATGCAACACATAACATGCTCGGTCTTTTTCAATACCGGGTCACCTGTCCTAGACGGACCCAACCCCTGTGTTGAGTCCCCTAAGTCAAATATGATGCAAATAATCGTCCTAGACCTATGTTCAAAAATCTTACGGTTTCATAGAGTGCTAGACCGTGTACCCGAGCGGACAACTCGAATCGAGGAGGGGGCTACGTACCGGTGACCCGCGGAGTCAATCGGCTTTGTAACTTATCCGGCCTCTGTTTTTCTTAATTTAAGGTGACTTTAACAGAAAGGGGAGTCTCAACCAGTAAGCACATCCCCGGGGTGAAGAGAGAAAGGTTTTCGGCACAATTTTATATACAATCCACATAATATCAACGCAATAAAGCACATAGCATGTTGTTTAAATCATATAATGAAGTCAAACAATAACGCGAACGGAAATTCTAAGGAGCTCGAGTTCTTAAACCCTGAAACCGAAGTTCGGGGTTGGGTTCCCCAGCAGAGTCGCCAGAGCTGTCACACCTCCCTTTTTCCCCACATGCACAAACGTAATGTGCCACTGTTTAATACTATATCCCGAGAAGGAATATAATAATAATCAGTGAAGGAGTTTTTCCACTTGAAGGACAGTCGGAACGGGATCAATTTATTTAATTATCCAGAGTCGCCACTTGGGAAAATGATGGTGTCCCAAGTCACCGGTTTAATCCCGACCCGAGGAAATTTATGACTCTGTAACACAATCTGCGAAACTAGAAACCTGGATAAGGAATTCCGTTAACCCGGGAGAAGGTGTTAGGCACTCCCGGATTCCGTGGTTTCAGCACGGTCGCTCAACTGCAATTTTTTGCTTTTATCTGAATTCTTTATATATTTTAACTATGTGCTTTTAATGTTCCGCTTTTCAATTTTAGAAGAATTGCGACGTCACGAAAATACATTTCGAGTCACACCGCAACCAGTACGCCTGTGACTTTAATGTATTTCAGTTTCGTCGAGAGATAGATTTGGGTCACATAAATGCGCACCCGTATTTAGGAAAGTAATTTTATTTAAGTCGTGCCTAAAGAGTCTTATCGTGTTGTTAACTTCGGGAAAGACCATGAAATTTACTAAACGGTCCTTCCAAGTCTAAGATTTTCATAACAATTTATTTGAGGGCCCCGCAATTGTATATTTTGTTTGGCGAGGCTCGTCTCATTATTTTATTTAAGGTCAATCCTAACATGACTATGATTTTCTATGATTTATCTCTAATAATAAAAGAAATGTCCTAATTACTTTGTTATTTTTTACCTAACTGTTACATTATTGCATAGTTTTCTGATTTACAGCAATTTGGGCCTCTTAAAGACATGTTAGAGCCCATTACCTTATTATAGTCATCTGTTTACACCATAATTTCAGTCATTTGTATGACTGATTCACATTAAAAGGATGTGATTCCATTGAGCAAATCTTCATTTTAGCAAAAAAAAATCGTGATTCCTCTAAAACACTGAACGAAACTTCACTTTTGCAAACAGTTTATATAATCTGTATATTGTTATTAAACTAAACTAACTATCGTAATTAACTAATATACTAAAGCGATTCTCGAATTACTATTTTAAACATAATCGCTGCTTCCAAGCCTAATGCTACACTTTCTATTAAACCTTTCTTAACAACTAAACCATATTTGAGATGTTCTAAATGAGCTAACAAATTAAATATGAGATACATCTGAACAGTTTCATCAAATACAACCAAACTTATTTATATACTATCAATTTAAATAATTGTTGAACTATAAACCAGTACTTAACTAGCAGGCTAATACCATATCTATTTTAAAAGTCCAATTATGACTTGCAATTAGAAATCAGTCTTTAAAATCTACTACATATAATCTGCTTATTTTTTATGTACAAAAGAAAACTAAGAGAAAATAGGAAAGAGAAGATTGCAGCAACATAGCTTCAAAACAACTTTCATTTCCATAAGCTTTGGAGATTTACAAGATGTGTACCTGGTTTTGAAAGGAATGGGAAAATGGCAAATCAACAGGGCGGTGAAAATACAGCAACAACAATAGTAACAACCAGCAGTAGCTTCAACACCTCAATCCCGAAAATCCCAGCAATACGGAGAAAAACAAAAACCAGTAAAAAATAGAAAAGAAAAATATATTCCAGATTTTCTCTTTGTTTTGTCTTTCTAGCTTTGAACTCTTTTCAATTCTCAAAAGAAACTCTCAAAAGAAACTCTCAAAAATTGAAATTTTTGCCGTGTATACTTCTGTGTCCAGAATGTATATCGAGTGTATACTACAGCAGGAAATTTTTTATTTTTACTTCTCTTCCTACTTTTCCTCTCTTTTTTCCACCTCCTTTTCATAAATCTTCTCTTCTATTTATAGGCAAGAATTTCAAAAATTTTCAGATTTTTTATTAAAAAGAAAATATTTTTTTAATTTAAAGAAAACCCACTAATCCATGTTTTCCTCTCCTTGTTTTCTTCCTTGATTTCCTTGCCCCCACTACTTTATGTCATGTAATTATGATTATTTTTTGCTAAAAAAATCTGAAATTTTCTTCTTGGGCCAAGGGGTTTTGGGTTGGGTAAGGATTCATAGGATTGGGCTTGTAACTTAATTTGCAAGATGGCCCAATCCAAATTTTTTCCATTTTGTTCTTCTCCATTATTCAACTTCCTAATTAATAAAGCCCAAAATACTAAGATTAATTTATAAAAACTAAAATTATCTTGAAATACTAATCTCATAATAATAATTGTCACCTAATTTTAAATGGTAATTAAAATACAATCATACAATTTGGACATTAAAGGCTAAAATGCAAAAGATGCCTATTTTGTGATTTTCATTTTTGTAAGATAAAATTAATTACTCCTAATTGTAGAATTAAATCCTAAATGCAAATGCGATATATATATATATATATATATATATATATATATATATATATATATATATATATATATATATATATATATATATATATATATATATATATATATATATATATATATATATATATATATGTCATTATTTTTTAAAAATGACACTAAATTCACAACAATTGCAAACAACATAAAACTCTTTTATTTTGAATTTTTGGGAGTAATTCTCATATAGGGCAAAAATCACGTGCTCACAGTACGTGACTTTGCTGATGTATTTCCAGCTGATCTCCCGGGCATGCCGCCCGACAGAGATATTGACTTTGCTATTGACTTGTTGTCGAGCACTCAGCCCATTTCTATTCCACCATACCGTATGGATCCTCCTGAGTTGAAGGAGTTGAAGGATCAGTTACAGGAGTTACTGGGCAAGGGTTTTATTCGACCCAGTGTTTCGCCTTGGGGTGCTCCCGTATTGTTTGTGAAGAAAAAGGACGGTTCTATGCGTATGTGTATTGACTATCGTCAGCTGAACAAGGTTACAGTGAAGAACCGGTATCCTTTGCCCCGTATTGATGATTTATTTGACCAGCTACAGGGCGCACAGGTGTTTTCTAAGATTGATTTGCGCTCTGGGTATCACCAGCTGAAGATTCGGGAGCCAGATATCCCAAAGACTGCCTTTAGGACCCGGTATAGTCACTATGAGTTCCTCGTGATGTCTTTTGGGCTGACTAATGCCCCAGCAGCCTTTATGCATTTGATGCATAGTGTGTTCAGGCCTTATCTGGACTCGTTCGTGATTGTCTTCATTGATGATATTCTAGTATATTCCCGGAGCCGGGAAGAGCACGAGCAGCATTTGAGGATAGTGCTTCAGATTCTGAGGGAGAAGCAGCTTTATGCCAAGTTCTCTAAATGTGAATTCTGGTTTAGTTCAGTGGCATTTATGGGCCACGTGGTGTCGAGTGATGGTATTCGAGTAGATCCGAGGAAGGTGGAGGCCGTGCAGAGTTGGCCCAGACCCTCCTCCGCTACTGAGATTCGCAGTTTCCTTGGTTTGGCGGGCTATTACCATCGTTTCATAGAGGGGTTCTCTTCGATTGCAGCACTTATGACTAGATTGACTCAAAAGGGTGCCCCTTTTCAGTGGACAGACGAGTGTGAGGCGAGCTTTCAGAAGCTCAAGACAGCTTTGACTTCGGCCCCTATATTGATGTTGCCTACAGGTTCGGGGTCCTATACTGTATATTGTGATGCCTCACGAGTTGGACTCGGTGCGGTATTGATGTAGGACGGTAGGGTGATTGCCTACGCGTCGAGACAGCTGAAGGTGCATGAGAAGAATTACCCTGTTCATGATTTGGAGTTAGCTTCCATTGTTCACGCCTTGAAGATTTGGCGTCATTACTTATATGGGGTCCCTTGTGAGATTTACACTGATCACCGGAGCTTGCAGCACTTGCTTAAGCAGAAGGACCTGAATATGCGTCAGAGGAGATGGTTGGAGCTACTAAAGGACTATGATATTACTATTCTCTATCATCCGGGCAAGGCTAATGTGGTTGCCGATGCCTTGAGTCGTCGAGTAGAGAGTTTGGGGAGTTTAGCATATCTACCAGTTTCAGAGAGGCCTATGGCGATGGATGTTCAAGCTTTAGCCAGGCAGTTTGTTAGATTGGATCTTTCGGAGCCCAGCCGGATTCTGGCATGTGTGGTTTCTCGGTTTTCTCTATTTGACCGCATCAGGGAGCGTCAGTTCGACGACCCTCATTTGCTTGTCCTTAAGGATAGAGTTCGGCGTGGTGATGCTCGAGATGTTACCATCGGGGATGATGGAGTTATGAGGATGCAGGGCCGCATCTGTGTGCCCAATGTAGATGATCTTCGAGAGGAGGTGATTCTAGGAGAGGCCCATAGCTCGCGGTATTCCATCCATCCGGGAGCCGCGAAGATGTATCAGGACTTGAAACAACATTACTGGTGGAGGCGGATGAAGAGGGATATAGTTGATTATGTTTCTAGATGCCTCAACCGCCAGCAGGTGAAGTATGAGCATCAGCGTCCGGGTGGATTGATGCAGCAGATTGAGATTCCCGAGTGGAAATGGGAGCGCATTACCATGGACTTTGTATCTGGACTTCCACGGACGGTTAGTAAGTTTGATTCCATTTGGGTCATTGTGGATCGGCTGACCAAGTCCGCCCATTTTATACCGGTGAGCACTACATATTCATCGGAGCGACTGGCGGAGATCTATATCAGGGAGATAGTTCGGCTGCATGGTATTCCAGTTTCCATCATTTCAGATAGAGGCACTCAGTTCACTTCACGGTTCTGGAGAGCTGTACAGCAGGAGTTAGGTACTCGGGTGGAGCTGAGCACAGCCTTTCACCCCCAGACTGATGGGCAATCCGAGCGCACTATTCAAATTTTGGAGGATATGCTCCGTGCGTGCGTGATTGAGTTTGGAGGTTCATGGGATCACTTCTTGCCACTAGCGGAGTTTGCTTATAACAACAGCTACCAGTCTAGTATTCAGATGGCACCGTACGAGGCCCTATATGGTAGGAGGTGCAGGGTCTCCCGTGGGTTGGTTTGAGCCGGGCGAGGCCAGGTTGCTAGGTACTGATATGGTTCAGGATGCTATGGACAAGGTCAAGGTGATTCAGGACAGACTTCGTGCGGCCCAGTCTAGACAGAAGAGTTATGCGGACAAGAAGGTTCGCGATGTGGCTTTTATGGTTGGTGAGCGGGTTATGCTTCGAGTCTCGCCCATGAAGGGCGTTATGAGGTTTGGGAAGAAAGGGAAGCTGAGTCCCGGATTTATTGGTCCTTTTGAGATTTTGAGGCGTATTGGGGAGGTTGCCTATGAGTTAGCCTTACCTCCTAGTCTAGCCGGAGTTCACCCCGTATTTCATGTCTCCATGCTCCGGAGGTACCATGGTGACCCGTCGCATGTGTTGGATTTCACTTCTATTCAGCTAGACAAGGATCTATCTTATGTTGAGGAGCCAGTAGCCATCCTAGACAGGCAGGTCAGAAAGCTAAGGTCAAAGAACATCGCTTCGGTAAAGGTTGAGGCGACTTGGGAGACCGAGCAGGATATGCGCAGCCAGTACCCCCATCTTTTCACTACTCCAGGTATGTTTTCTATGCTCGTTCGAGGACGAACGAATCTTTTAAGTGTGTGAAGATGTAACAACCCGACCGGTCATTTTAGAAAATTACGCTCCAATCCCCAATTTAAATGTTCCCCTAAGTTCTTTTCTGCTATTGTGGTTTGCCGGGAGAGTCGGCCCTGAAATTTGAGGTATTTTGGGACACTTAGTCCCTAAATGAGAGCTTTAAAGATAGAAAAGGGTCCGTAACCAGAACAGTGTTAAGACGATCTCGGAACGGAAATCCGATGGTTCCATTAGCTCCGTTGGGTGATTTCGGGGTTGGGAGCGCGTTCGGAATGTATTTTGGAGGTCCGTAGCTCAATTAGGCTTGAAATGCCGAAGTTTGAAATTTTGGCGAATCCGAACGATAGGTGGGATTGTGATCCGGGGGTCGGAATGGAATTCTGACAATTTCTGTAGCTTCGTTATGTGATTTTGGATATGTCCGCATATTTTCAGGTCATTCGGACGTCGTTTGGTCGGGTTTTAGATCGAATGTGTAATTCGAAAAGTTTTAAGGAATTTAAGCTTGAATTCGATGTGAATTATGGGTTTTGATGTTGTTAGACGTGTTTTGAGGATTGGAACAAGTTTGAATAAGGTATTAGGCTGTGTTGGTGTGTTTGGATGAGGTCCCGGGGGCCTCGGGGTGTTTTCGGATGGGTAAACGAGAGGAAAACATGGAAAATTGCAGGTTAGGCATTCTGTTCTGTTGTTTTCGCCCCTGCGGAAATGGGACCGCAGAGGCGAGTCCGCAGGAGCGGAACTTGGGGCGCAGGAGCGCCTGGGTTCGCAGAGGCGGATCCTCTTCCGCTGAGGCGGAGTCGCGGGTGCGGAAGACTCGTCGCAGAAGCGACCTTGGGTCGAGGAGTGAGAATCCGCAGGAGCGGAGGGGCATTCGCTTAAGCGAGTCCACAGAAGCGGACTATTTCTCGCAGAAGCTAGAATTCCCGCACGAGCGGAGTATATTCCGCAGGAGCGGACGCGCGGAAGCGTCCCTGGGCTCGCAGAAGCGGAGTGGGCCAGCCAGGCCTGGGGTTTCGCAGAAGCGACCAAATGGTCACGGAAGCGGTCTCGCGGAGGCAAAAAAAGTTCGTAGAAGCAAAAATCACAGAGAGTTTAATTATATCAGAAGTTAGAAATTTCAGAAACATTTCCAAACATTGAGGGCTCGGCTTAAGAGGCGATTTGGGCGATTTTGAAGAGAAATTCAAAGGGAATCATCAGATACTACACTTGTGGAGGCATTCGCGGCAAGAGGGTTATTTCTTAGTAGTTTTGTACCGGAATTGAGGTAAGTGGCTTGTCTAACCTCGTGTGGGGGACTTTCACCCCTAGGATATTATGTGATACTTTAAATGCCTTGTACGCGAGGTGACGGGCGTGTACATGCGCTGGTTGTTGAACACATACCTTACTTAAAATGTTCGATGAGTGATATTCCTGTTTTTAGCGGTTAAATTTCATATTTCTACCCGGTAGCAGTTAGAAAAGCATGATTAGGTAGTATTTAACTGACTAGTTGCCTAATTGTCTTACTTGAGTTTTCTTGGTAATCGCTGGCACCGTTTATCGGCGAAGTTATAGTTAAGCATATTATACTTCTCTCTGTGTATTCCTTTACTTGTATTATTGTGGACTACGGGTTCGATTCCCGAGATTCTGAGATTTATTGAATTGTGGACTACGGGTTCGATTCCCGAGATCCTGAGATTTATTGAATTATGGACTACGGGTTCGATTCCCGAGATCCTGAGATTTATTGAATTGTGGACTATGGGTTCGATTCCCGAGATCCTGAGATTTATTGAAATGTGGACTACGGGTTCGATTCCCGAGATCCTGAGATTATTGAAATGTGGACTACGGGTTCGATTCCCGAGATCCTAAGATGTATTGAAATGTGGACTACGGGTTCGATTCCCGAGATCCTGAGTTATTGGTAGGGACTGCGGGTTCGATTCCCGGAGATCCTGAGTTATTGAGATATTATTGAGATATGGGCTCCGGGTTCGATTCCCGGAGACCCAGAGATACTGAGAATGGGACTGTGGGTTCAATTCCCACAGGTCCTGGATTTGTTTTATTGAGTTGGTTATTTGTTGTTAGCTTAATTGTAGACAGTTGTAGTAATCATCTTATTGTTGTTATTTCGGAAATTATTATCATTTAAACTATTTATTTTTGTTATCATCATTATATTATTGTTTCTCAGTAGGGCCCTGACTTTTCTCGTCACTATTCCATCGAGGTTAAGCTTGGCACTTACTGAGTACCGCTGTGGTGTACTCATGCTACTCTTCTGCACACTTTTGTTGTGCAGATCCAGGTACATCAGGACAGGCTCGTACTAGGTGATTCCGCAGCTTTCTGGGAGACTTCGAGGTATGATCTGCTACGTCCGCGGATCCGGAGGCTTCCCTTCTATTCTAGTAGTACTAGTTGACATTTTTCTTCATTTCGTTGTTAGATACTCTTTACACATAGAGCCACAATTGTATTTTCTCTTTTAGTCTGTGTTACCGTGGGGTTTCGGATCTTGGTAGTGTTTTATTCATTGTGTGACGGATGTATGTGCCAAGCGGCACGGATTACATATCTTTTATGCTATTTTTCCGTTGTTTCTTATTTAAGTGTTTATAACTTGTATATTCCGCAACGTGTTAGGCTTACCTAGTCGTGGGGACTTGGGTGCCATCACGACAGGTTCACAATTGGTGAACTAGGGTCGTGATAACTTTCTGAGGAGTAAACAATAAATTCAAAAACTAAAAGTACACCTTTTGGGGCCTTAAAATTTTTGGAGCCGAAATCAAAGGATTTACTAGCCTCAACAAAATCAAGAAAAATTACAGAAAATTCAATGATTCAATCAAAATAGAATAGCCAAAGGTGAGAACAAGAAACAAATAAGAGGCAAGCAAAACCTTCCAGTTAAGCCCCTTCTCAATCGTATTTTAAAAGGAATTTTTTTAAACCCTAACTTCGAAACTAAAATTTACCATTAGAAAAGTGTAAACAAGATGAAAAATTCTAAGTATAATTTTTAAAATTTTACCCAGAAAAAGATTGGTAGCTGCTTGATGCCTTGATTCATGAAGAAAGAACGTATGAATATGTGATAGTGAAAATGTGGATGAAATTTGTTTTGGTCGTTTGGGTTTGGCAAAAGAATGTCAAAAGATAGAAAATGAAGTACTGCTCTTAGGCTTGTTGAAATTCTCTCAAAGAGAGAGAAAATGATAGTAGTAGATTAGTAGGCTTGTTGAAACTAGATTAGTTGGCTTGTTGAAAAGGATAGTAGTATATTTTGGTGAAAATGGAGTAGGCTTGTTGAAATTAGATAAGTAGGCTTGTTGAAAAGGATAGTAGTAGATTAGTAGGCTTGTTGAAATGCCTGTACCAAATGATACCCAATTAAAAATATTATTTTGATTGTTGAACCTCAGATTCGAACTTTGGTGTTTAAAAAGCCTAACTACTCTACAAACCAACTCTTCTATCAAATCTTTATGTCTAAAAGTGTCACATAATATATTTGTACGGGTCTTTCGTGTATTAACTTATATATATAAAAAATATATATATAATATTTTTACCGAGGCCAACGGGTGCCCGTGCCTCCCACCCGCAAGCATAGGTCCGCCCCTGTTTATATATTCTAAAAAAACTAGTAAAAAATAATTTGATAAAAAAAAACGACAACAAACCTCAAGAACAAACAGTAGATAAAACGTGAACCAAAAATTAGCGAACGTGAATATCTGTAAGACTCCAAACATCTAGCCAATCTAAGATCTAAGATCCAACCAAAAAGAGAGGTGATTGTATAATGTAAAGTCCTCAAGAGAGACAGTATGCATGATCTATTATTTCGTATGCAAAAAATGTCAAAACATTCCGCACCTCACTAAATTCTTCTCTCCATGTCCTCCCTCGATCAATTCTCAAATTATGTATCATATCTGAATAATTAGCCTAAAAAGATTATATTTTTTCTCAGACAAATAATGTACAAAGTGCAAATGATCTAGAACTTGCTTAAACTTTGTGACGACCCAAAGGGTCATCACTTGTTGTATTAATCATTCCGAGCTTTTGAGGTCTTGAAAACCTCATTTATAGTTGCTTCGATTTGCGTGCACAGTCCGGGCACAAAGCTGGAAAAGATTTATGTTGAAATATGTGAAATATGTGAAAAAGTTGAAGAATTTTGATATTAATATTGATATGGTTGACTTTGGTCAACATTTTTGGTAAACGGACCCGGATCCGTGATTTGACTATTTCAAAAAATCCGTAGAAAAATATGGAACTTGGGCATATGTCCGGAATTGAAATCCGAGGTCTAGAACCCCGGTAAAAGAATTTTTCTGTTAAATTGTTTTCCGAAAATGTTTAAGGAAAATGAAACTGAATTTTGATTAAAAGGTACTGGTATCGGGCTCGTATTTTGGTTCCGACGCCCGGTACAAGTCATATATATTGGTTAAGCGCTTTCTGTAAAGTTTGGTTGAAAACGGACGTCGTTTGACGTGTTTCGGCCTTAAATTGGAAAGTTTGGAAATTATGAAAATTTGAAAGGATTCTTGAGTTTTAAGGCTCAATTCATGGATTTTGATGTTATTTTAGCGATTTGATCGCACGAGCAAGTTCGTATGATGTTTTTGAGTTAGTGTGCATATTTGGTTTGGAGCCCCGAGGGCTCGGGAGTGTTTCGGAGGTGGTTCGGGGTGTTTTTGGACTTAGAAAACTGGCAGATTTTCTGCAATTTTTACACAGACATTTTACTCTACGCGATCGCGTCCTTGTACACGCGATCGCACTGCCTTGTCACATTACTCAATGCGATCGCAGCTGTCTGCACGCGATCGCGAAGCTTTCTGTCCTTCTTCAACGCGATCGTAGCCGTCTGCAAGCGATTGCGTAGCTTTCCGTTTTCCTTCAACGCGATCGCGACCCTTTTCACGCGATCGCGTAGTACAAATGAGCCACCCAGCGAAATTCTTCTACGCGATCGCAGCATTGTCCACGCGATCGCGTAGTGTTGAATATTTGCCTTCCGCGATCGCGACCCAATTCACGCGATCGCGTAGAACAAATTCGTTGCCCAGTGAATTTAATTCCAAAACAGAACAGAAACGGGATAAAAATCCCATTTCTGTTCAACTCTCTTCTCCACAACTCCTTGGACGATTTTTGAGCGATTCTTCATCAAACTTCTTGGGTAAGTGATTCTTAACTCGTTTTCTTCATTTTCCATCAATATTATTTGAATTCCTAAGCCTAATTAGGTGTAAATTGGTAGAAAAATTGAGAATTTAATATAATAAGGGTTTTCAAAGAATTTGCGATCTAGAACTCGTTTTGGAGTCGAGCTTAAGAACAAATTGTATATTTGAACTCATGGAGGATTGGGTGAACTTATTTTGGTTCGAAACTTGAGTTTCGATTATGTGGGCCCGGGGTCGATTTTTACTATTCCGGGCAGAATGTTGTAAAAATCATATTTAGCAATATGAACTAGTTTGTTAAGTAGAATTGATGATATGAAATCAATTGTGTATAGATACGGTTGGATTGGAGTCAAATTCGAAAGGAAAAGGCATTGCTACGGATTGAATCGTTCGTGAACTTTCGAGGTAAGTGTTTGTTCTATCCTAGTTTGTAGGAATATGAATTTAGTTATGAATAAATTGTTGAATAAATATTATTGGTGTTATACCGGTAATGAAGGTAAATTGTTGAAATTATTATAAATTATTGGTTTAAAACCGGTAATTATAAATATTGTTGATATGGAGATTATTGGCTAAATGCCGGTAATATATATATATATTTATGAAATGGGATCGTGTGGTACGCCGACCACTTATATAATAAGAAATGGGATCGTGTGGTACGCCGACCACGAAGTGATTTAAATCTTGGCATTGGCCATAGTTGCCGGTAGCCTATTGATATATATTTGGGAGCGGGTGGTACGCCTACCACAAGATATAATTATTGATATATTTGGGAGCGGGTGGTACGCCTACCACAAGATATAATTATTGATATAATTGGGAGCGGGTGGTACGCCTACCACAAGATATAATTATTGATATAATTGGGAGCGGGTGGTACGCCTACCACAAGATATAATTATTGATATATTTGGGAGCGGGTGGTACGCCTACCACAAGATATAATTACTGTGATAGTTGGGAGCGGGTGGTACGCCTACCACGAGACATGAAATGAAAGAGGAAATTGAGACAAGAAAGTAAAATTTATTCTGTTGATTAGATTATTCTGGATAACTTGAGTTATTGACTGTTATTTTAGAGCAGAGTATTTCTTTATAAATGTATTGTATATATATATCTATATTGCAACTGTACAGGTTTAGGTGGGTGACTGGCCTTAGCCTTGTCACTAGTTCGCTGGGATAGGCCAGGCACTTACCAGCATATGGGGTCGGTTGTGCTGATACTACACTCTGCGCTCTTTTTGCGCAGATACAGGTTACGGACAGCAGCAGCAACAATAGAGACTTGTGGATTTTTCGACTACCGAGACTACGAGGTAGCCTTGCAGGCGTCCGCAGGACCCGTTGTCTCTTCTATCTATGCTTTTCATTCTTTTATCTCATGTAACCGAGATAAACAGTTTGTATTTTCTTTCAAACAATTATATGTATTATTCTTAGATGTTCGTGAGTACTGTGACACCAATCTTGGGTAGTGTATCAGATTTGGATTTTCTTTATCATATTTGACTAAGTCTTCCGCTAATTTTGATTATTCCGCTGTAATTTTTATGTTGTTAATAATAAATTGATAATTAATGGAGATGTAATTAATATTTGGCTTGCCTAGCTTCCATTTAGTAGGCGCCATCATGACTCCGATGGTGGGAAATCCGGGTCGTGACAAGTTGGTATCAAAGCACTAGATTGCACAGGTCTCACAACTCACGAACAACCTTAGTAGAGTCTGAAGGATCGGTACGGAGACGTCTGTATTTATCCTCCAGAGGCTACAGAGTTAGGAAAATATTCTCTTTATTCTTTCCAGTTGTGCGACTTGATCTTTTGAATGTTAATTGAACTTCTACTCTGTTCTTCCGCAGATGGTAAGGACACGTGCATCCTCATCTACTGACCAGCAGCCCGAGGTCCCAGCAGCGGCAGCTTCTGCTAGGGGTAGAGGCCGAGGTCGAGGCCGTCCTAAAGGACAAGGTAGGGGCAGGGCTCAGCCCCGAGCAGCAGCACGAGTGGCAGAACCTCATGTTCATATCGAGGAGGAAGTTCCAACCCCAGCAGCTCCAGTAGGCCCAGCTCAGGTCCCAGGAGGAGCTGTGTTTTCACCGGATCTACAGGATGCTTTGGTCCGTATAGCAGGTTTTATGGATCATATTACCAGAGCAGGCTTATTACCGGTGGCACCAGCCACTTCTCAGGCCGGAGGAGGTAATCAGACTCCTGCTACGCGCACTTCGGAGCCAGTAATTCCCCAGGCTCAGGATCCTGTGATTCAGCCAGTTGAGGCAGTTCGGCCTATTATTACGACTCCGTCTAATGATGGTGCAGCCATGTCCGCTGATGCGTTGTGGAGATTGGACAGGTTTACCAAACTGTTCACTACCACATTCAGTGGCACTCCTTCAGAGGATCCACAGGACTTCCTATACAGCTGCCACGAAGTTCTCCGTACTATGGGTATTGTGGAGACAAATGGTGTGGATTTTGCTACTTTTCGGTTATCCGGTTCCGCCAAGACTTGGTGGAGAGATTATTGTCTAACCAGGCCAGCGGGATCGTCATCTTTGACTTGGGAGCAGTTTGCAGAATTATTCTTGGAGAAGTTCCTTCCAGCAACTCAGCGGGAGTTTATGCGCAGACAATTTGAGCGTCTTCATCAGGGTTCTATGTCTGTCACACAGTACGAGACTAGGTTCGTGGATCTGGCTCATCATGCTGTTATCATACTTCCCACAGAGCGGGAGAGAATGAGGAGGTTTATTGATGGCTTGAATCAGCCAATTCGACTACAGATGGCTATGGGTGCAGGAACTGAAATCACTTTTCAGGAGGCGGCTAATGCAGCCCGCCGGATCGAGATGGCTCTGTCACAGGGAGCGAGACATGGATCAGATAAGAGATCTCGTAATTCGGGTAGATTCAGTGGTACCTCGTCCGGAGATAGAGATTTTTATGATAGAGGCCATCCTCCTAGGCCTTATCAGTCAGCTCTTCAGGTTTCTCATGATGCTTCAGGTGATCGTAATTCTCAGCCACGCTACTCTGATCAGCAACCTATCAGTGCACCACCACTTCGCCATTTTCAGCAGCCGAGGGCTTGTTTTACGTGCGGTGATTTTAGGCACATTGCAAGGTATTGCCCTCGAGCTCCTGACAGATCTCACCAGCAGGGTTCTCGTGCCATGATTCAGGCCCCAGTTCCCTCACCGCCTGCCCAGCCAGCTAGAGGCGGAGGTAGAGGACATAGAGGTGGAGGTAGAGGTCATAGAGGTGGAGCTCAGACCGATAGAGGTAGAGACCAGCCAGCAGCTGATCGTCCTAGAGATACTGCTCGGGGTGGTGGGGCACAGCCCCGATGTTATGCACTTCCCGCCAGACCAGAGGCTGAGTCTTCTGATGCCGTCATTACAGGTATTATTTTGGTTTGTGATAGAAAGGCATCAGCATTATTTGACCCTGGGTCTACATATTCGTATGTGTCTTCCTATTTTGCACCATACTTGATTCAGCCCGGTGATCCACTGAGTGTTCCTGTTCATGTGTCTACACCAGTAGGTGACTCTATTGTGGTTGATCGAGTTCATCGGTCATGTATTATAGTAATTGAGGGTCTCGAGACCCGTGCTGATTTATTACTCCTAAATATGGTGGACTTCGATATTATACTAGGCATGGACTGGCAATCTCCGTATCATGCTATTTTAGATTGCCATGCCAAGACTGTGACTTTAGCCCTGCCAAATTCGCCTCGTATAGAGTGGAAAGGAATTTCAGGTCATACTAGCCGTAATGTTATTTCTTATGTTAAAGCTCGGCGTATGGTTGGAAAGGGATGCTTGGCTTATTTGGCCTATGTCCGTGATTCTAGTGCTGAGGTTCCTTCTATTGACTCCGTGCCTGTGGTTCGCGAATTTCCTGAAGTATTTCCTTCAGACTTGCCAGGTATGCCGCCCGATAGGGACATTGATTTTTGCATTGACTTGGCTCCAGGCACTCAGCCCATTTCCATTCCCCCATACCGTATGGCTCCGCCACAGTTAAAAGAATTGAAGGAACAGTTGCAGGATTTACTTGAAAAGGGTTTCATTAGACCCAGTGTTTCGCCGTGGGGTGCACCTGTATTATTTGTAAAGAAGAAAGATGGTTCGATGAGAATGTGCATTGACTATCGACAGTTAAACAAGGTGACTATCAAAAATAAATATCCACTTCCGCGAATTGATGATTTATTTGACCGGCTTCAGGGTGCCAAGGTATTTTCAAAGATAGATTTGAGATCTGGCTATCATCAGCTGAAGATTAGGGCATCCGATGTCCCTAAGACCGCGTTCCGCACTCGGTATGGACATTATGAATTTCTGGTCATGTCTTTTGGGTTGACAAATGCTCCGGCAGCTTTTATGGAATTAATGAATCGGGTGTTCCGGCCTTATTTAGACTTGTTTGTAATAGTCTTCATTGATGACATATTAATATATTCCCGCGGTCAGGAGGAGCATGCGCAACATCTCAGAGTGGCCTTACAGACTCTGAGAGATAGCCAGCTATATGCAAAATTTTCAAAGTGTGAATTTTGGCTAAGTTCGGTTGCATTCCTGGGTCATATTGTGACGGCAGCAGGTATTCAGGTTGATCCGAAGAAAATTGAGGCAGTCAAGAGCTGGCCTAGACCGACATCAGCCACGGATATTCGGAGTTTCTTGGGGTTAGCGGGTTATTACCGCCGATTCGTAGAAGGATTTTCTTCTATTGCAACCCCACTGACCAGATTGACCCAGAAGGGTGTTCAATTTGAATGGTCCGATGAATGTGAGGCGAGCTTTCTAAAGCTCAAGACAACCTTGACCACAGCACCGGTATTGGTTTTACCCACAGGTACGGGACCTTATACTGTTTATTGTGATGCTTCCCGTATTGGGCTTGGTGCGGTGTTAATGCAGGATGGCAAGGTTATTGCCTATGCTTCGAGGCAGTTGAAGATTCATGAGAAGAACTATCCAGTGCATGATCTAGAATTGGCGGCGATTATTCACGCATTGAAGATCCGGAGGCATTATTTGTATGGTGTAGCATGTGAAGTGTACACCGATCATAAGAGTCTTCAGTATTTGTTTAAGCAGAAAGAGTTGAATATGAGGCAGAGAAGATGGCTAGAGTTGCTAAAAGACTATGATGTTACTATTTTATATCACCCAGGTAAGGCCAATGTGGTGGCCGATGCATTGAGTAGAAAGTCTGCCAGCATGGGTAGTCTTGCATATATTCCGGTCAGTCAGAGACCATTGGCTCTAGACGTCCAGGCATTAGCCAACCGGTTCGTGAGATTGGACATTTATGAGCCTAGCAGGGTGTTAGCCTGCACGGTCGCTCGTTCTTCTTTATTAGAGCGTATCCGTGAGAGGCAATTTGATGATCCTCATTTGCGTGAGTTGAGAGATACAGTACAGCGGGGAGGTGCCACACAGGTAAATCTAGATGATGATGGGATATTGAAATTGCGGGGTCGAGTTTGTGTGCCCAATGTCGAAGGGATTCGAGAGTTAATATTAGCAGAGGCCCACAGTTCGCGGTATTCTATTCACCCAGGCGCCGCGAAGATGTACCAGGACTTACGGCAACACTATTGGTGGCGCAGAATGAAGAAAGATATCGTTGCGTATGTTGCTCGGTGTCTAAATTGTCGGCAGGTGAAATATGAGCACCAGAGACCTGGTGGTGTATTCCAGAGGATTGAAATTCCCGAGTGGAAATGGGAGCGGATCACTATGGATTTCGTTATTGGACTTCCTTTGACTCGGAGGAAATTTGATGCTATTTGGGTCATTGTTGATAGGCTGACCAAGTCAGCACACTTTATTCCAGTATCTGTCTCCTACTCATCGGAGAGGTTAGCGGAGGTTTACATTAGGGAGATTGTACGTCTCCATGGAGTGCCAGTATCTATTATCTCTGATCGGGGTACGCAGTTTACCTCGTGGTTCTGGAGAGCGGTCCAACAGGAGTTAGGCACCCAGGTTCAGTTGAGTACAGCATTTCATCCTCAGACGGATGGCCAGTCCGAGAGGACTATTCAGATTCTTGAGGACATGCTTCGAGCATGTGTTATTGATTTCGGAGGCTCGTGGGACCAGTTTCTACCATTAGCAGAGTTCGCCTACAATAACAGTTACCAATCTAGCATCCGGATGGCTCCGTATGAGGCGTTGTATGGTAGGCGATGTCGATCACCAGTTGGATGGTTTGAACCGGGAGAGGCTCGGTTGTTAGGTACGGACTTAGTTCAGGAGGCCTTGGATAAGGTCAAGACTATTCAGGAGAGATTGCGTTCAGCTCAGTCCAGGGAGAAGACTTATGCGGATCGTAAGGTTCGAGATGTAGATTTCATGGTTGGCGAACGAGTATTGCTCCGAGTGTCGCCTATGAAGGGTGTGATGAGGTTTGGGAAGAAGGGCAAGCTCGGCCCTAGGTATATTGGCCCATTTGAGATTCTAGACAGAGTGGGAGGGGTGGCTTACAGATTAGCTTTGCCAGCCTGTAGACCTAATTGACTCTTATATCATGTTGGATACTGTCACGACCCGGATTTTCCCCCAATATCGGGATCGTGATGGCGCCTACTCGTGGTAGCTAGGCAAGCCACTGTATTCATACTATCCTGTTTATAACACAATTTTAATTAAATAAATGCGGAATACTTTATCGAAATGGAAATAATAAATCACGAGGTAAAAATCATACTGAAATCCTCTACCCAAGACTTGGAGTCACCAACTCACAAACTACTATGGAATACTACACATAAAAGTATGAAGGAAATATAATATAATTCTGTTTGTCTCGGAACAATGAGACTACAGGCTATTAACATAAATAAAGAAAGAGACGCCGGGCCTGCGGACGTCTGCAAGCTACCTCGGTCCCAAATGTGATCAACTCCCACGCAATCTATTTACTGCTGCTGCTGCTCCTGATCGTAACCTGGACCTGTGCAAAAACGCACAGAAATGTAGCATCAGCACAACCGACCCCATGTGCTGGTAAGTGCCTGGCCTATCCCGGCGAAGTAGTGACAAGCCTAGGACCAGACACTCACATAAACCTGTGCAATTCAATATATATATATGTATACCACAAAATAACAAGAAATAATCAAGTAATAACACAATAAGGAACATCTTAAAGAATTCAACAATTAACCACAGTTAATAATTTCACAAAGAAAACAAAGTATAATGTAAACACGAATTATATCACTTCAAGAAATAGCAAGCAATTGCACGGCATCACCCTTCGTGCTTTTACTCTCATCCTCACCAAATAAACAAATAAAGTACATGGCATCACCCTTCGTGCTTTTACTCTCATCCTCACCAAACAAACAAATAAAGTACACGGCATCACCCTTCGTGCTTTTACTCTCATCCTCACATCCATAGTACGGCATGATCCTTCGTACATGGTTCAATAACAGGGCACGACATGATCCTTCGTGCATAATCAATAAATAAACATGGCACGGCATTAAACTTCGTGCATAAATAAATAAACATGGCACGGCATCACCCTTCGTGCATTATCACTCTTCCTCACCCAAATAACAATCACAGGTTAAGGGGAGAGAAAGAAACAACAATTCATAAATCGTCCCATCAAGGGCAATCAATAATTATCTTCACAACAAGTCCCAACAAGGGAGAACAATAACGATTCACCTGTAATATATCTCAAAATATCATTTTCCAACGACTCACGGTCATACTAGACGCCGGTGTATGGATGCTCGTCACCACAGCCCATACACCGCACTCGATCACATAACACATAACACATAATCCTATTCCCTCAAGCTAGGATAGAACAAACACTTACCTCGAATGCTTATGAACAATTCACCCCGTGGAAATGTCTTTTCCTTTTGAATTTGACTCCAATCCAATCGTATCTATACACAATTGATTTAATATCATCAATTCTACTTAACGTAGTTCATATTGCTAAATATGGTTTTTACAACATTCTGCCCAGAATAGTAAAAACCGACCCCGGGCCCACATAATCGAAACTCAAGTTTCGAACCAAAATAATTTCACCCAATCTTCCATGAGTTCAAATATACAAATTGTTCTTAAGTTCGACTCCAAAACAAGGTCTAAATCGCAAATTCTTTGAAAGCCCTAACTATACCCATTTCTCAAATTTTCAACCAATTTATACATGTTTAAGCCTAAGGATTTGATTGATGTTGATGAAAAATGAAGAAAACGAGTTAACAATACTTACCCAATGAACTTTGATGAAGAAATGCCTCAAAAATCGCCTAGAATGCTGTGGAGAAGAGAGTTGAACAGAAATGGGATTTTTATCCCGTTTCTGTTCTGTTTCTGTCTTAAATTCACTGGGCGAAAATTTACTCTATGCGATCGCAGGGCCTGTGATGCGATCGCATAGAAGAAAATAAGGAGACAACAAAATTGCTCTATGCGATCGCGGAGGACAAATGCGATCGCATAGCAGGAAATGGATGAACTGAAATTACTCTATGCGATCGCAGGGAATGGTACGCGATCGCATAGAAGGAAATTCTGGGCCTCAGTCTTACTCTATGCGATCGCGAGGAATAGTATGCGATCGCATAGGATGAAAAGTGGAAGCTATGCGATCGCATAGGCTCTATTGCGATCGCACAGAAGGATTTTTGGGACCTCTAATCTTTGCTCTATGCGATCGCGGCCTCACCTATGCGATCGCATAGAAGAAAATCTCTGTGCAAAAATTGCAGAGTTTCTGCTGCAATTTCAAGTTCAAAACCATCCCGTTACCTATCCGAAACTCACCCGAGCCCTCGGGGATTCAAACCAAATATGCACACTAACTCAAAAACATCATACGAACTTGCTCGCGCGATCAAATCACCAAAATAACATCAAAATCAAGGAATTTAGCCTTAAATCTCAAGAATTCTTTCAAAATTTCATAACTTCCAAACTTTCCAATTTAAGGCCGAAACACGTCAAACGACGTCCGTTTCCAACCAAACTTTACGGGAAGCGCTTAACCAATATATATGACCTGTACCGGGCGTCGGAACCAAAATACGAGCCCGATACCAGTACTTTTTAATAAAAAATCAGTTTCATTTTCCTTAAACATTTTCAGAAAACAATTTAACAGAAAAATTCTTTTACTGGGGTTCTAGACCTCGGATTTCAATTCCGGGCATATGCCCAAGTTCCATATTTTTCTACGGATTTACTGAAATAGTCAAATCACGGATCCGGGTCCGTTTACCAAAAATGTTGACCAAAGTCAACCATATCAATATTAATATCAAAATTCTTCTACTTTTTCACATATTTCACATATTTCAACATAAATATTTTTCAGCTTTGTGCCGGACTGTGCACGCAAATCGAGGCAACATAGAATGAGGTTTTCAATGCCTCCAGAAGCTCGAAATGATTAATTAAATAAGTGATGACCCTTTGGGTCGTCACAATCTCCACCTCTAAAACAACCGTTCGTCCTCGAACGGACAAAAGAAAGTAGTACCTGAGTCAGGAAACAAGTGTGGGTAGCGGCTCCGCATATCAGACTCTGACTCCCAGGTCGATGCCTCAGGAGGCTGACCTCTCCACTGAACACGCACAGAAGGATAACTCTTCGACCTCAATCGTCGAACCTGCCGGTCTAGAATGGCCACCGGCTCCTCCTCGTAGGATAAATCATTGTCCAATTGGACAGTACTGAAGTCTAACACATGTGTGGGATCGCCGTGGTATCTCCGAAGCATAGATACATGAAAAACTGGATGCACGGCTGATAAGCTAGGCGGCAAAGCTAATTTGTAAGCCACCCCTGCCACTCTGTCTAGAATCTCAAATGGACCAATATACCTAGGGCTGAGCTTGCCCTTCTTCCCAAACCTCATCACGCCCTTCATAGGCGACACTCGGAGCAATACTCGTTCACCAACCATGAAATCTACATCTCGAACCTTACGATCCGCATAAGTCTTCGGCCTGGACTGAGCTGAACGCAATCTCTCCTGAATAGTCTTGACCTTATCCAAGGCCTCCTGAACTAAGTCCGTACCCAACAACCGAGCCTCTCCCGGTTCAAACCATCCAACTGGTGATCGACATCGCCTACCATACAACGCCTCATACGGAGCCATCCGGATGCTAGATTGGTAGCTGTTATTGTAGGCGAACTCTGCTAATGGTAGAAACTGATCCCACGAGCCTCCGAAATCAATAACACAGGCTCGAAGCATGTCCTCAAGAATCTGAATAGTCCTCTCGGACTGGCCATCCGTCCGAGGATGAAATGCTGTACTCAACTGAACCTGGGTGCCTAACTCCTGCTGGACCGCTCTCCAGAACCGCGAGGTAAACTGCGTACCCCGATCAGAGATAATAGATACTGGCACCCCATGGAGACGAACAATCTCCCTAATGTAAACCTCCGCTAACCTCTCCGACGAGTAGGAGACAGATATTGGAATAAAGTGTGCTGATTTGGTCAGCCTATCAACAATGACCCAAATAGCATCAAATTTCCTCCGAGTCAAAGGAAGTCCGGTAATGAAGTCCATAGTGATCCGCTCCCATTTCCACTCGGGAATTTCAATCCTCTGGAATATACTACCAGGTCTCTGGTGCTCATATTTCACCTGCTGACAATTTAGACACCGAGCGACATACGCAACGATATCTTTCTTCATTCCGCGCCACCAATAGTGTTGCCGTAAGTCCTGGTACATCTTCGCGGCACCTGGGTGAATAGAATACCGCGAGCTGTGGGCCTCTGCTAAGATCAACTCTCGAATTCCTTCGACATTGGGCACACAAACTCGACCCTGCAATTTCAATACCCCATCATCATCTAGATTTACCTGTGTGGCACCTCCCCGCTGTACTGTATCTCTCAACTCACGCAAATGAGGATCATCAAATTGCCTCTCACGGATACGCTCTAATAAGGAAGAACGAGCGACCGTGCAGGCTAACACTCTGCTAGGCTCAGAAATGTCTAATCTCACGAACCGGTTGGCTAAGGCCTGGACATCTAGAGCTAATGGTCTCCGATTGACCGGAATATATGCAAGACTACCCATGCTGGCATACTTTCTACTCAATGCATCGGCCACCACATTGGCCTTACCTGGTGATATAATATAGTAACATCATAGTCTTTTAGCAACTCTAACCATCTCCGCTGTCGTAGATTCAACTCCTTCTGTTTAAACAAGTACTGTAGGCTTTTGTGATCAGTGTACACCTCACATGTCACACCATATAGATAATGCCTCCGGATCTTTAAGGCATGAACCACTGCTGCTAATTCAAGATCATGAACTGGATAATTCTTCTCATGTATCTTTAACGCCTCGAAGCATAAGCGATAACCTTACCATCCTGCATCAATACCGCTCCAAGCCCTGTACGATAGGCGTCACAATAAACTGTATAAGGCCCTGTACCCGTAGGTAGTATCAACACTGGTGCGGTGGTCAAGGCTGTCTTGAGCTTCTGGAAAGCTCGCCTCACACTCCTCTGACCACTGAAACTGGACACCCTTCTGGGTCAATCTGGTCATCGGGGCTGCAATAGAAGAAAACCCCTCTACAAAACGACGGTAGTAACTCTGCTAATCCCGAGAAACTCCGAATCTCGGTCATTTAAGGCTGGTCGAGGCCAATTCTAGAGCGCCTCAATCTTCTTTGGGTCTACTGAATACCTTCCACCGATACAATGTGACCCGGAAATGCTACCGAACTCGGCCAGAACTCACATTTAGAAAATTTGGCATATAGGTGGTTATCTTTCAGAGACTGAAGAACCACTCTGAGGTGCTGCTCGTGCTCTTCCTGGCTGCGGGAGTACACCAGAGGATGTCATCTATGAAGACTATCACGAACGGATCTAAGTAAGGCCTGAATACCCGATTCATCAACTCCATGAATGCTTCTGGGGCATTGGTCAACCCGAAGGACATGACCAAGAACTCATAATGCCCATATCTAGAGCGAAAGGCTGTCTTAGGAATGTCGGCCGCCCTGATCTTCAGCTGATGGTAGCCTGACCTCAAGTCTATCTTAGAGAATACCCTCGCTCCCTGGAGCTGGTCAAACAAATCATCAATCCTCGGCGGTGGATATTTATTTTTGATAGTCACCTTGTTTAACTGCCGGTAATCAATACACATCCGCATCGAGCCATCCTTCTTCTTTACAAATAATACAGGTGCTCCCCAGGGGGAAACACTGGGCCTGATAAAGCCCTTCTCAAGAAGGTCCTGCAACTGATCTTTCAACTCTTTTAGTTCCGGTGGGGCCATACGATAGGGTGGAATAGAGATGGGCTGGGTACCCGGTGCCAGATCAATACAGAAATCAATATCCCTGTCGGGTGGCATGCCCGGCAGGTCTGAAGGAAAAACCTCCGGAAACTCCCGTGCAATAGGGACCGACTCAATGGAAGGAACTTCTGCGTTGGAATCACGAACATAAGCCAAATAAGCTAGACACCCCTTCTCGACCATACGTCGAGGCCTTAACATAAGAAATAACAGTGCGAACGGAGTGGCTTGAGGTACCCTTCCACTCTAATCGGGGTGATTCTGGCAAGGCTAAGGTGACAGTCTTAGCATGACAATCAAGAATAGCATGGTATGGGGACAACCAGTCCATTCCCAATATGACATCAAAATCTACCATATCCAAGAGCAACAGATCAACACGGGTCTCAAGACCCCCAAATATAACTACGCACGAACGATGCACCCGATCGACTACAATGGAGTCACCCACTGGTGTAGCCACATAAACTGGAATATCCAGAGCATAGCTGGGCACGGCCAAATACGGTGCGAAGTAGGAAGACACATAGGAATATGTAGATCCAGGGTCAAATAATACTGAAGCACCTCTACCACACACAAGAATAGTACCTGTAATCACGGCATCTGATGCCTCTGCCTCTGGCCTGGCTGGTAAGGCATAGAATCGGGGATCTGCACCTCCCCTCTGAACTGCGTCTCTAGGACGACCATCAACTGGCTGACCTCTACCTTCGGCTGGACGGTCTCCACCTCTACGGTCTCGACCTCCACCTCTATAATCTCTACCCTCGCCTCTGGCTGGGCTGGGCAGGCTGAGGGTCAGCTGGGGACTGAATCATAGGACGAGGACCTCGCTGCCGAGAGTTGCCCGCTGCTATAGGGCAATTCCGAATAAAATGACCCGGGTCGCCACAACCGTAGCAACTTTTAGGCCGATAGGGCTGCTGGCCCCGACGACTCGAATGGCCTCCACGAACACTGCGAAGAGGCCGAGCACTAATAGGAGGCTGGTCCAATAATGACCCCGAGAACCACGATCACCCGATCCACCCGCTGTGAAGCTCGAAGGGCGGAATGAAAAGGCACTGGAAGACCGGCCTCTATCAAAGGATTCTCTGCTACCGGAGGAAGAACCACCAAATCTACCGAATGACGAGGCCTCTTATCCGAAGAATAACCGCCCCACTAGCAAGAGCCATCTCGACTCGATGTGATGCATTGGCCGCCTCCCGAAATGATATGTCACTCCCCACACCCGTAGCCATCCGGAGTCTAATCGGCCGATTAAGCCCATCTATAAATCTGCGGACCCTCTCCCGCTCCGTGGGAAGTATCACCACTGTGCATGACGAGCCAAGTCGATAAATCTCGTCTCACACTGTGTAACTGTCATAGTGCCCTGATGGAGGCGCTCAAACTGCCTCCGAAGTAAATCCCGCCGAGTAGTAGGGAGAAACTTCTCCATAAATAGTTCGGCAAACTGATCCCATGATAAAGCTGGGGACCCTGCTGGTCGAGTCAAGCAATAATCTCTCCACCGAGTCTTGGCGGATCCTGCAAGTCTGAAAGTACGGAAATCAACTCCGTTTGTCTCCACGATCCCCATAGTCTTGAGAATCTCACGACAACTGAATAAGAAATCCCGAGGATCCTCTGATGCGGCTCCACCGAAAGTAGTGGTAAATAGCTTGGAGAACCGATCAAGCCTCTATAACGAATCGGAAGTCATGGCCGTTCCATCACCGGCATGAGCTGTGGTACTCGACTGAGTGGCCACACTGGCTGAACCACTGGTGCTCGAGGCTGAGGAGCTACTGGCTCCGGAGTATGAGCGATAGGAGTACGGGCCCTCCTCCGGCCGAGAAGTAGGCGGGGCAAGCGATAATAAACCCGCTTCGGCAATGCGTCGTCCATGAATCCCGCTATTCGGACCAAAGCCTCCCGAAGATGCGGGGTAATTAAAGCCTCTCCTGGGACCTGAGCTGGGCCCGCTGGAGCTGCTGGAATCGGAACCTCCTCGTCAATCTCAATATGAGGCTCCACCTGTGGGGTAGCTGCCTGGGGCTGAGCTCTACCCCTACCACGGCCTCTGATACGGCCTCGACCCCCGCCCCTCACAGGAGCTGTCTGGGGCTCAGGCTGCTGGTCGGCGGACGAAGAAGTGCGTGTCCTTACCATCTTCGAAAGGACAGAATAGAAATTCAATCAGTAATTGAGGAACAAGTCGCACGACAAGAAAGAACAAATGAGAGACTCTTTCCTAACTCAATAGACTTTGGAGGACAAGTACGGACGTCTCCGTACCTACCTCTCAAACTCTACTAAGCTTGTTCGTGAGTGGTGAGACCTATGTAACCTAGAGCTCTGATACCAACTTGTCACGACCCGGATTTTCCCCCAATATCGGGATCGTGATGGCGCCTACTCGTGGTAGCTAGGCAAGCCACTGTATTCATACTATCCTATTTTTAACACAATTTTAATTAAATAAATGCGGAATACTTTATCGAAAAGGAAATAATAAATCACAAGGAAAAAAAATCATACTGAAATCCTCTACCCAAGACTTGGAGTCACCAACTCACAAACTACTATGGAATACTACACATAAAAGTCTGAAGGAAATATAACATAATTCTGTTTGTCTCGGAACAATGAGACTACAGCTATTAACATAAATAAAGAAAGAGACGCCGGGCCTGCGGACGTCTGCAAGCTACCTCGGTCCCAAATGTGATCAACTCCCACGCAATCTATTTACTGCTGCTGCTGCTCCTGATCGTAACCTGGACCTGTGCAAAAACGCACAGAAGTGTAGCATCAGCACAACCGACCCCATGTGTTGGTAAGTGCCTGGCCTATCCCGGCGAAGTAGTGACAAGCCTAGGACCAGACACTCACATAAACCTGTGCAATTCAATATATATATATATGTATACCACAAAATAACAAGAAATAATCAAGTAATAACACAATAAGGAACATCTTAAAGAATTCAACAATTAACCACAGTTAATAATTTCACAAAGAAAACAAAGTATAATGTAAACACGAATTATATCACTTCAAGAAATAGCAAGCAATTGCACGGCATCACCCTTCGTGCTTTTACTCTCATCCTCACCAAATAAACAAATAAAGTACACGGCATCACCCTTCGTGCTTTTACTCTCATCCTCACCAAACAAACAAATAAAGTACACGGCATCACCCTTCGTGCTTTTACTCTCATCCTCACATCCATAGTACGGCATGATCCTTCGTACATGGTTCAATAACGGGGCACGGCATGATCCTTCGTGCATAATCAATAAATAAACATGGCACGGCATTAACCTTCGTGCATAAATAAATAAACATGGCACGGCATCACCCTTCGTGCATTATCACTCTTCCTCACCCAAATAACAATCACGGTTAAGGGCAGAGAAAGAAACAACAATTCATAAATCGTCCCATCAAGGGCAATCAATAATTATCTTCACAACAAGTCCCGACAAGGGAGAACAATAACGATTCACCTGTAATATATCTCAAAATATCATTTTCCAACGACTCACGGTCATACTAGACGCCAGTGTGTATGGATGCTCGTCACCACGGCCCATACACCGCACTCGATCACATAACACATAACACATAATCCTATTCCCTCAAGCTAGGATAGAACAAACACTTACCTCGAATGCTTATGAACAATTCACCCCGTGGAAATGTCTTTTCCTTTTGAATTTGACTCCAATCCAATCGTATCTATACACAATTGATTTAATATCATCAATTCTACTTAACAAACTAGTTCATATTGCTAAATATGGTTTTTACAACATTCTGCCCGGAATAGTAAAAACCGACCCCGGGCCCACATAATCGAAACTCAAGTTTCAAACCAAAATAATTTCACCCAATCTTCCATGAGTTCAAATATACAAATTGTTCTTAAGTTCGACTCCAAAACGAGGTCTAAATCGCAAATTCTTTGAAAGCCCTAACTATACCCATTTCTCAAATTTTCAACCAATTTATACATGTTTAAGCCTAAGGATTTGATTGATGTTGATGAGAAATGAAGAAAACGAGTTAACAATACTTACCCAATGAACTTTGATGAAGAAATGCCTCAAAAATCGCCTAAAATGCTGTGGAGAAGAGAGTTGAACAGAAATGGGATTTTTATCCCGTTTCTGTTCTGTTTTCTGTCTTAAATTCACTGGGCGAAAATTTACTCTATGCGATCGCAGGGCCTGTGATGCGATCGCATAGAAGAAAATAAGGAGACAACAAAATTGCTCTATGCGATCGCGGAGGACAAATGCGATCGCATAGCAGGAAATGGATGAACTGAAATTACTCTATGCGATCGCAGGGAATGGTACGCGATCGCATAGAAGGAAATTCCGGGCCTCAGTCTTACTCTATGCGATCGCGAGGAATAGTATGCGATCGCATAGGATGAAAAGTGGAAGCTATGTGATCGCATAGGCTCTATTGCGATCGCACAGAAGGATTTTTGGGACCTCTAATCTTTGCTCTATGCGATCGCAGCCTCACCTATGCGATCGCATAGAAGAAAATCTCTGTGCAAAAATTGTAGAGTTTCTGCTGCAATTTCAAGTTCAAAACCATCCCGTTACCTATCCGAAACTCACCCGAGCCCTCGGGGATTCAAACCAAATATGCACACTAACTCAAAAACATCATACGAACTTGCTCGCGTGATCAAATCACCAAAATAACATCAAAATCAAGGAATTTAGCCTTAAATCTCAAGAATTCTTTCAAAATTTCATAACTTCCAAACTTTCCAATTTAAGGCCGAAACACGTCAAACGACGTCCGTTTCCAACCAAACTTTACAGGAAGCGCTTAACCAATATATATGAGCTGTACCGGGCGTCGGAACCAAAATACGAGCCCGATACCAGTACTTTTTAATAAAAAATCAGTTTCATTTTCCTTAAACATTTTCAGAAAAACAATTTAACAGAAAAATTCTTTTACCGGGGTTCTAGACCTCGGATTTCAATTTCGGACATATGCCCAAGTTCCATATTTTTCTACGGATTTTCTAAAATAGTCAAATCACGGATCCGGGTCCGTTTACCAAAAATGTTGACCAAAGTCAACCATATCAATATTAATATCAAAATTCTTCTACTTTTTCACATATTTCACATATTTCAACATAAATATTTTTCAGCTTTGTGCCGGACTGTGCACGCAAATCGAGGCAACATAGAATGAGGTTTTCAAGGCCTCGGAAGCTCGAAATGATTAATTAAATAAGTGATGACCCTTTGGGTCGTCACAATACCACGGCGATCCCACACATGTGTTAGACTTCATATTGTCCAATTGGACAATGATCTATCTTACGAGGAGGAGCCGGTAGCCATTCTAGACCGACGGAGTTCGACGGTTGAGGTCGAAGAGTTATCCTTCGTGCGTGTTCGGTGGAGAGGTCGGCCTCCGAGGCATCGACACGGGAGTCCGAGTCCGATATGCGGAGCCGCTACCCACATTTGTTTCATGACTCAAGTACTGCTTTCTTTTGTCCGTTCGAGGACGAACGGTTGTTTTAGAGGTGGAGATTGTGACGACCCAAAGGGTCATCACTTGTTGTGTTAATCATTCCGAGCTTTTGAGGTCTTGAAAACCTCATTTATAGTTGCCTCGATTTGCGTGCACAGTCCGGGCACAAAGCTGGAAAAGATTTATGTTGAAATATGTGAAATATGTGAAAAAGTTGAAGAATTTTGATATTAATATTGATATGGTTGACTTTGGTCAACATTTTTGGTAAACGGACCGGATCCGTGATTTGACTGTTTCAGAAAATCCGTAGAAAAATATGGAACTTGGGCATATGTCCGTAATTGAAATCCGAGGTCTAGAACCCCGGTAAAAGAATTTTTCTGTTAAATTGTTTTCTGAAAATGTTTAAGGAAAATGAAACTGAATTTTTATTAAAAAGTACTGGTATCGGGCTCGTATTTTGGTTCCGACGCCCGGTACAGGTCATATATATTGGTTAAGCGCTTTCTGTAAAGTTTGGTTGAAAACGGACGTCGTTTGACGTGTTTCGGCCTTAAATTGGAAAGTTTGGAAATTATGAAAATTTGAAAGGATTCTTGAGTTTTAAGGCTCAATTCATGGATTTTGATGTTATTTTAGCGATTTGATCGCACGAGCAAGTTCGTATGATGTTTTTGAGTTAGTGTGCATATTTGGTTTGTAGCCCCGAGGGCTCGGGAGTGTTTCGGAGGTGGTTCGGGGTGTTTTTGGACTTAGAAAACTGGCAGATTTTCTGCAATTTTTACACAGACATTTTACTCTACGCGATCGCGTCCTTGTACACGCGATCGCACTGCCTTGTCACATTACTCAACGCGATCGCAGCTGTCTGCACGCGATCGCGAAGCTTTCTGTCCTTCTTCAACGCGATCGTAGCCGTCTGCAAGCGATTGTGTAGCTTTCCGTTTTCCTTCAACGCGATCGCGACACTTTTCACGCGATCGCGTAGTACAAATGAGCCACCCAGCGAAATTCTTCTACGCGATCGCAGCATTGTCCACGCGATCGCGTAGTGTTGAATATTTGCCTTCCGCGATCGCGACCCAATTCACGCGATCGCGTAGAACAAATTCGCTGCCCAGTGAATTTAATTCCAAAACAGAACAGAAACGGGATAAAAATCCCATTTCTGTTCAACTCTCTTCTCCACAGCTCCTTGGACGATTTTTGAGCAATTCTTCATCAAACTTCTTGGGTAAGTGATTCTTAACTCGTTTTCTTCATTTTCCATCAATATTATTTGAATTCCTAAGCCTAATTAGGTGTAAATGGGTAGAAAAATTGAGAATTTAGTATAATAAGGGTTTTCAAAGAATTTGCGATCTAGAACTCGTTTTGGAGTCGAGCTTAAAAACAAATTGTATATTTGAACTCATGGAGGATTGGGTGAACTTATTTTGGTTCGAAACTTGAGTTTCGATTATGTGGGCCCGGGGTCGATTTTTACTATTCCGGGCGCAGAATGTTGTAAAAATCATATTTAGCAATATGAACTAGTTTGTTAAGTAGAATTGATGATATGAAATCAATTGTGTATAGATACGGTTGGATTGGAGTCAAATTCGAAAGGAAAAGGCATTGCTACGGATTGAATCGTTCGTGAACTTTCGAGGTAAGTGTTTGTTCTATCCTAGTTTGTAGGAATATGAATTTAGTTATGAATAAATTGTTGAATAAACGTTATTGGTGTTATACCGGTAATGAAGGTAAATTGTTGAAATTATTATAAATTATTGGTTTAAAACCGGTAATTATAAATATTGTTGATATGGAGATTATTGGCTAAATGCCGGTAATATATATATATATATATTTATGAAATGGGATCGTGTGGTACGCCGACCACTTATATAATAAGAAATGGGATCGTGTGGTACGCCGACCACGAAGTGATTTAAATCTTGGCATTGGCCATAGTTGCCGGTAGCCTATTGATATATATTTGGGAGCGGGTGGTACGCCTACTACAAGATATAATTATTGATATATTTGGGAGCGGGTGGTACGCCTACCACAAGATATAATTATTGATATAATTGGGAGCGGGTGGTACGCCTACCACAAGATATAATTATTGATATAATTGGGAGCGGGTGGTACGCCTACCACAAGATATAATTATTGATATATTTGGGAGCGGGTGGTACGCCTACCACAAGATATAATTATTGTGATAGTTGGGAGCGGGTGGTACGCCTACCACGAGACATGAAATGAAAGAGGTAAAATTTATTCTGTTGATTAGATTATTCTGGATAACTTGAGTTATTGACTGTTATTTTAGAGCAGAGTATTTCTTTATAAATGTATTGTATATATATATATATATATCTATATTGCAACTGTACAGGTTTAGGTGGGTGACCGGCCTTAGCCTTGTCACTAGTTCGCTGGGATAGGCCAGGCACTTACCAGCACATGGGGTCGGTTGTGCTGATACTACACTCTGTGCTCTTTTTGCGCAGATACAGGTTACGGATAGCAGCAGCGACAATAGAGACTTGTGGATTTTTCGACTACTGAGACTACGAGGTAGCCTTGCAGGCGTCCGCAGGACCCGTTGTCTCTTCTATCTATGCTTTTCATTCTGTTATCTCATGTAATCGAGATAAACAGCTTGTATTTTCTTTCAAACAATTATGTGTATTATTCTTAGAAGTTCGTGAGTATTGTGACACCAATCTTGGGTAGTGTATCGGATTTGGATTTTCTTTATCATATTTGACTAAGTCTTCCGCTAATTTTGATTATTCCGCTGTAATTTTTATGTTGTTAATAATAAATTGATAATTAATGAAGATGTAATTAATATTTGGCTTGCCTAGCTTCCATTTAGTAGGCGCCATCATGACTCCGATGGTGGGAAATCCGGGTCGTGACAAACTTAAGCATTTAGGAGACATTAAAATTTAATTCACTCAAAATAAATCTTAAAATGCCATGTTTCATCGCACTTAAGAAAAAGTCTAAGGAATGCACGACATAATTTTATCACCATATACATGTAGCATCAAATATGCATATACACAAGATATATTAGCAACTACTTATCAGATGAAATTAGTAATTGGACAACCAAAGTATTAAATAAATCTCTATAGAAGTTACTCTAAAGGAAAATAAAAGAAAATTCAGAAGAATTTATATACTAAATATTAATTGCTTGGCTATACTTCATACCTGCCATTATTATCGCAAAAATCCTATCAATATTTTTATAAAGAACCTAACACATTCCTACTCAAATTGTATGACCATGCAATTCAATCCTATTCAGTTTTAGATTCCTATAAACGGAAGAATTTTCATACAAGTCATTTTTTAGCTTATTTAAAAGTCCTAATATTACCATTTATCCAATATCAAGTCAGTTGTTTGAATGAATTATTTAACTTTGAAAGGTCAAACAAGTTGGTCGATGTTTCAGGAATATTTTCAATATTTAACATAAACTATTCGTACTTTTATAATAACTAGTCTTACGGTACGCGCTTTACACGTGTACCTATATTAGTAAATATATAATTTTTAAAAATTATATAAATATTATTAAACATTGTGTTTCAGTTATTGAATAAATATTAAAAAAATTTAAGTTACTAAAAATAACAAATGTTAATCTCACTAAGCTAGCTTTGCCAATAATTTTATTGAGCTAGCTTAGTGAGACTAATATTCATTATTTTTGGGAACTTATATTTTTAATATTATTAAATAGCTTAAACATATCATATAATAATATTTACATAATTTTTAAATATTATATATTTATTGATATAGGTACACGTGTAAATGATAGAAGATACAAATTATATTGAACTTTTTTCCTATTCAAACAATATATTATTTCCTTTGTCTAATTTGTGTAATATTTTAAAATTATATTTAATAATTAAAATATATAATTTGTTTGGTACCATATCTCTTACTTTTAGTAGTATATTTTATCAGAATTATAAGTTCCCCAATATAAGAAGAATGAATGTGAAACGTATTTCTATTTGAAATTGTCGCAGATACACAAGGAAAAGAAACATAATGTTACTTCTATTTCCCCAAATAATAGCTACTTTAAAGTCCTTAATATTAGGACTTGTTACATAATTCACATAAGAAAAAATTTAATAAAAATAATTTTAAAGTCCTATATATTTGGGTAATAACTAAATTATAATTTTGTCTAATGTAAAATTTATTTTTAAAAGATAAAAAAAGACGAACGACATTTCGCTAAGGACATTCGTACTTTTAATATATTATAGATAAGTATTAAATATTATCTAGTAACTATCAATCGTTCAATTTGGTTTATATATGTAAGCCAAGTACCCTAACGTTAATATTCTTTTTTGTGTTTAGTCGAATCAAAGTAGTAAATCTGAATTGATTTTAAAATGCAATTGATTTTAGAGTATTAAAAATAATTAAATACTATTTTATCTAGTATAAAATATAATTTTGAAGCACAAAAAAATTAAATGACATTTGGCTAAGGGCCTCTGTGCTTTTATATATACTAGTCTTAGTATACGCGCGATGCGCGTGTACCTTGTTCGATGCATATAAAATTATAAAAATATAAGCCCTTAAAAATAAAAAAATTCAAATATTAGCTCTTGAAAATAACAAATATTGAGCCTATTTAGTAAAAAAAAAATAGAGTAAAGGCTAAGCGTGAAACAACCGGGATGATTTTGAAAGTTTAGTGTTCTTTTATATTAGATTCGTATCAAAATAATCGTTTAAATACCAGGAATTCTAGATAAGTCAACTACATAAAAAAATAAATTAGCGATGAAAAAATGATGTAGTTAAATAAAAAATTGACGCTAGTGACAGATTAATAAAAAAAAGTGACCAGTTACAACATGAATTTCGTAACTAATTCATATTTTTAAAGTTAAATTATGCAACAAAATTTCTTAGTAATAATATTAATTTTTGTAACACAAATTTTATTGAGGTACTTTAGGTATTTTTATAAATTAAATTACGCATATTAATTTTTATCACAAATTAATTATTACTTTTTTCCAAAAATAATTACTCTTCTCTAAAACCTAATGTCGTAGAAAATTTTGAGAAATAAACGAATTTAACAATCAAGCTTTTGAAAAAATACTTTTTATTTAAATTTTAAAAACAATAAATAAATCATATGAAAGGGAAATAAAGAGGTAAAATTAGTCTTTATGATTAAAAAAGGACAAAGAATTGAAATTTTATACAAATCGTGCAGTTTCCTTGTTGGAAACTAATTAACGAAAAAAATTCCTCCTACGGTCTTTGGATTCTTTTATTGTCTTAATATTTTGTATCCTTATTAAGAAAAGATATAAAATACTTAATTACTTAGAAAAAAACTTAGTTAATTTAGAATTCCTAAATATTTGGAAAGCTTTTTTGTAACGACCCGACCGGTCGTTTTAGAAAAATTTCAGAACATTTCACACATTTTGGGTCTCGGCTTTAAAGACGATTTGGGCGATTTTGAAGAGAAATTCAAGGGAAATCATCAGGTAATCAACTATGGACTTAATCTATGATTAGTATTGGTAATATTATGCAATTATATCATGAAAATGGAGGAATTTGGGTTAATTTATGGAGGATTTAGCCCTAGGCTTGAACTCTAGGAAATCAAGGTTTTGAATGGCCAAATGGAGTCCGAATTTGGTAAAATTTATATGCTTAGACTCGTATTGAGACAAGGGTTCCGAATATACAACTTTCGTGATTTTTCGATAAGCGTACCGAAAGTCGGGTTTTGGCGACTTGTGGATTTTGGTGAATTTTGAGTTATTTTGATTGGGTAATGCCCAATTGGCCTATTTTGATGTGATTCTATTGATTTTTATCAGGATACTACACTTGTGGAGGCCGACATTCGCGGCAAGAGGGTTATTTCTTAGTGGTTTTGTACCGGAATTGAGGTAAGTGGCTTGTCTAACTTCGTGTGGGGGACTTCCACCCCTAGGATATTATTGTGATACTTTAAATGCCTTGTACGCGATGTGACGGGCGTGTACATGCGCTGGTTGTTGAACACATACATATTCAAAATGTTCAATGAGTGATAATACTGTTTTTAACTGTTAGATTCGATATTCCTACTCGGTAGTAGTTATAAAAGAACGGTTAGATAGAATCTAACTGTCCAGTTGCTTAATTGACTTACTTGAGTTTTCTTGGTAATCGTTGGTGCTGTTCATCGGCGAAGTTATCATTAGGCATATTATACTTCTCTCTGTGTATTCCTTTACTTGCTGTGGTTATGGACTACGGGTTCGACTCCCGAGATCTTGAGATTATTGAAATGTGGACTACGGGTTCTATTCCCGAGATCCTGAGATTTATTGAAATGTGGACTACGGGTTCGATTCCCGAGATCCTGAGATTATTGAAATGTGGACTACGGGTTCGATTCCCGAGATCCTGAGATTATTGAAATGTGGACTACGGGTTCGATTCCCGAGATCCTGAGATTATTGAAATGTGGACTACGGGTTCGATTCCCGAGATCCTGAGATTATTGAAATGTGGACTACGGGTTCGATTCCCGAGATCCTGAGATTATTGGTAGGGACTGCGGGTTCGATTCCCGGAGATCCTGAGTTATTGAGATATTATTGAGGCATGGGCTGCGGGTTCGATTCCCGGAGACGCAGAGGTACTGAGAATGGGACTGTGGGTTCAATTCCCACAGATCCTGGATTCGTTTATTGAGTTGGTTATTTATTATTAGCTTGCTTGTAGACAGTTTCAGTAAACATCGTAATGTTGTTATTTCGGAAATTATTGTTATTATTTGTTAAACTGTTTATTTTGTTATCATTATATTATTATTGTTTCTCAGTAGGGCCCTGACCTTCCTCGTCACTACTCCATCGAGGTTAGGCTTGGCACTTACTGAGTACCGCCGTGGTGTACTCATGCTACTCTTCTGCACACTTTTGTTGTGCAGATCCAGGTACATCAGAGCAGGCTCGTACTAGGTGATTCTGCAGCTTTCTGGGAGACTTCGAGGTATGATCCGCTACGTCCGCGGATCCGGAGGCTTCCCTTCTATTCTAGTATTACTAGTTGACATTTTTCTTCATTTCGTTGTTAGATACTCTTTACACATAGAGCCACAGTTGTATTTCTCTTTTAGTCTGTGTTACCGTGGGGTTCCGGATCTTGGTAGTGTTTATATACAGTGTGTTTGACGGATGTATGTGCCAAGTGGCACGGATTACATATCTTTTATGTTATTTTCCGCTGTTTCTTGTTTAAGTAATTAAAATTTATAGATTCCGCAACGTGTTAGGCTTACCTAGTCGTGGGGACTGGGTGCCATCACGACATGTTCACAATTGGTGAACTAGGGTCGTGACATTTTTGATTTTACACTTTTATCCAATGTAAAATATATTTTTAAGGTTAAAAAAGGCGAACGACATTTCGCTAAGGGCCTTCGTGCTTTTAATATATATATATATATATATATATATATATATATATATATATATATATATATATATATATATATATATATATATATATATATATATATATATATATATATATATATATATATATATATATATATATATATGGTGTATGTATATTAGGCCTATTAGTAATTATTTTTGTATTTTCGTCCTATTAATAATAATCATGTGTAGCTGAAATCGTAATCGATCTTTGTAAATGCTAAGCTGCTACGTAGGGTAAATAAGTAAAGAATTTATATTTAAAATTTTATTAATACTTGAAAAAAAGTTAAATGAGTATTCAATAAACGACGTGGGATTTGTTCAAACTCAAAATTCCACCACTTGTAATTTGACAACAATTGTAAAAGAATTCTAAAAGTAAAGTTCGCTGCATTCTATTTATTTTTAAATTTGGGTTAGACTCTTAATAGGGTTAGTTTTGTGCTGGTCAATCTCTTTGTTTATGTTAGAATTAATATAATATAAATATTAGACCAATATTAACATAAAAGATTTTGTAGTCATGTTTTTTTTTGAATGGTATTATAGTCATGTTATGTAGATCCAATAAATAATTAGATAAGGTAAAAACTTAATGATCTTTAAAGTCATAAATGATCGGATTTCCTACACAAACTAAATAGGAAAAGATTAATAATCATAATTTTACTTAATTTTAAAATCCTAAATATTAGAAAAGTAATTAAATGACTATTTTGTTCAGTGTGAACTCTAATTTAAAAGGATAAAAAAGGTGAACGACATTTCTTTAAGGACCTTCGTGCTTTTAATATAATATAGATATAGATATATAGATATAGATAAATAGATAGATATTTAGGAATATGGACTTAACTATTTTTCAAATATTTATGATTTTAAAATCAATTAGGTTTTGTCTATTATATCCTTTCCTATTTGAACTACTAATATAACTTATTTAATTTATACTATTTTTTGTAGCAGACTTTAACGAAAAACAGAATGTAGGGAGATCTTGCTTCTTCCCAAGTTTTTATTTATTTCTTCTATTTATTTTGTCACCAATTTAATCATTTTAGGCTAAATTATATATTAGGAATAAATTTATTAGTTAAAAAGTAACATAACACTGAACAATAAATATATGAATTTTACATACTAAATATCAGTTATTCTTAATTTTTTATGTCGTCCTACTCATTTGAATTTGAGTGTCCTTTTTGTAATATAAACATGCAAAAATAATGATACTTTAACTTGCGTCACAAAAGCACTTCCATAATAAGAAATTTCTTTTATGTATATTTACCTTTGCCAACTTTCTTCATTAATAAAAGAATAATCTTAAAAAGATTCTAAGAGCCATGAATATTTGATTTTTACTATTATTTATAAGGTAAAATCTTAACTTGCTTTCACATTTGACAAATATTAATTTAAGTTATTTTTCTAAATTATAGGAATAGTGATTTAATTATTTTCATAAATTTAAGAATGTCAAAATATTTTTCTAATAGTTAGGACAACTTATGTTATTTAGTTAGAGTCCTTCAGAAGTAGGGGTGTACATAATCCGGGTTGGTTCGGATTTTTCAATTACCAAACCAAACCAATAGTGTCGAATTTTTAAATCTATAAACCAAACCAAACCAACGAAATCGGGTTTTTGAATCTCGGGTTTTCTCGGGCTTTTCGGGTTTTTTCGGGTTTTCGGTTTTTTTTTTTTTTACCGATAAGTCTTCATAGCACAAATATATAACTTGTGTTCCACATACTTCTCTAATCATACAAGGATACAACTATATAATATATTTTTTCAAGAAAACAACACAATAATATGAGACGCGTCATAACATTGTACTAAAATATTCAATAACAAAAATACTAAAATCCATAAAGAAAATGTTACTAATTAACAAGTCATAATAAATATTAACATAATCTAAAGGTACTATATAAGTCATGCATAAATAAGTACAACTATAAGTATATTAATTACACAACTAAGCACTAAAGAAAAACAAAAACTAAGTTATGTATTTTTAATATAAACAATGCAAAACTAAAAAATAGATATCCACACTATTGTCATTTCTAGTGTTAAATTGAATTTTCTTAGTTATCATTAGTATTGATGTGAAGTTTGTTTGAATCACACATTTATGAAGTATAAAATTTATTGGACCATTCAAGAATATTAATTCCAAACTTGAAACATTATGTTTAAAGATAAAAATGTGAAAATGTTTAAGGAATATTTATGAATTGTATTAAAAATAAATATTTATATGTATAAAATATTTGTAAAAATTGAATAAATATAATATCGGGTTGGTTTGGTTTCGGTTTGGCTTTTTTTAGTTAAAACCAAATCAAACCAATTATGATCGGGTTATTTTTTCCAACACCAAACCAAGTCAAACTAACCCATGATCGGGTTCTTTTCCCGGTTTGACTCGGATTATCGATTTGGTGCGATTTATCGGTTTTCTTTGTACACCCCTATTCAGAAGTATTTTTACCAATAACTTCAGAAGTATTTTTTTTTTTAATATTAGGCTTGCAAGTATCCTTTTGTTATAAAAGTTTAATAGTCTTTACTTTCATGGTTTAGGAGTCTTTACCCTTCTTCTTTTTTTAATAAATTTCGGAATTTTTTTTTCAAGGTTTACAAGTATAACTTTTAAATAACAAAATAGTTATTCAATTATTTTCGTATATTTAAAATTTTGATAATATTAAATAATTTTTTTATTATTAAATAAATGCTTGGAAGTAAAAACAAGTACCTAAAATCACAAACATAGTAATCTCAAAAGAAAAAATAATTAAGTTCTTAAAACTAATTAGCCAAAGGAAATCATTTTATTAACTAATTTGCAAAAAAAATCAAGTCATTCTTTTCTAAATTTATCGTGTAAATCATTATAGTATAGTATTAAGAATCAAATTGTTAAAATTACAAACGTTAAACAGGATGAAACATTAAACATTTTAAGTGAGTTATCATTATTTTTGTTTCATTTGATATTAATTTAAACAAATTACAACTCCCTATACTTTATATATTAAGTTGCTTATTGTATCATATGTTAACTTAATTTGACATTCTAAAACTTAACATTTGATAACCTCATTACATGTTTCTCTTGTACACATAATTTATTGGTTAACGCTAGGCATTCATGTAACGTACATACACTAAAGTTAGTAAATTAAAAGGTGACGTAGTAATATCGTCACAATAAATATCTTCACATGTAAGAAAAAAAGTACTATACTGACTAATATAATTTTACTATTGATGTATCTCCCAGAATACTCCAATTTTGTTAGATTATTATGAGATTATATATTTGTTACAATTATACACAACCTAAGTTTTATATGCCGATGGTATATAACTTTTTGATGGACTTTATCCGTTCCAGCTAATTACCTACCTTATTATTTCTACGTTGGTAACTTGTGCTTACTAGATATTTATGTGTAGTCAAATTAAAATTTAAATAATCTACTCGTATAAATATATTTTTATAAATAAAATTTGAATTTTTTTTATGGTCAATTGCTGCATTGAAGTGATCAGAACAACGTGAACATACACACAAAGAAAGATTTTTCAGAAAAGGAAAAAATAAAAATTTTCAAAAAATCATAATTATCCCCAACTTACCCAAATTACAGTTTTAGAAACTTGAGGCGGTAAAGGAAACAGAACCAAAAAAGTTACTCGCCTCTAGTCCATCTATAAATAAAGGCCTGCCCCTTCAATTCTCATGCGATTTTGATTATGGCTGAGGCTTGCGGTAAGTGCAGCGAGTGCGGCGCTCCTATGATCCTCGTACGTTTGGAGATTTTATTCCTTCGCCACAGTTAATTTAATTTCTCAATTGTAGCTAGTGATCGTCATTTTCTCCTCCCATTTTATTGACCACTAGGTCGTTTGGTGCTTGGTAGGTTTGTGCTGAGTATTCATATTCTTGATCCCAACTAGTTTGGGATTGAAACATAGTTGATAGATGATAGTAGTTTCTCCTGAGTATTAGTCGAAATTTTGTGGAACGCTTTGGGTTTTTCGGTCTTTGAAGCATTATGTCCTTCATTCTGTTTGAAGCAGGCTAGGTGGACATATGTTAGATTTTCACTTCTGCAAAGATATTAATGTATTTGAGTTTCATGGTACTGATTTGAGAGTGCAGTAACACTACGTAAAGCTAGTGGTTTCATTGCGTAGTTGAATAATCCAAAACTTTGTAGATATAGGCACCCAGTCTGATATACTTTTTGCTTGTGCAGTTGTGCTAAGTGATAAATAAAATTGTACGGCAGAAGCTAACAATTTTTAGTCCTTCTCCAACAACACTGGAATACTTTATCAGTCAACAATGTGGAGGTGCATGTGTATAGCTTTTTGGCGATCAATTCATTATTGAAGGTGATATTGAATCCATTTTTTGTTCTGTACGACTCGTGATAAAAATAAAGCTTCATCTTTTGTTGAATAAAGACAGATTCACGTTTTGTTTTTCTATAGACAATGGTGTATGTGATGGATGGTAGAAGATGTTACGGTTGTATATTATCCTTCCCCCCATTTATCCTCATTTAACCCAAGCACATTATCCTTTCCTCCGTTCCTCCCATCGAGATCAAAAGCTTCTGCCACCCCATAAATTTCTTCACCTTCTAATCTACTCTTCTTTGTTATATTCATACCAGTAGCTTAAAAATGGTCACATTAGTCAGAAGGTGCAAGTAGAACGTATTGAGGATAGCATGAGAGAAGGTCGATTGAGATGGTATGGTCATGTCCTACGTTACCTACTGATGCATCGGTCTGTAGGTGTGTAACTGTTGTGGGTGAAGGTGTTAAAAGAGTACGAGGTAGACTTAAAATCACATCGAAGGAAGTTGTCTCGAAAGATCTACAATTCTTGGAATCAATGCTAAGATAGAGCACATTGGAAGAATGAGATCCATATAGGTGGTATCTATTATTTGGTAATAGGTAGTCTTGTTAGTACGTTGGTTTTCAACCTACTGGTTTTCTAGGAGTATTTGGACCTTACCTTAGATTTATATGCCAGTAAAAGTGATAGATAACTTTTTTTATTATTATTGCTATTATTTGTATATATTTGTCTTTGATAAGTTTATTTGTATATATATTTCACTTCTATTTTTGTTTGATAAATGAGTTTAAAACATATTTCTGCTAGAGAGAAGCCTTTATAAGGCTGTCCGATGCACAATTTATATGATTGAATGAAATATATTAACCTTTGGGAGTGCTTGAGAAGGAAGAATGATACATATTCTTCTAAAACATGTGAACTAAGTAGCGGGAACAAATGTGAGGATAGTGGAAGAGATATTGAGTTTTTCAGAACCAATGATTTGTGTTGTGTCTGTACTTTTTATCCCAATTATGGATGAGGTAACTAATAGTATACAAAATGAGAGCGTTCATGAAGCATTCTTTTTGCAGATAATATTATGTTAATTGGCGGAAGTAGCTACCGCTAACAAAGAGTTGGAACTTGGAACCATGGAAAAGTACTATGGAGCATAAGGGTTTTATGATAATTAAGTAGAAGCACATTGAAGATATTGCGAGTTTGTTCTCTATGAGAAAAATGAGATTAGATCCGATTGTGGTTCTTAGATGCTGACACTTTAGATACATAGGTATAGTCTTTCTGGGGGAATGTCATGATAGGCAAAGATGTAACACACAAAATAAAAATTGACTGACCTAAATATACTAGTGCGTCAGGAGTACTAGGTGATAGGGAGTTCAACAGAATATTTATAAAACATTAATGGTTCATAAATAATGTCATGTGGAGAGAATGTTGGACTTCTAAGACCCAACTTGTCCACAAAGAGAATGCAGTGGAAATGCGGAAACCGTACGAAATTACTATCCATGATGTTTATTTGCTTTTGATGTTTCCTTTCCATGAAAGTTAGATGCTGTCAAGGCATCACAAGTTTCACACCCATCTAGAAACCCACTTCTGGTCCTTTTAGTCTAAAGAATCTAAGAAAAGAAAACTCTAAATCAAGAAGTTGATTCTTACCTCCGTTGAAGCTGACTTACCTATACTATTTAACAAAGCTATGATTTTGAGACTACTATTAACTAACTCCTTGATTTTCTAACGAGTGATTCTTTCTCTTCTTATATTAATGCCGATCTCCTTCTCTTCATATCGTGCAGGATGCAATACCTGTGAAAGATGAATGTTCATCTACTGCCAATAACAGTGTGCTCGTGAAGGGTGCATCACCCTTTCCCAAAACTGCTCAAAGTCCTGTGACAGGTCCTGTTACCGAAGATGAAATTAGAGCTTTTCTGATGCAGAGAAAACAAGTGACCCAACTAAATCTTGTCAGCAAATTTAGATCTCGTTTAAAATGTAGACAGGTATGACAAGATCGGTTTGTCAGCATAACTGCATGGCAGCCAAGTTTTTAAAATCCTTTTACTTCACTTCTTGTGATTGGTATATTCCTCCTTCCCTTACGGAATTTTATTAATTAATTTGATGCAGGATAAGATTGCTTTTGCTAATGTATTGAGGAGGATCTCCAAGATACAGAAAGCCGGTACAGCTATCTATGTTGTGTTACAGGTAGGTTTCTGCTGAGTATTCATATTCTTGATCCTAACTAGTTTGGGATTGAGACATATAGTTGATACATGCTCCTGAGTGATCGTCAAAATTTTGTGAAAATCTTTGGGTTTCTCAGATTATGAAGCATTATGTCCATTCTGTTTGAGGCAATTGGCTAGGTACATAGGCTAGGTCTTTTGCTTCTGCTAAGATATCGGTTTGTTTGAGTTTGATGGTGCTGATTTGAGAGTGCAGTAATACTAAGTAAATGCCAGTTTTTCGTTGTTGTAGTTGAGAAATTCAAAACTTCGTGGATATAGGTACCCAATCTGAGTGCTAAGTGATAAGTAAAATTGTATGGCAGAAGCAAACATTTTTTTGTCCTGCAAGAACATTCGAATACTTTGTCAGTCAACAATGTGGAGTTGCATTATAGTTTTAGAGAATTGTTTTTAAAGATGATATTTAATCCAATTTTTGTTCCATAGGATTCATTTATAACAATGAAGCCTTATCTTCTGTTGAATAAAGACAGATTCACGTTTTATTTTTCGATAGACAACGGAGGATGTGATGGCTGGTAGAAGATGTTACGGTAGTTTATAATCCTTCCCCTCATCTTCATTTTAACCCAACCACATTATCCTTTCCTCCATTTCTCCCACTGAGATCAAGAGCTTCTGCCACCCTATACTTTCTTCACCTTCTTTTTTACACTTTTTTGTTATATTCATACAGGTAAAAGGACAACCAGGTACACTAAGCTCCCGCTATGCGCTGGGTCAGAATGTGCAAGTAGCATGTCTTGAGGATAAGATGAGAGAAGGTCGATTGAGATAGTATGGTCATGTCCTGCGTCGACCTACATATTCAGAGGTTCATAGGTGTGAAACTGTAGTGAGTGAAGGTGTTAAAAGGGGACGAGGTAGACCTAAAATCACATGGAAGAAAGTTGTCTCGAAATTTCTACAATTCCTTAAGGATTAATATTGACTTAACTAAAGACAGGGAACAATGGAAGAATAAGATCCTTATAGGTGATATCTTCTATTTGGTAATAGGTTTTAATCTTGTTAATATGATCACAGATTTATATGCCAGTAAAAATGATTGATAACTTCTTATTGTTGTTGTTGTTGTCGTCGTCGTCGTCTCGAGAAGGAAGAAAGAAACATATTTTTCTAAAAGAGATATGAACGAAGTAGCAGGAACAAATGTGAGAATAGCGGAGGAGATATTGAGTTTTTCAGAACCTATGATTTGTATCGAGTCTGTAGTTTATATCCTAATGATGGATGAGGTAACTAATAGTATACAAATTGAGCGTTCATGAATCATTCGTTTTGCAGATGATATTATGTTAATTGACAGAAGTAGACAAAGAGTTGGAACCATGGAAAAGTACTATGGAGCATAAGAGTTTTACGATAAGTATAAGCAGATTGGAGATATTGCAAGTTTATTCTCTATGAGAAAAATGAGATTAGATCCAATTGTGGTTCTTAAATGTTGACACTTTAGATACTGAGGCATAGTCTTTCTGGGGGAATGGCATGATAGTCAAAGATGTAACACAGGGAATAAAAATTGAATGACCTAAATATACGAATGCTTCAGGAGTACTAGGTGATAGGGAGTTCAACAGAACAACTGTAAAACTATTAATGTTCATGAATAATGGTTCACAAATAATATCTTGGGAGAGAATATTGGACTTCTAAGACCCAACTTGTCCACAAAGAGAATGTAGTGGAAATGCAGAAACCGTATGAAATTACTATCCATGATATTTATTTGCTTTAGATGTGTCCTTTGCATGAAAATTAGATGTTGTCCAAGGCATCTTATGTTTTCACACCCATCTAGATACCCACTTTTGGTCCTTCTAGTTTAAAGATTATAGGAAACGGAAACTCTTATTGGAAAGTTGATTCTTATTTCCGTGTGACTTAACAAAGCTATGATTTGAGACTACTTTTAACTAACTCCTTGATTTTCTAAGGAGTGATTCTGTTCGACTCAAAATGTTCGCAAGCATTTATGAATTCAAAGCAATCAATAGAAATGAAGGGCCAATCATAGCAGGTCGTAAAATATATGAAATTTAATAAGAAAAAGATAATGGAAATGATTGTATGGACAGCAGAGAATGTTGGTGATCTTTTATTCATGATAATGGATTGATCTACCTCTCCGTGAAGAGGTTCAGATCTTTACAACCATGTTTTTGAAGAATCTACCTTTATTCTGTTGTTTGTTTTTGGGTTCTCACTATGTATTTTCCTCTGTATTTCTTAGAGTCCCCTGGGGAAAGAGTGGAACCCCCTTTTCCGATGTCTACTCTTGTATTTATAGACAGTTGTTGTGCGAGTTGACTTTATTGGAGATCGGGCCTATACCACCTCGGCCAAGGCTTTGGGCGGATATGGGTAATAGTCTCGGTCGAGGCGGTCTTGGCGCCTATTATGTTTATACTAATCGTAAAGGGCAGCCAATCTGATTGACTGTCGTGGAGTCGAATTATGACCCATACAGATTCTTTCTCTTCTTATATTAATGCCGATCTCCTTTTCTTCATACCATGCAGGATGCAATAACTGTGGAAGATGAATCTTCATCTAGTGCGAATAACAGTTTTCTCATAAAGCGTACATCATCCTTTCCGAAAACTGCTCAAACTCTTGCCACAAGTCCTGTTACCGAAGATGAAATTAGAGCTTTTCTCTTGCAGAGAAACTCAGTGACCACACTGCATCTTGTCAGCAAATTTAAATCTCGTTTGCAAAGTACAAAGGTATGACACGACTGGTTTGTCGAGACAGATTTGCCTGTTTGTTGCTCACTGATATGTAGATTAGGCTCGTACATGCAGGGAGGATTTGCAATAAAAATTTATCGACTTAAAATTTTGTTGCTGACCAAATGCATCATAGCGTCTGAGCCTCTTCATATTTGAGTTAATCTTGTGAATAAACACCCTAAAAATGTAAAGCAAAACTGGATTTCCTCAGCATAACTGCATGTCAGCCAAGATTTGACACTGCTTTTACTTCTTGTGATATGGTAGATTCCTCCTTTCCTTGTGTGATTTTATTAATTAATTTGATGCAGGATATTGCTGCTTTTGCTGATGTATTGAGGAGGATCGCCAAGATACAGAAAACCAGTACAACTAGCTATGTTGTGTTACGAGAGAGGTAAATGTTCATTTTGATGTTTTTCGCAGGATAACATGATATTGCTGTCTGTTTTAATGGTAGAACACTCCTTTTCCGTTCTTTTTTCTTTTTCTTTTTTGTGTTTGATTCCTTTGTGTTTCTGTCTATGTACTTGCTCTTGTTCTGTATTTGAATGTTGAACGGGTCTGAAAAGGTTAATTACTTGAGTTTTGTTAATTGGCTTTGCTTGTGCATGCAGGCTGGAGGCAAATACACCAGTACATGGTCTGGCAGCCAAGATTAATCGTTTGGGCATTAATGATTAGGAATGATAATGGGACAGTGCAGATTGATTTCCTGGTTCTGCATCAACTCAACAATAATATAAAACCTTCGCACTGCTTAGTGAAGATTTTGACTTTTTTTTGGTAATGAAACGAATCTGTAATTATGCTTTTGGAATTTTCTTTTTTCCATTGAATTTTCAATTGACATATATCCATAAGATTTATACAGTATATTACATGCTTAATATGTTAGTCACATACTCACAATTAGGGGTGTACAAAGAAAACCGATAAACCGCACCAAACCGTTAATCCGAGTCAAATCGAAAAAAAAAAATCCGATCATGAGTTGACTTGACTTGGTTTGGTGTTGGAAAAAATAACCCGACCATAATTGGTTTTGTTTGGTTTTAACTAGAAATTAAAAAGTCAAACCGAAACTAAACCAACCCGATATTACATTTATTCAATTTTTACAAATATTATATACATATAAATATTTATTTTTAATACAATTCATAAATATTTCATAAATTTTTTTTACAGTTTTATCTTTAAACATATTATTTTAAGTTTGGAATTAACATTCTTGAATACTCCAATAAATTTTATAGTTCATAAAGGTAGTAACAAATAAACTTCACATCAATACTAATGTTAACTAATAAAATTCAATTCAACACTAGAAATAAAAATGCATAACTTAGTCTATCTTTTTCTTTAGTGCTTAGTTGTCACGACCCCAATCCGGTCGTGATGGCGCCCAACACTAAAGCTAGGCAAGCCAAATCAACAACTGTTTCCAAAATGAAAATCAGTCCCAAAAGGACAAACTCAAGAATAATATAAGAGTCAATAAATACTCCAATAATAATAGTATAAATAAATACTGAGAAGTGCGAATATCGAAATAACACTCCCAAAAGATCTGGGGTCACGAGTCTATAACCTCTAAACAAAAACTAAATCGTATTAGAAATACTGAATAAAATACTCAAGTCTGGAACATATAAATATAGTAATAACTGAAATGAAGAGAGAAGTTAGGTTCTGCGAACGTCGACAGCTACCTCAGCAACTCGAAATAACTCTGGCAGAAGCTGGAGTGCTCGTCTAACCCTCCTGTGTACATGAATCTGCACACACAGGTGCAGGGAGTAGGGGTGAGTACTAAGTACTCTATGAGTAAAAAGTATATAAAATAGCTGAAAGCAGGAAATCCACAAAATACCACAAAGCAAAGCTAAACTATAGTCCGATACCTACCACGAACTAACAACAACAGCAAATCACAATTAGCACAGATAATTTACAGATAAAAATGCAATGCAATGCACATGACCGCTATGGCGTGTAGCCCGATCTGTTTAACGTTGATGGCGCTCACTGGGGGTGTGTACGGACTCTGGAGGGGCTCTTTCAGCCCAAGCGCAATATTCATATCATCCGTTGCGGCGTGCAACCCGATCCATACTCAGTCCACATCATGCATATGAGTCATATAACAGTTCATTTTATTTATTTCCAGGTTCCAGTTCATTAACAGTGAAAAATACTTTAATTTTATTTAATTTTTCTAAAACAGGCGACTTAGCATTTCATAACAGTGATGTCAAACTAGGACTGAGATCAATAATTTTGCCAATCATACTATCACATAGTATTTATCGCCTAAGGATACTACAGGTCGGCACATGGCCCCAAACATGGCTTATAGCCCACATATATATTTAACACAGTGTGCGTTTCAACTGCCAGTACAATATTATTCATATTCAGGATGGACCAAGTCTCAATCCCTAGTCATAACCAATCTCGCACCTGCCATGGGGTGCGAGCCACGCCCTAATAGCGTCACAATGTGCTAAGCCGGGGTTTCAAACCCTTAGGCTACCATATACACTAACTACTCGCCTCCAGCCAGCCGTGGACACGTCCGCGATATCTTTTTTTTACCTTCGAATTTGCCGCCTCGTGCGGCGAATCTTGTTAAAACCACAGCAATTAATATAGGTCAAAGAAACATAACCCAATCAAAATTACTTGAAAACGCAATAATACACGAAGTTGGTAAAACCCGAGCCCCGGGCCCACTTCTCGAAAAATTTCAAAATTCATACCAACGGATTCCTCGTCTCGCCACAAGTCAGTGCGTATAAAATTTATCAATAGTTCGAATGGCCTTTCCAAATCCAAAAACTCGTTTTCAAAATTTAGGCTCTAGTTCTTCACAATTTCTACCCAATTTCATGAGTTTTGGTGTTGATTCTAGCATAAAATTGTGTTTTTGAGTCAAGGAACTTACCTCCAGTGATTACCCATTGATTTCTCTCTTCAAAGCTCTCAAAACCCTCCTTTGACGAAGTAAAGTGGTGTAAAAATAATAGGGTTCGCGTCTGAAATTTTAACTTAAATTGTTCTGTTACTGACGCCTTGTTCTATGCTACCGCGATGGCTCTATGTGATCGCATAGAGTAAAATTCCCAGGCCATATTTTCCTTCTATGCGATCGCAATACCTCTATGCGATCGCATAGAGCAATCTCCCTAGGCCCCAAATTCCTTCTCTGCGATCGCAACACAGTGTATGCGATCGCACTGTGTAACATCATGGACCTATGCGATCGCACTCTCCTCTATGCGATCGCATAGAGAAATTTCTCACCCCCTTCAGGTTCTTCTATGCAATCGCAATGACCCTATGCGATCGCATATAGCAATAACTGACTGCAATATTTCTGTTGCAACATCCAAGTTCAAAACCTCCCGTTGGGCATCCGAAATCATCCCGATACCCTCGGGACCTCAACCAAATGCACAAATATGTCATATTACTTCATTAAAACTTGCTCGTAACATAAAAACACCATCATAAACATCAAAATCACCAAATTCACACGGATTCAAGCCTAAGTTTCATTAAAACTTCCGAAACTAACATTTGACCTAAAACCCAACCTAAACACCTCCGAATGACCTGAAATTTTGCACGCATATCCAAAATCACCTAACAGAGCTACTGCAACTCTCGGAATTTCATTCCGATCCCCGGATCAAAATCTCACGTACCGTCCGGAATTCGCCAAAATTCAACCTTAGCCAATTCAAGCCTAATTCTACACCGGACCTCCGAATTCGATTCTGATTGCTCTCCTAAGTGATAAATCAATCCCTGAAACTAGTCGAATCATCAAAAATCCATTTCGAGCTTTCTAACTCATCGGTCAACATTCGGTTGACTTTTTCAAACTATTCTTCTCATAAAGATGTTTATTGCCTCATTTCTAACTAGATTCCCTCCAATTTACTTCTAACTCAGCAAACACCTATAAATTAACATGTTAAAGTATAAAATGAAGAATACGGGGCGGGTTCTCTATAACGACGGGTCGGGTCATTACATTCTCCCTAACTTAAACAAACGCTCGTCTGCGAGGGTTGAGAAACATACCTGGAGTCTCAAATAAGTATGGATATCTGCTCCACATCTCCTGCTCGGTATCCCAAGTTGCTTCCTCCACGGAACAACCTCTCCACTGCACTTTCACTGAAGCTATGTCTTTGGATCTCAACTTACGAACCTGTCGATCCAAAATGGCTACCGGCTCCACATCATAGGTCAAGTCCTCATCCAGCTGTATCGTGCTGAAGTCTAACACATGTGACGGATCTCCAACGTACTTTCGGAGCATAGATACATGGAACACCGGGTGAACTCCCGACAAACTGGGTGGCAGAGCAAGCATATAGTCCACCTCCCCAACTTTCCTAAGCACATCGAAAGGTCCACTGAACCTTGGGCTAAACGTTCCTTTCTTTCCAAACCTCATAACGCCCTTCATAGGCGAAACCTTCAGCAATACCTTCTTGCCCACTGAATACGATACATCTCGGACCTTCTAGTCTGCATAACTCTTCTGACGTGACTGAGCTGTGCGAAGACTCTCCTGAATCACCTTCACCTTGTCTAAGGCATCCTGGACTAACTCTGTCCCCAACAATCTAGCCTCATCAGACTCAAACCAACCGACTGGAGACCTACACCGTCTCCCATATAAGACTTCATACGGCGCCATCTGAATGTTGGAATGATAGCTATTGTTATAATCAAACTCTGCAAGAGGCAAGTAATCAGCCCAAGAACCTCCAAAATCAATGACGCAAGCACGCAACATGTCCTCCAGTATATGAATTGTACGCTCGGATTGCCCGTCCGTCTGTGGATGAAATGCTGTGCTCAGCTCTACCTTTGAACCTAATTCTCACTGATATGTCATCCAGAACTGAGAAGTGAACTGGGTACCTCTGTCTGATATGATAGAAACGGGAACTCCATGCAATCTCAAAATCTCATGGATGAATATCTCGGCCAACCGCTCCGAGGAGTATGTAGTACACACATGAATGAAGTGAGCTGACTTGGTCAGCCTATCCACAATCACGCAAACTCAATAAAACTTCCTCGTTGTCTGAGGGAGTCCACTAACAAAGTCCACAGTGATCCTTTCCCACATCCACTCGGGAATATCTATATGCTGGAACAAACCACCGGTTCTGTGATGCTCATACTTGACCTGCTGATAGTTGAGGCACCGTGCTACATGACTCATAATATATTTCTTCATCTTTCTCCACCAATAATGCTGCCTTAAATCCTGATACATGTTTGCGGCACCTAGATGAATGGAATACCGCGAGATGTGGGCCTCCTCCACTATCAACTCACGAAGGCCATCAATATTTGGCACGCATATTCGGCCCTGCATCCGCAACATACCATCACTATCAATAGTGACATCTCTGGCATCATCATGCTGAACTCTGTCCTTAAGGACAAGTAAGTGTGGATCATCATACTGGCGCTCTCGAATACGATCATATAAGAAAGACCGAGATACCACGCAAGCCATCACCCGACTAGGCTCAGAAACATCCAGCCTTACCATCTGATTAGCTAGAGCCTGAACATCAACTGCAAAGGGCCTCTCCCCAACTAGAATGTACGCCAAGCTGCCCATACTAATAGCCTTCCGGCTTAAAGCATCGGCCACTACATTGGCCTTCCCGGGATGATACAAGATGGTAATATCATAGTCTTTGAGTAATTCCAGCCATCTCCGCTGCCTCAAGTTGAGATCTTTCTGCTTAAATAAGTGCTGAAGGCTATGGTGGTCTGTATATACGTCACAAGATACACCATACAAGTAATGCCTCCAAATCTTCAAGGCATGCACAATAGCAGCTAACTCTAAGTCGTGAACATGGTAGTTCTCATGGGCCTTTAGATGACGAGAAGCATATGCAATAAATCTACCCTCCTGCATCAATACACAACCGATCCCAACTCCCGAAGCATCGCAATACACTGTATAAGACCCTGAAGCTGATGGCAACACAAGTACTAAAGCTGTGGTCAAGGCCGACTTGAACTTCTGGAAGCTCTTCTCACATTCATCTGACCACACAAATGGAGTGTTCTTCTGTGTCAACTTCGTCAAAGGTGAAGCAATAAACGAAAAACCCTGAACAAACCTGCGGTAATAGCATGCCAAACCAAGGAAACTCCGGATCTCAGTAGCTGAGGACAGCCTGGGCCAATTCTGCACAGCCTCGACTTTCTATGGATCGACCCGAATACCATCGCTGGACACTACATGTCCCAGAAAAGTCACAGTGTCAAGCCAGAACTCACACTTAGAAAATTTTGCATACAACTTTTCCTCTCCCAATCTCTACAATACCACCCTCAAGTGCTGTGCGTGCTCTTCCTGCTACGCGAGTACACCAGGATATCATCAATAAATACGATCACAAAAGTATCCAGATAAGGCCGAAACACACTGTTCATCAAGTGCATGAATGTGGCTGGGGCATTAGTCAGCCCAAAAGACATCACCAAAAATTCATAGTGCCCATATCTAGTTCTGAAAGCTGTCTTCATAATGTCTGAATCCCTAATCTTCAACTGGTGATAACCCGATCGAAGGTCAATCTTAGAGAATAAACTTGCTCCCTGTGCTGATCAAACAAGTCCTCAATACGAGGCAATGAATACTTATTCTTTACTGTCACCTTGTTCAACTTCATGTAATCAATGCACATTCTCATTGTGCCATCTTTCTTCGTTACGAATAATACCGGTGCACCCCAAGGTGACACACTCGGGCGAATGAACCCCTTATATAAGAGTTCCTGAAGCTCTTCTTTGAACTCTTTTAAGTCAGCTGGTGCCATGTGGTAGGGAGGAATAGACCTGGGCTGAGTGCCCGGCACTAACTCAATACCGAAATTGATGTCCCTGTCTAGCGGCATGCCCGACAGGTCTACTGGAAATACATCCGGGAAATCCCTTGTGAGCACATGATTTTTGCACTGAGCAATTAATTTCAAAATTAAAATAAACATGTTTTTGAGTGCAATTACTTGATTTGTTTGGAATTGGAACAAGTAGAAATTAGAAGAAAATCAAAAATAGGCTAGGTAATTAATTTGCTAGGTTAATTAGTTAGATTTTAAGTAAAACTATGCAAAAATAATTTAAGTAGAGGAAAATAAAGGAAAATAGCAGAAAAATTGCAAAAAATACTAGAAAATTAGAGTAAGTGGGAAATTAGGATTTATAGTTTTTCATAAAAGAAAAAGAAAAAAAAAGTATAAAAGAAAATACATAAAAAATAATTAAAAACCAAAAAATACAAAAAATACATAGGACTAATGAAATTGGGCCGTTTTAATTGAAATTAGTGGCCCAGTCTGTTAAGCCCAAGATTTTGTCCCGCCTGATCACACAGAGATGCAATCCCAGCCGTTCGTTGTGCTTAATCCAACGGCGGAGATAAAAGGGCGAATCAATTAGTTAATTAAAATAGGTAGTTTTAATCTCAACCGTCCGTTTAAGTTGATCCGACGATTGAGAGCCTGGGTCTTGTTTGTAACGATACGGCGTCGTTTTAGTAACGCTAACGACAACCGTTGATCTTCATCCATCGGACGGCCTAGATTACATGGGACGTTCCGCCTATAAAAGGCTTGTGTCCGAACAACCGTCTCATTTTGGCCAAATGCATAACCCTAGCCGCCCCTCACCCCTCTCTTCTCTCGTCATCTTCATCTCAGAAACCCTAGCCGGCCAATGGCGGCCACCACCCTCCACGGTGGTCGCCGGCTCTCCTTTACCCCTCCTCTCTCCTTCTCCTTTTTCTTCACCTCATAACACACCCAAAACCCAGAAACCAACCCTTCTCCAGAAATCCCGGTCACCGGAATCTTCGCAGGTGACCACCAAACAACGAGGATCCCTTCCAAATCAATGCCGTTCGAACCCCCTTCCCACGATCTACCCAACCATATAAGTCACCACCGTCGAATCAGCCTGGAGCGTCTCGAATATCCAAGAGAAGGTCGCCGGAAACCTAACTCCGGCGACTCCCAAACCCAAACCTGTTCAAAGACCCGTCCTTTTACCCTTTCAAAATACCCCTCTTCAAACAAAAACCCAAAAAGGCTTCGTCTTGAAGTCCAAACCAGAAAATCAGAAAGAGAAATTGAAAAAAAAAAAGAGATCTGAAAAGAATAAAGAAAAGAAAAACAAAAGAAGAGAGTGAAGTCTGATAAGAATAAGGAGAAGAGAGGGATAGGAAGCTCAGGGGACAGGCCCTGCAAGCTAAGTCCCCCGACCCCTATTTTCTTTATTTTGTGTATTTTTGTTTGATTTCTGTTTTTTGCATGTCTATGAATGTCTGTTTTTGTTTCTGTTTCACATGTTAGTCATAGGATTCTTAGTACTCGCTTCACTTTTGTTTTTTTTATCACTTTCGTCCATGATTTGGTTCTGTTTGGACATGTTCTCATGTTTCTGTAGTTTAGTTTTCCTATGTTGCTTTTCTCAGTTGGCCTTTTGAAATCTCTTCTATACGTATTATCTGTTCCCGCATGTTGATTTTAGGGTTCTATTTTTGCTTGCTTTCATTTGTTCATGCTTGCCTTCTCTGACTTTGTTTTCGCTATTTTTGTTCACCTTCTATTTTTTTTTGTTCATCTTCTTCTGTTCCACATCATGTCCTACTCTTGTCTGTTTCTATGCAACCATATCTATTTCTTCGAATCTGTTCATATTCTAAGAGCATGTTATGTTAGGATTTTTTATCTCTCTACTTATTATTTGCTCTCCTCTTTTTATGTTAATCTCTCCTGTTTCTTCGCATGATTAGTCATAAAAGTTCTTACCAGTTGTTTCTTCATTTATTTCACATCTTTTACCTGTGTATCTAATGTTTAGTCATAGGGTTTCGTAACCTGTTATTCTTGAGCCTGTTAGTAATGGGATTTTTGGCTATTATATGTCTTGTATTGATCACATGGTTCTCTGCTCTAAGATTGAGGAATTCATCTTTTCTGTGTCACTTTCGATTGTTGGCTTCTGATTCATTTCAAAAGTTTTACTGTTGATAGTGTTCCTTCTTACTTCTAAATCATGTTTTGTTTCTGATAAAATGAAGGTCACCTTGATTCTCTTTTCCTTTTTCATCCTGTGAACCATGTTAGATCTTTCATACTGGTTGTTTATGAGAACCTTTTGCTTCTGTGTATAATCATGCCATAAACCTTAAAGCTTCTGGATATTTTCAAATGTCATTTGACTTGAGCTGGTAGTAACTAGGTCTAAATTGACATGGGTTCATACTTTGTCACATGAAGTTGAATAATGTGAATTAATTAACTAAGATTCAACCATATCAACTTTGCCCTTTATGAATTTTGGTTGATTAATACATCTTGTTTGATCTTTTATGTTCCTCTGTGTGTAAAACATGTTGAAAATGATTGAGTTTTAGTAGTTCTTGTCAGCATGAGTGTTTGATCAATATTCATTAAGCCTTAGGTGGATTGGTTATAGCTGCTAGCATTAGGTTCCATGAAAATGGTTAGTTTTTAAATAGGATAAAACTTAAAAATCATAAAAATAGGCTGTTAGTTAAATAATTGGCCTAAGAATGGTCAACCTTGCAAAGGGTTGACCCATTCTACAGGGTCCTAACACACAACCCACTTTAAAAGTGGCTGGTTGTGCAAAATAGCTATGTCTGCAAATGCAGACTAGCCCAGGCTCTCTTTAGAGCCCTGAACATAAAATGGCCAAACCTGCAAATGGTTTTGGGCCCAAATGTTCAGTGATTGGCTTTAATAGCCAAAGCTAAGTCTCAACTTGAGACTGGCTAGATTTTAAAGAGCTGTTTTTAATAATAAAAGCAGGCTATGCCTGCAATTGGTTTAAAAATGAAACAAAAGGTTTTGATAAACTGAAAATGAAACAAATTTGGCTAAGTTTGAAATAGTTCCTAATAATAGAATTGGCCAGCCCTTAAATACCAATGCAAGGGCTGGCTATTAGTTAAATAAGTCCCAAAAGAGCTGAAACTTGACCTAGGCAGTCAGGTAAATCAGCAATATCATTGAGGGCACAATTGGAACTTGAAATAGTATTTTGGTAAATAATTTAGAACCTAAGAGGGTAATGGAGTCATTCATGCCCCTGATTTCTGCAATTATGCAGAGATTTAAGGGTATAATGGTCTCCATAAAATGGGAAATCTGTAAAAATCTTTAACTATTAGGGATACTTTGGTAAAATCTTAGGAAAAGAATCAAAAAGAACCTTCCAACACATGCTGGAAGGGAATCTGATAACAGAAATAAGGGTGTAAGTGTAGATTTAGCAATTTTAAAGGGGAAGAAGTGGATTTAACTCCCATTTCTTTTCCCCCAAGAAATCTGCCATTTCAACCTATATATACTCCCAAAAAGAGTGTATTAAGGGCTGGCTTTTGGAAGATAAAGTTTCAGAGTTAAAATATAGTAATAGAACAGTAGAGTATTCTGGGTCGAGTGAAGATATATTGATTTCAATCTGGTTCACTGGTCTTCTTTGCTTGATTCATCTGCCTGGATTATTACTTGCTTGCTGTTGCTGGGATTTCTATCATTTGCTGGTTATCTTGCTTATTTTTGGAGTCATCTTCATTGTTGCATTGTTGCTGAGTTCCTCCTGATTATTTGCTCTTACCCTTCCCTTAGAACTCATCGGCTACATTTTGCTATCTAGGTACTACTCTTGTTCAAGTGAAGCTGTATTGGTGCTTTTGATGAAAATAAAAATGGAGATTCAAGTTTAAGTTTATGCTATTTTATAGTTATGATTTAGATCAGCAAATTATTCATTGTAGTCTTCTGTAGTAGCTGAAGAACAAAATACAAAAACAGCGTAATAGCTAGTATATGATGGTAGTAATGTAGTAGTAGTATGTCACTTAGCTTAATTAGGTAAGAACCTTAAAACATAAGTTAGCATATCATAAGTCTCCAAATAATTGGCCGTTCTTCATAAACGCTTCGTGAATCAGAATCACTTAGATAACAACTCCGTATTTAAACACAGACAAGTCTCGAAGTAGAAATAACATAAGAGTGAATCATTTATAACTGGGTTAATAGCATTTCAATGAGCTAAGTCTTGGTAAAATAAGTTGTTTAATCATGCTTAAACCTCTGAATCACTTAGTTATAGATACTTGTGTAGTCATTGCTTATATAATTAGTCTGATTTGCGGATTTAGGCTCAAATCTGATTAAGTCTGAAAAGGGGGATAATTAGATATTGCAGCGAGTTAATTAAGATGAATTGGTGATGAGAAAAGGCCTAACACGTAGCGAATACAATGTTGTAGTTAAAAAATACACTTAATAGCTCTTTCAACCTTTCTGAATATAGAAGGTAGTCTATTGAATCATTCTGATAAGGTCAAGATCTCGTAAATAATTAAATGGTGATTTAGGGTCTTTGAACTAATAAGTAATTAGACATCAGTATAGATTCTTAGTTATGAGCACATAGTGATGACAATTGGTTGAGTTTTCATGTACATAGAGTATTGACTTAAGACTACTGTTTTTTTGTGTGTACTGATTTCCTTAATAATAAATAAAGTGATTTGATTTCATTTTCAATTCTGAGTATTGTTTCTTTATATGAATTCCGTATTATACTTTTGTTATTACAATTTGGTTTGGGCCCTATGTGTAACGTGGGCCTGAACTGTCATACGAAACTAATTGGTCCATTGAATGAAAGCTTGAAGACTGCTTGGGCTTTAAGGCCTGGGCTGGCCCATTGCTGATCTAAATAATTGATGTATAGGTCCATACCCAAATAACAATAGAAATCGGAAGGGCCTGGAATACTTAGTGTTAGAAATATGATTAAGGGAAAACCACAATTAGAAAAACGTAGTATATACTTCTTAGGATTGAACCTTAAAATTGAACTAGGACGAGCCTCGCCCAACATTAAACCAGCGGGGCCCCCCTTTAGTAATGGTATAACATAATTAGACTCGGGAAGGCTAATAGCGAATTCCATAGCCTCTCCCAAAAGATTTAAAAGCCGATAGACATATTTAGGACACGATTTAACGTACTTTCCTATGAACGAGTGCGCGCTTGGTGCGACTCAAATCCAAATCTCGGTAAAGCTGAAATACACCAAAAGTCATAGGCGTACTGGTTGCGGTATGACTCGAGGCGTGTTTTCGCGATACCGCAAATTCTTAAAAAATAATATTTAACGTAAAAGCATTATGTTGTTAAAACCTAATTGAGTCAAACAAAAGTCAAGAACTACAGTGGAGCGACCGTGCTAAAACCACGGAATCTGGGAGTGCCTAACACCTTCTCCCGGGTTAACAGAGTTCCTTATCCGGATCTCTGCTTCGCAGACATTTATAAGAGTCAACATTCCTCGGATTCGGGATTAATCGGTGACTTGGGACACCATTGTCATTCCCAAGTGGCGACTCTGATTAATCTCTAATAAAATCCCGAACCGATTGTCCTTTAATTGGAAAAACTCCTTCCCTTACGTTATTATATCCGTTTCGGGTATTTAAACGTCGGGGTATACCCTACGAGTGTATTTATATGCTTTCAAGTGTGGGGTAGTAAAAAGGGAGGTGTGACAGCTCTGGCGACTCTGCTGGGGACCCAACCCTGAACATCGGTTTCAGGGTTTAAGAACTCGAGCTCCTTAGAACTGCCGTTTGCGTTTTTGTGTGACTCCATTATATGATTTGGACAACATGCTATGTGCTTTATCGCTTTGATATTATGTGAACTGTATATAAAACTGTGCCGAAAACCCTTCTCTCTTCTCCCCCGGGGATGTGCTTACTGGTTGAGACTCCCCTTTCTGTTAAAGTCACCTTAAATTAAGAAAACAGAGGCCGGATAAGTTACAAAGCCGATTGACTCCGCGGGTCACCGGTACGTAGCCCCCTCCTCGATTCGAGTTGTCCGCTCGGGTACACGGTCTAGCAATCCATGAAACCGTAAGATTTTGAACATAGGTCTAGGACGATTATTTGCATCATATTTGACTTAGGGGACTCAACACAGGGGTTGGGTCCGTCTAGGACAGGTGACCCGGTATTTGGAAAAAGACCGAACATATTATGTGTTGCATTTTTATTGTCCTTGATCGTTATGCGGACCGGTGGAAATCCCGAGGATAGAAAAATTGTTGAAAAAGAAAAAAAAGAGAGAGAGGAAAATAAGAGTTATAGAAAATAGGTACCTGGAAAATTTGAAAATTTGAAAAAAATAGGTGGAGCATTTTTTTTGAAATAATTGGTCAATTAATCTGACCGAACTACGCAGGTTTGATTCTCGACATTAAGTGGGATACGTAGGCAACCCTTAAACGGGTCCAACCACACTTTTAGAAAAAGACCAAAAAGATTTTTCTTTTCAAATAATCGAGGTGATTGCTATTCTTGGAAATGGCCAAATGTTCCGAAAGGACGACGGAAGGCTATTTTGGCAAAATGGCCACTTCGAAAGTCATTTTCTTTTCTTTCCTTCAAAAATTGAAAACTTGCATTGAAAAAGATCTTTTTTTTTCTAAATAAAATCACCTTAATAAATGTGCAGGGACGAGCACGATGATGAATGAACACTTTTCCCTAAATAAAATCCCTTTGGAGCTGAAATTATGGTGGCAGGACATGGGATCCGATGGTCAAGACTGGGTCAAAAAGTACTTAAAAGGCCTTACGGGGTTACTAGACATGGTTCCTCGAGGTGATGTGGTTAGAGCGTTGGTCACGTTTTGGGATTCGGCACACAACGTATTTCATTTCCCAGATTTTGAACTTACCCCAACTTTGGAGGAGATTGCCTTCTATATCGGGAAGACTGAGGTCCCGCTGAAAGGAAAATACCCGGTATCCCCGAGGACGGTAACAGTACATCGCTTCCTCGACTCTTTGAAAATCGCCCGGAATGTTCATAATGAAGATCTGGCCAACGGATTTTGTTCTTTAAGCTTCATCTACAATAGGTTTGGACACGTTGGGGGTTTCAATGATCTTACCAACAAGTTATGCTGTAAGTCCAACCGAGCGAAATGAGAGGAACACCGGAGGTTCGCATTTTTGGTGGCATTTCTCGGAGTTGTTGTATTCCCGAGGAAAGATGGACATATCAATATAAAAGTTGCCGGGATAGCTACTACACTGATAGTACAAGATAACTGTACTCTGGCCCCAATGATTGTGGCGGACATCTACCGTGCTCTGACTGCGTGCAAATCAGGGGCTAGTTTCTTCGAAGGGTGTAACTTGATTTTGCAAACCTGGCTAATTGAGCATCTATGCCACCATCCTTCGTTCTCGAGCTATGGTTCGGCCGAACGGACATGTTTGGAAGAGTTCAATACGAGGACAAAAGAAGTAAAGTTGCCAGAGGGAGTCCAAGGTTGGATTGTGTATTTTCGATCACTAATTGACGGTCAAATTGATTGGACGTATGACTGGTTACCTCTTGACGAGGTGATATACATGCCAACGGAAGGATCGCCATTTTTGATCATGGGTTTGAAGAGTATACAACCTTATGCCCCATACAGAGCCCTGTGGAGATTGGTCCGGACGGTGCCAGATTATTCCGAGAGATGGGGATCTCAGTGTGCAAGCTGTGGAGATTGGTCCGGACGGGCAATTCCCGGAAGCAAAAATCCGGCAAATCTGGAATAAGTGCCAAAATTTGAAGATTGATACTTGTGTGCCGAATAGGGCAAAAGGGGAGATATCACCTGGATACTCCACATGGTACCGACGAGGGGTTGAACACGAACGTCTTTCAAAGAGACCTCACTTGCAAGACCTGATAGAGCAATCCGAGGAAAATCAGAAATGGGTGGCCAAGGAAAAAGAATACAAGGCCAAAATCAGTCTGTTGGAGGATAAATTGAGAAATCTTCATTTCGAGAGTGGCTTACAAGCAGCATCCGATGAAGTGGAAAAGAAACAACTGAAGAAAGAAAATGATATGTTGAAGGCTCAAATAGCTCAAATGAAAATTGCATCCGAGACCCCAGTTCGTTCAGCCCGAGATGAAAAGTTAATTGAGATTCTCCGGCGAAAAGTAAATGACTATAGCTTCGATTTGGACAAAGCTGAAAAAGAGTTAGTTAGGGCTCGGAAGCATATGGACAAAGATGCCGAGGAAAGAGCCAAGTTGGTTCGGCAACTACAAGACAAGCACGATTTTGAAGTAGCTCAGCTTAGAAAGAAAATAATTTCAGCCACGGTCAAGAGTAACAAGATTATCAAAGATCTTGAGGAGGAGAGAGAGCACTGCTACACGACTATGGCTAGATTAGAATTGGAGCTGCAACAAGTGCAAAAGGACAACCAACATACCTTGGATGCTCGCACTCAACAAATAAGCCGGTTATTGCAAGAAAAGGGGGTCATCAGAGAAAAGATTGTTCGCATCGCCCAATACATCACCCGGAAGACTCAGCTTTGTGAAGATATGTCTCGAAGGACTTTTGTATCTGCAGTAAAGTTCTTTGTACAACAAGTCATGGCCGACCTAGATAGGCTTCAAAGGGGATTAGCATATAGGCCCGCGGCAAGGCCGAACGATGCCTCGCGGGCACTAGGTGCATTAATGTACTCTTAGGTCATGCATCATCTTTTATTTTTCTTTTTAAAACATCACTTTGTAATCAATATTTTGAATTATCAATGAGAAAACAAGTGTTGTTACCAATTCTTTTGCTTTATGTCATTTCCTTTAAATCCGCTAGGCAAATAAATAGGAACGTAATTATGAAAACGACAAGGAAAAAGAGAGAAAAGAAAAAGCAAGAAAAAAAAGGGGAAAAAGAAAAAGCAAGAAAAGAGAAAAAGCAAGAAAAAAAAGAAGAAAAGAAAAGAAAAAGAGAAAAGAAAAGAAAAGAAGAAAAGAAAGAAAGAAAAAGAAAGAAAACAAAAGAGCGGAAAAAGAGAAAGGTGATTGGTCCAAGTGAGCAGCGGCCGGGATGATGCATAACGACTCGAGAAAATGTGTTTTTAAAAGTCGTTGCATCTTATTCATGCGCTAACAACTAACGAGTGTTGATGCTTGTTAGTCCAGATTCTCTAGGCAACTGGCATTCTGGCTACCCACCCATACAACACCAGATACAAAAAGATGACAAAGGCTGTATCCCAGGAAATCGAGGAAACTATTGTGGATCCCGCTCACGAAGAAGAGATTGTGGATGTGGCAGGAATGAAGGAAGAAATGTACAAGCTGAGGCAGCAGATGGCCGAGATGTACCAGGCCTGGTCAAGAGGTCAACCACTACCAGTCCACCCTGCTAACCCTACATATGTCCCTCCACCCAATCCTAACCCTGAGCCACCAACAATGAACTCGTCCTCCACCTACCCAGACTACCCTCACTACTATGCCTCCACCTCCCAGATACCACCACCTCCAGCCAAGCAAGCACCACCTCACATACCACAAGTTGCTCCTGTGTATGTGGCACCTACGCCCGCTGCTATGCACAAATCCTCTAGTGAACCGATGTTTCATATCCAGGATCCTCACTACTACCCTCCAGAGCCGACTTTCAGACAACATGAGTCTCATGCTCCGATGATGGAAACAAGTGAAGAAAGGATTGCAAAAAGTGCCGGGCATGAAGAGATGGCTCGGAAAGTGAAAAGTCTAGAGAATGCTTTCCGCACTATGCAAGGTCTAGGAGGGCAGGTAAGTGTAGCTTACAAAGACCTGTGTCTGTTCCCCGAGGTGCAGCTTCCCGTGGGATTCAAGTTGCCAAAGTTCAACATGTATAGCGGACACGGGGATCCGGTAGCTCATCTCAGAGGATACTGTAGCAAGATGAGAGGTGCGGGAGGTAGAGATGAGTTATTGATGGCGTACTTCAGCCAAAGTCTGAGTGGCTCAGCTTTAGAATGGTATACCCGACAAGACCATACAAGGTGGTTCGTCTGGGATGACCTAGCACAAGCCTTTGCAAGTCACTTTCAGTACAATTTGGAGATCATACCCGACAGGTTATCCCTTACCAAGATGGAGAAGAAGCCATGGGAAAGCTTTAGGGAATACGGTTTCAGATGGAGGGAGCAGGCCGCAAGAGTGGATCCACCCATGAAAGAAGGGGAGATGGTGGATTGTTTTCTACAGGCTTTGGAGCCAACATACTACGGCCATTTAGTGTCTGCGATCGGGAAAAGTTTCAATGAACTTGTGAAAATGGGTAGTTTTGTAGAGGAAGGTTTGAAGACAAACAAAATTATGAGTTTTTCGGCTATCAAGGCCACCAATCAAGCTATACAAACTGGGAACGGGGGAGTGATGTGGAAAGAAGAAGAAGGAAGAGGTAGCAACCGTAGAAAGCAGGCCATGGAGTCGCAACCCACATTATAACCCACCAAGACCCTACCACCAACACCCGCCAAACCCGTCAACTCCATATAACCCACCACCACCATCTTATCCGCCAAACCCATACAACACACCAAGCCTATATGACCCACCACCACCACCATACCCACCAACAGTCCCACATTACCACCACCCACAAGCCCAAGCCTACCCACCACCACCACCCCATGTGTGGAGAGCCCAAGCTCCACACAATGTTTACCATACCCAGAACACATACCCAACCTCTAAACCATACAGAAATCAAAACAGGCCCAGGCCGGACTCTGATTGGAGAAATAAGGCAAGAAAAACATTCACCCCTCTCGGGGAATCATATACCAGCCTTTACCATAGGTTGAAAGAGTTGGGGATGTTAAGCCCAGTTGCACCTAAAGTTCCAAACCCACCCCCAAAAAATCTTGATCCTTCTGTTAGATGTGAATACTGTTCGGGAACATTGGGCCACAATACTGAAAAATGTTGGCAATTGAAGAATGCCATTCAGGATCTCATTGATGAGAGGAGAATTGAAGTACAGGCTCCCGAAGCCCCGAACATTACCCAGAATCCGCTGCCAAATCACCACGAAACACACATGATAGAATTGGTGCAGGGTGATAGCTGTCAAAAACCATCTCAAGCTGTGATGATGATAAAGTCGAGTGGCAAGTTAGAAAAAGAAGCTGTGAAAGAGAAAGCGATTGTTGAGAAACCAAAGCCAGTAGTGGTGGGAGGTTTGAAAGTGGTAGTTCCAGGCGCAAAGACGATTGTGACTGTGAAAGGAGCAAGTGCAGAGCCGATAATCATAAAACCAGTAGTGCAAATGCCAGTGGTGAATACAAAGACTATGCCTTGGAACTATAACAAGGTGGCAGTAGTTTACAAGGGAAAAGAGATTTCTGATGAAATTAATGAAACGCATGGACTCACCCGGTCTGGAAGGTGCTTTGCTCCGGAGGAACTGAGAAAGATGAAAGCGGTAAAAGAAAGTCAATTAAAGAAACCAGTGTCAGAAGAGGAAGCGGAAGAATTCCTTAAGAAGATGAAGTCACAAGAGTACTCAGTGGTTGAACAATTGAGAAAGACCCCTGCCCAGATTTCTTTGCTATCTTTGCTGATACATTCAGAAGAACACCGGAAGGCTCTTATGAAGATTCTAAATGAGGCTCATGTTCCGGAAAAGATTTCAGTTTGTCACTTGGAAAAGATTACCAACAAAATTTTCGAGTCTAATAGGATTACATTCTCTGATAAAGGAGCTGCCGGTGGAGGGAACTGAGCACAATAAGGCATTGTACCTTACGGTAAAAAGTGAAGAGTCGGTAGTGACCAGGGTATTGATTGACAACGGATCGAGCGCTAACATTTGCCTGCTGTCAACTTTAGGGAAGCTGAACATCAGCCCGGACAGAATCCGGAAGAACAGTATCAACGTGAGAGGGTTTGACGGTGGAGGTAAAAACACGTTGGGAGATATTATTCTAGAAGTGACAATCGGTCCTGTTGATTTTACTATGGAGTTCCAGGTACTCGATATTGCCGTGTCGTATAACTTGTTGTTAGGCCGACCCTGGATTCATGCGGCCAAGGCAGTACCATCTTCTCTACACCAGATGGTCAAGTTTGAGTGGGAACAGCAAGAGATTGTCGTACATGGGGAGGAAAATGCTTGTAATGTGGTAGCACCGTTTGATGATACTGATGGGGATAGAGGTCCTTGGGTCTACCAAGTGACGGATGCTATTGTGGTGAACAGAATTGCTGAAGGGGAGAAGTTGCCAATCCCTATGATGGCACCAACTGCTGTGATGGTGGCCAGAGAAATGCTGAGAAACGGATTTGCACCGGGGAAGGGATTAGGCAAAACATTGCAGGGAGTCATTCAACCAGTTCAACTTCTGGAAAACAAAAGTACATTCGGCTTAGGGTTCAAACCCACCTTTGCCGACATCCAAAGAGCCTCAAAAGCCAAAAAGAACTGGACCTTGCCCAAACCCATACCCAAATTATCCGACACCTTCATCAGGCCTAGTACAAAATATCAGCCATCTGCTGCGGCAAAGTGCATTGAGACCCAACTTGATGAAGAAATGCTGGGTTTTGAGAAGATGTTTTGGGAGGTGAATACGATTGAAGCAGGGGAAGGCACAAGCAAAATGGACGTGCAGTTTGTGGGACCTGGAATCATGTTGAACAATTGGGAAGCTACTCATTTCCCTATCAGGAAGGAGTCTTGGTAGTTAGCTTCAAAATTTCATCATTGCTTTCCCAAAAGTTGTTATTTTATAGTTTTCCCATTCCCCTCATGAAAAGAAAATCACCATGTATCCCGAACATTGTTCGTTCTTTTATCAATGAAATGCAGTTTTCCTTTTCTTCACTTTTGCCTTATTTTTCTTTATTTTTCCTTTTGTACAGTTTTGCATGTGTTGATTCCAATGCCATGTCATGCGTGAAGGATTCTAGACCCAGTTCCGACAATCACGTTACTATACAAGAAATCGAGGAAGATAGTGAAATAGAATGTGAGGATGAGGAAGCCCTGGAGGAAATAAGTAAGGACATGAAACAATACGAGGAAAAACCCAAACCGAATCTAAGTGATACATAATCTGTAAATTTGGGGAGCAAAGATGATGTCCGAGAAACAAAGATTAGTGTACATTTGGAGGCACCCCTCAGGGATGAATTGATAAGGTTGTTACATGAATTTAAGGACATCTTTGCCTGGTCCTATGATGACATGCCCGGGCTTAGCACGGATTTGGTGGTACACAAGTTGCCTATCTACTCTGAATGCCGGCCGGTAAAACAAAAGCTGAGGAAATTCAAAACGGACATTAGTGTGAAGATAAAAGAAGAGGTGAATAAGCAGTTTGAGGCAAAGGTCATAAGAGTTACCAAATACCCCACCTGGTTGGCAAATGTTGTGCCGGTCCCGAAGAAAGATGGCAAAACCAGAGTGTGTGTAGACTACAGAGACCTCAACAAGGCCAGTCCGAAGGATGACTTCCCATTGCCAAACATCCACATATTGATCGACAATTGCGCCAAGCATGAAATCGGTTCGTTTGTGGATTGTTATGCTGGTTATCACCAGATCCTTATGGACGAAGAAGATGCTGAGAAAACTGCCTTCATTACACCTTGGGGGACGTACTGTTACAGAGTAATGCCGTTTGGATTGAAGAATGCCGGAGTAACTTACATGAGGGCAATGACCACAATGTTCCACGATATGATGCATCGAGAAATTTAAGTATATGTGGACGATGTCATCATAAAGTCCAGAAAACAACCTGATCATGTGAGAGATTTGAGGAAGTTTTTCCAAAGACTCCGGAGGTACGATCTAAAGCTCAATCCGGTGAAGTGTGCTTTTGGAGTACCTTCAGGGAAGTTACTGGGATTTATAGTGAGCCGGCGAGGTATTGAACTGGATCCATCAAAGATCAAGGCTATTCAAAGTCTACCTCCGCCGAAGAACAAGAAGGAGGTCATGAGTTTACTAGGAAGGTTGAATTACATTAGTCGGTTCATTGCTCAATTGACATCAATGTGTGAGCCGATCTTCAAGTGGTTGAAGAAAGATGCAGCAGTGAAATAGACCGACGAGTGTCAGGAAGCCTTCAACAAGATTAAGGAATATTTGGCCAATCCTCCGGTGTTAGTACCTCCAGAACCAGGGCGACCCTTGATTTTGTATCTGACAGTGCTGGACAATTCCTTCGGTTGTGTACTGGGTCAACATGACGAGATAGGCAAGAAAGAATAAGCCATATATTACCTCAGCAAGAAGTTCACATCCTATGAGGTGAAATACACTCAACTTGAAAGGACTTGTTGTGCGTTGATTTGGGTAGCTCAGAAGTTAAAGCATTATTTGTCAGCATATACCACATACTTGATATCACGACTGGATCCTCTCAAGTACATATTTCGGAAGCCCATGCCTACGGGAAGATTGGCCAAATGGCAGATTCTGCTCACAGAATTTGACATTGTCTATGTAACTCGTACGGCAATGAAGGCACAAGCTATTGCAGACCACTTAGCTGAGAATCCGGTGGATGATGAGTATGAACCATTGAAGACGTACTTTCCGGATGAAGAGGCAATGATTGTCGAGGAGATGGAGCAAGATGAGAGACCAGGATGGAAAATGTACTTTGACGGAGCCGTCAACAGCAAGGGCGTTGGTATCGGAGCGGTACTCATTTCAGGTACGGGTCAACACTATCCCGTCACAGCTCAGCTCCGATTTTTCTGCACCAACAACATGGCCGAATATGAGGCGTGCATCTTGGGATTAAGGATGGCAATTGACATGGGTATTCAAGAGATTTTGGTCATGGGTGACTCGGATCTCTTGGTACACCAAATTCAAGGGGAATGGGAGACACGAGATTTGAAATTGATACCTTATCGGTATTGTTTGCACGAGTTGTCTCAAAGATTCCGGTCTATAGAGTTCAAGCACATCCCAAGAATGCACAATGAGATTGCAGATGCTTTGGCCACATTGTCCTCTATGTTGCATCATCCGGACAAGACATACATAGATCCGCTCCAGATCCAAGTCCGAGATCAGAATGCTTATTGCTTCGTTGTGGAAGAAGAGTCGGATGGAGAGCCGTGGTATCATGATATCAGAGAATACTTGAAAGCTGGCAAATACCCGGAGCAAGCCACCGGAGACCAGAAGAGAGCCATCAGGCGTCTAGCCAATGGATTTTTCCTCAGTGGAGGAGTGGTATACAAAAGAACACCAGATCTGGGTTTATTGCGGTGTGTGGACGCACAACAAGCAGATGAAATCATGATTGAAGTACATGCCGGAGTATGCGGGCCCCATATGAGCGGATATGTTTTAGCAAAGAAGATTTTGAGAGCTGGGTACTACTGGCTCACTATGGAGCGTGATTGTATCAGGTATGTAAAGAAATGCCATCAGTGCCAGGTACATGGGGATCTGATCCACTCCCCGCCTTATGAGTTGCATACAATGTCGGCACCTTGGCCCTTTGTTGCTTGGGGCATGGATGTTATCGGCCCAATAGATCCGGCCGCTTCTAATGGGCACAGGTTCATTCTGGTTGCAATTGATTATTTCACCAAGTGGGTTGAAGCTAAGACATTTAAGGCAGTGACAAAGAAAGCGGTGGTGGACTTTGTGCATGAGAATATCATATGCCGATTCGGAATTCCCAAGGTGATTATCACAGACAATGGAGCCAATCTGAACAGTCATCTCATGGCGGAAGTTTGTGAAAGGTTTAAGATCACACACCGCAATTCCACACCTTACAGGCCAAAGGCGAATGGTGCAGTAGAGGCGGCAAATAAGAACATCAAGAAGATTCTTCGAAAAATGGTGGAGGGAGCCAGGCAATGGCATGAAAAGCTACCCTTTGCTCTCATGGGTTACCGCACGACGGTGCGTACTTCTATCGGAACCACACCTTATACACTGGTGTATGGAACAGAGGCCGTTATACCCGCAGAAATAGAAATACCGTCATTGCGGATCATAGCCGAAACTGAGATAGATGACGATGAATGGGTAAAAGCCCGTTTGGAACAGTTGAGCTTGATTGATGAGAAGAGGTTGGCCGCAGTTTGCCATGGGTAGTTGTATCAACGAAGAATGGCCAGAGCGTATAATAAGAAGGTACGACCTCAAAAGTTTGAAGTCGGACAGCTTGTTTTGAGGCGTATCTTACCGCATTGGGCCGAAGCGAAGGGCAAGTTTGCGCCAAATTGGCAGGGACCGTTTGTGGTATCACGGGTGTTGTCCAATGGAGCATTGTATTTAACAGATGTTGAAGTAAAGTGCGTAGAGACTGCTATCAATTCAGATGCAGTCAAGAGATACTATGTATGATTCCTTTTCAGTTATGTGTTTTGTATTTTGTTGTGATTTTGGAATTGAAATGACGAATGCGTTTTATTCTCTATCCAAACACTTTATCAATTGATAACCCCTTTGAGCCTTAATGAATGAATTCTTTCATATCCATCTCTCGGAATCGCTTTTAGCGCAATAAGATCGAAATTGCCAAAATAAAAAAAGGGAAATGATGAAAAAAAAAAATGAATGAATGAAAAAAAAAGAAAAAAAGAAAAATGAATGAAAGAAAAGAGAAAAAAAGACAAAAATCGAAAAAAGTCAAAAAGAAATCCATCTAACTAATGAAGTTGGATGAACTACGTCTGACTTGATCCCGAAAGGGTACGTAGGCAGCCTCTCCGAGGTTCAGTCACAATAAAGGAAAAATCCAAAAATTCCCCACATATTGAAACTGGGGCAGAAGTTATGTTTAATAATTCCGAGAGTTGTAAATATCTTTGAAGCCTCGTGAGATTTTGAGCCTTTATACCTTTCTTTTTTAACCCATCCAAAAGCCACGTTACAGTCCAAAGAAAGACCTTCTGATCAATTTTGAAATGATAACAAATACAACGAAGGAGGAGCGAAGCATCGGATAATACCCGTGGTACAGAAAACAAAATACAAAAAGGAAAAATGGAAAAAATGAAAAAATGAGAGAGTCTCATCGGTGAAAACCTTAACCGGCACTGTGAGGTGATTGTGAGTTTGAGAGAAATAAAAATGAGAGAGTCTCATTAGTGAAAACCTTAATCGGCACTGTGAGATGATTGTGAGGTTGAGAGAATAAATGAGAGAGTTCTATTGGTGAAAACCTTTCGAGACACCGTAGAGCGATCGTGAGGACTATCAGAGAAAGAGAAAAAGTAACAAAAGCAGTATCGGTTTGGGTTGGAAACAAGTCGGAGACAGAATAATGATTGGAACGAACTGGGTCGGAGTTTAAATACATGGCATGGTCGGCGGAATCAGCCAACAAATACCCAGATAAGTTCCGTCATCTCTCCAAAATACCCTTACCTTTCTTTCATTTTTTCTGCATTTCATTGTTTACCCTTTTGAGAGCTAACTACCAGCTCCTGACAACGAAAGCTGGAACAACACTAGATCAGAAAGGAAAGAAGATTTGGGAAGGGAATAAAGAAGCTTGGCAAACATGGCCAAAGAAAAAGAAAAACAAAAATGGAGAAATGAGAAAATACAAAAAGAATCTGCAAGGGACAAGAAGTTGAAAGTCATGCAGCATGAGAAAGCAAAAGCAAAGGAAGCAATAAGAAGTGGGGACGGCAGGTGCCAATTGCCAGCAGTTTATATCTAATAAATTCTGTTTCATGCAGGAACAATTGTCATTAATCACTTTAAAGTGAATGTGACCAATGTGGAAAATTTAAAATACCAAAAAGAAAGTCTGCCGAATAAGTGGGGAAATTCACAGGCAAGAGATAAGTTGGTAAAAAGAAAATACCAAAAAGAGGAAGGTAACATCTTTTAAAATCCACTCCCCGGTCCTCAGGCTGAGGGAATACTTTTCTGCATCGCATTGAACGTTTAAATTCTGTTAGGTGCCCACCTTCTAATACAGGAATACTTTTCTGCATTCGCATTGCACGTTTAAATTCTGTTAGGTGCCCACCTTCTAATACGGGAATACTTTTTTGCATTCGCATTGCACGTTTAATTTTTGTTAGGCGCCCACCTTCTAATACGGGAATACTTTTCTGCATCGCATTGCACGTTTAAATGCTGTTAGGTGCCCACCTTCTAATACGGGAATACTTTTCTGCATTCGCATTGCACGTTTAATTTCTGTTAGGTGCCCACCTTCTAATACGGGAATATTTTCTGCATCGCATTGCACGTTTAAATTCTGTTAGGTGCCCACCTTCTAATACGGGAATACTTTTCTGCATTCGCATTGCACGTTTAATTTCTGTTAGGTGCCCACCTTCTAATACGGGAATATTTTCTGCATCGCATTGCACGTTTAAATTCTGTTAGGTGCCCACTTTCTAATACGGGAATACTTTCTGCATCGCATTGCACGTTTAAATTCTGTTAGGTGCCCACCTTCTAATACGGGAATATTTTCTGCATCGCATTGCACGTTTAAATTCTGTTAGGTGCCCACCTTCTAATACGGGAATATTTTCTGCATTCGCATTGCATGTTTAAATTCTGTTAGGTGCCCACCTTCTAATACGGGAATATTTTCTGCATTCGCATTGCATATTTAAATTCTGTTAGGTGCCCACCTTCTAATACGGGAATCTTTTCTGCATCGCATTGCATGTTTAAATTCTGTTAGGTGCCCACCTTCTAATACGGGAATACTTTTCTGCATTTTTGCATTGCACGTTTAATTTCTGTTAGGCGCCCACCTTCTAATACGGGAATACTTTTCCGCATTTGCATTGCACGTTTAAATTCTGTTAGGTGCCCACCTTCTAATACGGGAATATTTTTCTGCATTCGCATTGCACGTTTAATTTTCAGTTAGGTGCCCACCTTCTAATACGGGAATATTTTTCTGCATTTGCATTGCACGTTTAAATTCCGTTAGGTGCCCACCTTCTAATACGGGAATACTTTCTGCATCGCATTGCACGTTTAATTTTCAGTTAGGTGCCCACCTTCTAATACGGGAATATTTTTCTGCATTTTGCATTGCACGTTTAAATTCTGTTAGGTGCCCACCTTCTAATACGGGAATATTTTTCTGCACATCATGGTTTATATAGTTAAAAGCCCACATTGGGGCAGAAAAAGAAAAAAAGGGTAGTTTGTTGTTTTGTTTTGAGCAGGTTCAGCTCGAGATCAAGAAAATCAAGAGAGTCAACAAGAAAAGAAAATCAACAAAAAAAAGAGTCAGCATCAAAGAAAATCAACAAAAAAGGAAGATTCTGCATCACCGGAAAGGGAAGAAGAGCAAAAGCTAGATTAGGAACAGTTGTAATTGTAGGATCATAGCTTAGAATAGCTTCTTCATTTTACATTTTCCCCGGTGTAATAAGGAGTAAGTCAGCAGATCTCAACAGTGTCAATGCAACAGTGAGTCTGGTAGTTTTTAAAACTGCCAGACCTTCCCGAACTACACTGACCTGATTCCTGTTTAGCCCAGGATATGTAGGCAACCTCTAAAGCAGGGTGCGGTCAAAAGGTTTTCAAAAATTGCTTTCACGGAATATGCCGATGTGCAAAAATCTCTCATTACTGCTCACTTGTCTTTGCACTGAAACTCTTCGTGTTCCCGAGCAAAGAGGGGCAGCTGTGAGCACATGATTTTTGCACTGAGCAATTAATTCTAAAATTAAAATAAACATGTTTTTGAGTGCAATTACTTAATTTGTTTGGAATTGTCTATACTTTTGTGTTTGAACAAGTAGAAATTAGAAGAAAATCAAAAATAGGCTAGGTAATTAATTTGCTAGGTTAATTAGTTAGATTTTAAGTAAAACTATGCAAAAATAGTTTAAGTAGAGCAAAATAAAGGAAAATAGCAGAAAAATTGCAAAAAATACTAGAAAATTAGAGTAAGTGGGAAATTAGGATTTATAGTTTTTCATAAAAGAAAAAGAAAAAAAAAAGTATAAAAGAAAATACATAAAAAATAATTAAAAACCAGAAAATACAAAAATACATAGGACTAATGAAATTGGGCCGTTTTAATTGAAATTAGTGGCCCAGTCTGTTAAGCCCAAGATTTTGGCCCGCCTGATCACACAGAGATGCAATCCCAGCCGTTCGTTGTGCTTAATCCAACAGCGGAGATAAAAGGGCGAATCAATTAGTTAATTAAAATAGGTAGTTTTAATCTCAACCGTCCGTTTAAGTTGATCTGACGATTGAGAGCCTGGGTCTTGTTTGTAACTATACGGCGTCGTTTTAGTAACGCTAACGACAACCATTGATCTTCATCCATCGGACGGCCTAGATTACATGGGACGTTCGGCCTATAAAAGGCTTGTGTCCGAACAGCCGTCTCATTTTGGCCAAATGCATAACCCTAGCCGCCCCTCACCCCTCTCTTCTCTCGTCATCTTCATCTCAGAAACCCTAGCCGGCCAATGGCGGCCACCACCCTCCACGGTGGTCGCCGGCTCTCCTTTACCCCTCCTCTCTCCTTCTCCTTTTTCTTCACCTCATAACACACCCAAAACCCAGAAACCAACCCTTCTCCAGAAATCCCGGTCACCGGAATCTTCGCCGGTGACCACCAAACAATGAGGATCCCTTCCAAACCAATGTCGTTCGAACCCCCTTCCCACGATCTACCCAACCATATAAGTCACCACCGTCGAATCAGCCTGGAGCGTCTCGAATATCCAAGAGAAGGTCGCCGGAAACCTAACTCCGGCGACTCCCAAACCCAAACCTGTTCAAAGACCCGTCCTTTTACCCTTTCAAAACACCCCTCTTCAAACAAAAACCCAAAAAGGCTTCGTCTTGAAGTCCAAACCAGAAAATCAGAAAGAGAAATTGAAAAAAAAAAAAAAGAGATCTGAAAAGAATAAAGAAAAGAAAAACAAAAGAAGAGAGTGAAGTCTTATAAGAATAAGGAGAAGAGAGGGATAGGAAGCTCAGGGGACAGGCCCTGCAAGCTAAGTCCCCCGACCCCTATTTTCTTTATTTTGTGTATTTTTGTTTGATTTCTGTTTTTTGCATGTCTATGAATGTCTGTTTTTGTTTCTGTTTCACATGTTAGTCATAGGATTCTTAGTACTCGCTTCTCTTTTGTTTTTTTTATCACTTTCGTCCATGATTTGGTTCTGTTTGGACATGTTCTCATGTTTCTGTAGTTTAGTTTTCCTATGTTGCTTTTCTCAGTTGGCCTTTTGAAATCTCTTCGATACGTCTTATCTGTTCCCGCATGTTGATTTTAGGGTTCTATTTTTGCTTGCTTTCATTTGTTCATGCTTGCCTTCTCTGACTTTGTTTTCGCTATTCTTGTTCACATTCTGTTTCTTTTTGTTCATCTTCTTCTATTCCACATCATGTCCTACTCTTGTCTGTTTCTATGCGACCATATCTATTTCTTCGAATCTGTTCATCTTCTAAGAGCATGTTATGTTAGGATTTTTTATCTCTCTGCTTATCATTTGCTCTCCTCTTTTTATGTTAATCTCTCCTGTTTCTTCGCATGATTAGTCATAAAAGTTCTTACCAGTTGCTTCTTCATTTATTTCACATCTTTTACCTGTGTATCTAATGTTTAGTCATAGGGTTTCGTAACCTGTTATTCTTGAGCCTGTTAGTAATGGGATTTTTGGCTATTATATGTCTTGTATTGATCACATGGTTCTCTGCTCTAAGATTGAGGAATTCATCTTTTCTGTGTCACTTTCGATTGTTGGCTTCTGATTCATTTCAAAAGTTTTACTGTTGATAGTGTTCCTTCTTACTTCTAAATCATGTTTTGTTTCTGATAAAATGAAGGTCACCTTGATTCTCTTTTCCTTTTTCATCCTGTGAACCATGTTAGATCTTTCATACTGGTTGTTTATGAGAACCTTTTGCTTCTGTGTATAATCATGCCATAAACCTTAAAGCTTCTGGATATTTTCAAATGTCATTTGACTTGAGTTGGTAGTAACTAGGTCTAAATTGACATGGGTTCATACTTTGTCACATGAAGTTGAATAATGTGAATTAATTAACTAAGATTCAACCATATCAACTTTGCCCTTTATGAATTTTGGTTGATTAATACATCTTGTTTGATCTTTTATGTTCCTCTATGTGTAAAACATGTTGAAAATGATTGAGTTTTAGTAGTTCTTGTCAGCATGAGTGTTTGATCAATATTCATTAAGCCTTAGGTGGATTGGTTATAGCTGCTAGCATTAGGTTCCATGAAAATGGTTAGCTTTTAAATAGGATAAAACTTAAAAATCATAAAAATAGGCTGTTAGTTAAATAATTGGCCTAAGAATGGTCAACCTTGCAAAGGGTTGACCCATTCTACAGGGTCCTAACACACAACCCACTTTAAAAGTGGCTGGTTGTGCAAAATAGCTATGTCTGCAAATGCAGACTAGCCCAGGCTCTCTTTAGAGCCCTGAACATAAAATGGCCAAACCTGCAAATGGTTTTGGGTCCAAATGTTCAATGATTGGCTTTAATAGCCAAAGCTAAGTCTCAACTTGAGACTGGCTAGATTTTAAAGAACTGTTTTTAATAATAAAAGCAGGCTATGCCTGCAATTGGTTTAAAAATGAAACAAAAGGTTTTGATAAACTGAAAATGAAACAAATTTGGCTAAGTTTGAAATAGTTCCTAATAATAGAATTGGCCAGCCCTTAAATACCAATGCAAGGGCTGGCTACTAGTTAAATAAGTCCCAAAAGAGCTGAAACTTGACCTAGGCAGTCAGGTAAATCAGCAATATCTTTGAGGGCACAATTGGAACTTGAAATAGTATTTTGGTAAATAATTTAGAACCTAAGAGGGTAATGGAGTCATTCATGCCCCTGATTTCTACAATTATGCAGAGATTTAAGGGTATAATGGTCTCCCTAAAATGGAAAATATGTAAAAATCTTTAACTATTAGGGATACTTTGGTAAAATCTTAGGAAAAGAATCAAAAAGAACCTTCCAACACATGCTGGAAGGGAATCTGATAACAGAAATAAGGGTGTAAGTGTAGATTTAGCAATTTTAAAGGGGAAGAAGTGGATTTAACTCCCATTTCTTTTCCCCCAAGAAATCTGCCATTTCAACCTATATATACTCCCAAAAAGAGTGTATTAAGGGCTGGCTTTTGGAAGATAAAGTTTCAGAGTTAAAATATAGTAATAGAACAGTAGAGTATTCTGGGTCGAGTGAAGAGATATTGATTTCAATCTGGTTCACTGGTCTTCTTTGCTTGATTCATCTGCCTGGATTATTACTTGCTTGCTGTTGCTGGGATTTCTATCATTTGCTGGTTATCTTGCTTATTTTTGGAGTCATCTTCATTGTTGCATTGTTGCTGAGTTCCTCCTGATTATTTGCTCTTACCCTTCCCTTAGAACTCATCGGCTACATTTTGTTATCCAGGTACTACTCTTGTTCAAGTGAAGCTGTATTGGTGCTTTTGATGAAAATAAAAATGGAGATTCAAGTTTAAGTTTATGCTATTTTATAGTTATGATTTAGATCAGCAAATTATTCATTGTAGTCTTCTGTAGTAGCTGAAGAACAAAATACAAAAACAGTGTAATAGCTAGTATATGATGGTAGTAATGTAGTAGTAGTATGTCACTTAGCTTAATTAGGTAAGAACCTTAAAACATAAGTTAGCATATCATAAGTCTCCAAATCATTGGCCGTTCTTCATAAACGCTTCGTGAATCAGAATCACTTAGATAACAACTCCGTATTTAAACACAGACAAGTCTCGAAGTAGAAATAACATAAGAGTGAATCATTTATAACTGGGTTAATAGCATTTCAATGAGCTAAGTCTTGGTAAAATCAGTTGTTTAATCATGCTTAAACCTCTGAATCACTTAGTTATAGATACTTGTGTAGTCATTGCTTATATAATTAGTCTGATTTGCGGATTTAGGCTCAAATCTGATTAAGTCTGAAAAGGGGGATAATTAGATATTGTAGCGAGTTAATTAAGATGAATTGGTGATGAGAAAAGGCCTAACACGTAGCGAATACAATGTTGTAGTTAAAAAATACACTTAATAGCTCTTTCAACCTTTCTGAATATAGAAGGTAGTCTATTGAATCATTCTGATAAGGTCAAGATCTCGTAAATAATTAAGTGGTGATTTAGGGTCTTTGAACTAATAAGTAATTAGACATCAGTATAGATTCTTAGTTATGAGCACATAGTGATGACAATTGGTTGAGTTTTCATGTACATAGACTATTGACTTAAGACTATTGTTTTTTTTGTGTACTGATTTCCTTAATAATAAATAAAGTGATTTGATTTCATTTTCAATTCTGAGTATTGTTTCTTTATATGAATTCCGTATTATACTTTTGTTATTACAATTTGGTTTGGGCCCTATGTGTAACGTGGGCCTGAACTGTCATACGAAACTAATTGGTCCATTGAATGAAAGCTTGAAGACTGCCTGGGCTTTAAGGCCTGGGCTGGCCCATTGCTGATCTAAATAATTGATGTATAGGTCCATACCCAAATAACAATAGAAATCGGAAGGGCCTGGAATACTTAGTGTTAGAAATATGATTAAGGGAAAACCACAATTAGAAAAACGTAGTATATACTTCTTAGGATTGAACCTTAAAATTGAACTAGGACGAGCCTCGCCCAACATTAAACCAGCGGGGCCCCCCTTTAGTAATGGTATAACATAATTAGACTCGGGAAGGCTAATAGCGAATTCCATAGCCTCTCCCAAAAGATTTAAAAGCCGATAGACATATTTAGGACACGATTTAACGTACTTTCCTATGAACGAGTGCGCACTTGGTGCGACTCAAATCCAAATCTCGGTAAAGCTGAAATACACCAAAAGTCATAGGCGTACTGGTTGCGGTATGACTCGAGGCGTGTTTTCGCGATACCGCAAATTCTTAAAAAATAATATTTAACGTAAAAGCATTATGTTGTTAAAACCTAATTGAGTCAAACAAAAGTCAAGAACTACAGTGGAGCGACCGTGCTAAAACCACGGAATCTGAGAGTGCCTAACACCTTCTCCCGGGTTAACAGAGTTCCTTATCCGGATCTCTGCTTCGCAGGACATTTATAAGAGTCAAAATTCCTCGGATTCGGGATTAACCGGTGACTTGGGACACCATTGTCATTCCCAAGTGGCGACTCCGATTAATCTCTAATAAAATCCCGAACCGATTGTCCTTTAATTGGAAAAACTCCTTCCCTTACGTTATTATATCCGTTTCGGGTATTTAAACGTCGGGGTATACCCTACGAGTGTATTTATATGCTTTCAAGTGTGGGGTAGTAAAAAGGGAGGTGTGACATCCCTCACAACGGGGATCGATTCAAGACTGGGTGTCTCGGCCTTAACATCTCTAATGAAAGCCAAATAAGATAAACATCCCTTCCCAATCATTCATTGGGCTTTTAGAAAGGAAATCAGCCTGCCGGATACATAATCAGTCACGCCTCGCCACTCGATCCTCAGATTGCCTGGAATAGCTAATGTGACTGTCTTGGCATGACAATCCAGAATCGCATGGTAAGGAGATAACCAATCCATGCCTAGAATCACGTCGAAATCCACCATGTCCAATAATAATAAGTTAACTCGGGTCTCCAGACCCCCAATAGTAATAAGACAGGATCGATATACATGATCCACAATAATTGTATCACCCACTAGGGTAGACACATGCATGGGCAAGGCAAGAATACCACGAGTTGTACCCAAATGATGTGCAAAATATGAAGAAACATAGGAATAGGTAGACCCGGGATCAAATAAGACAGAAGCATCCATGTGGTAGACTGAAATAATACATGTGATGACTGCATCTGATGTACGAGCGTCCCTCCTATCTGGAAGAGCATAAAAACGAGCCTGATCTCCGCCAGTATGATCCTCACCCCTAAGGCGACCTCTGGCTACCTGACCACTACTCCTAGCTGACTGAGCTACTGCTGAAGAAACGAGAGCAGAAGACGAATGATGGTCCCTCTGCTGAGACCGCTTACGAAGCAACTAGGGACACTCCCTCCTGATCTAGCCAAACTCACCACACTCAAAACAACGGCCTGAAGCTGGAGAAAGGGACTGCTGAGAACCCCTCGTTGCAGATGAACCCTGAGCTGAAGGAGCAGGAGCAGAGCTCTGAGCTGGAAGGGCGCTCAGTGCGGGCTGGCTCTGCTGACGACCCTGCTGGCCCTGATGGCCCTGATGACCCTGACGACCACGGTTTGACGAAGCTTCGCTAGATTCTGCACGGCCTGACTGAGGAGATCTGAAGGAACGACCTCTGTTTTGCTGAGACTGGCCCCTAGACGGAGCACCACTGTAACTACCTACACCACGACGCCTCTTAGCCTCCCTCTCCTCACGCTGGTGGTCTGTCTCAATCTGACGAGCCGCATCAACCACCTCCTCAAAAGTAACTGCTGTAGCCCTCTCTCTAGTCATCAATATGCGGATTGGATAATTGAGACCATCCACAAATCTTCTGATCCTCTCGCGATCTGTCGGAATCATCCACATGGCATGCCGAGCTAGTTGTGTAAACCTTAACTCGTACTGAGTCACCGACATATCTCCCTGCTTCAACCACTCGAACTGACGACGCAGCTCCTCCCTCTGTGACAGGGGCATATACTTCTCTAGAAATACCGTGGAGAACAACTACCAAGTGAGGGGCGCTGCCCCAATAGGCCTAAGCCTCTCAAAATCCTCCCACCAATGAAATGCTGGTCCTGTGAACTGTAAGGTAGTGAAAGCAATACCGCTAGACTCCAGAACACCTGTAGTACGAAGCATACGCTGTCACTTAACCAGAAAACCCTAGGCATCCTCGCCCTCAACACCGATGAACGCTGGAGGCTGTAGTCTCCCAAACCTCTCCAACCGATGCTTCTCGTCATCAGGCATAACTGGGACCACATGAGCTGGGACTGGTGCGACTGGTGCAGCCGGCTTAACTGGCTGAGCTGGAGCTGCCTCAGGTGCCTGTAAACCCTAAACTAACGGCTCGAGTGTGCGAGCAACGAGGGTATGATTTCCTCCCCCTGCCTGTGAAGAAGCTGCTATAGTAGAGGCTGCAACCACCTGAGCTAAGCTAGTACACACTGATAGGATCTTTGCTAAGGTCTCCTGAAGACCCGGTATCTCAATAGACACTACCGGTGCCTGAACCTGGGCTGCTGGATGCCTCTAGCTAGGATCTGATCCTGAACCTGGTCCACTGGCCCTACCTCTGCCACAACCATGGCCTTTGGGTGCCACTAGTGGTCATCCACCGCGTCCGTTAGCATGTCTTTTCGCCATCTGCGAGAGAATAGAATACAAAAAAATTTAGTTCCACGATAACACAAACCGCACGATATGAATCCAAGAAACTGAAGTGTTTCCTAAAGTTTTATAGCGTCCCGAGGATAGATACAGACGTCTACGTACCGATCCGCAAGAGCCTACGAAACCCGCTCATGACTCGCGAGGCCTAGTAACCTAGGCTTTGATACCAACTTGTCACGACCCCTCCGGTTGTGATGGCGCCCAACACTAAAGCTAGGCAAGCCAGACCAACAACTGTTTCCAAATAGAAAACCAGTCCCAAAAAGACAAACTCAAGAAGAATATAAGAGTCAACAAATACTCCAATAATAATATTAAGAATAAATACTAAGAAATGCGAATATCGAAATAACACTCCCAAAAGATTTGGGGTCACGAGTCAGACCCTCTAAACAAAAACTAAATAGTATTAGAAATACTGAATAAAATACTCAAGTCTGGAACATATAAATATAGTAATAACTGAAATGAAGAGAGAAGCTAGGTTCTGCGAACGCCGGCAGCTACCTCAGCAACTCAAATAACTCTGATATAGGCTGGAGTGCTCGTCTAACCCTCCTGTGTACCTGAATTAGCACACAAAGGTGCATGGAATAGGGGTGAGTACTAAGTACTCAGTGAGTAAAAAGTATATAAAATAGCTGAAAGCAGGAAAATCCACAGAATACCACAAAGCAAAGCTAAACTACAGTCCGATATCTACCACGAACTAACAACAACAAGAAATCATAATTAGCACAGATAGTTTACAGATAAAAATGCAATGCAATGCACATGACTGCTACGGCGCATTGCCCGATCCGTTTAACGTCGACAACGCTCACTAGGGGTGTGTACAGACTCCGGAGGGGCTCCTTCAGCCCAAGTGCAATATTCATATTATCCGCTACGACGTGCAGCCCGATCCATACTCAGTCCACAACTTGCATATGAGTCACACAACAGTTCACTTTTATTTATTTCCAGGTTCCAGTTCATTAACAGTGAAAAATACTTTAATTTTATTTAATTTTTCCAAAACAGGCGACTTAGCATTTCATAACAGTGATGTCAAACCAGAACTGAGATCAATGTTTTTGCAAATCATACTATCACATCGTATTTATCCCCTAAGGATACTACAGGTCGGCACATGGCCCCAAATATGGCTTATAGCCCACATATATATTTAACATAGTGTGCGTTTCAACCGCCAGTACAATATTATTCATATTCGGGATGGACCAAGTCTCAATCCCCAGTCATAACCAATCCTGCACCTGCCATGGGGTGCGAGCCACGCCTTAATAGCGTCACAATGTGCTAAGACGGGGTTTCAAACCCTCAGGCTACCATATACACTAACTACTCACCTCTAGCCGGCCGTGGACTCGTCCGTGATACCTTTTCCCTTCGAATTTTTCGCCTCGTGCGTCGAATCTAGTCAAAACCACAGCAATTACATAAATATGGGTCAAAGAAACATAACCCAATCAAAATTACTTGAAAAACGCAATAATACACAAAGTTGGTGAAACCCGAGCCCTGGTCCCATTTCTCGAAATATTCAGAAATTCATACCAACGGATTCCTCGTCTCGCCATGAGTCCGTGCATATAAAATTTATCGAAATCAGAGTTCGAATGGTCTTTCAAAACCCAAAAACTCGTTTTCAAAATTTAGGCCCTAGTTATTCACAATCTCTACCCAATTTCATGCGTTTTGGTGTTGATTCTAGCATAAAATCATGTTTTTGAGTCAAGGAACTTACCTCCAGCGATTATCTGTTGATTTCTCTCTTCAAAGCTCTCAAAACCCTCTCTTGACGAAGTAAAGTGGTGTGAAAATAATGGGGTTCGCGTCTAAAATTTTAACTTAAACTGTTCTATTACTGATGCATTGTTCTATGCGATCGCTATGCCCCTATGCCATCGCATAAAGTAAAATTCCCAGGCCATATTTTCCTTCTATGCGATCGCAATACCTCTATGCGATCGGATAGAGCAATCTCCCTGGGCCCCAAATTCCTTCTCTCTGATCGCAACACACTGTATGCGATCGCACTATGTAACATCATGGACCTATGCGATAACACTCTCCTCTATGCGATCGCATAGATAAATTTCTCACCCCCTTTAAGTTCTTCTATGCGATCGCAATGACCCTATGCGACCGCATAAAGCAATAACTGACTGCAATATTTCTACAGCAACATCCAAGTTCAAAACCTCCCGTTGGCCATCCGAAATCATCCTGAGACCCTCGGGACCTCAAACGAATGCACAGATATGTCATATTACTTCATTCAAACTTGCTCGTAACATAAAAACACCATCATAAACATCAAAATCACCAAATTCTCACGGATTCAAGCCTAAGTTTGATTAAAACTTCCGAAACTAAAATTTGACCTAAAACCCGACCTAAACACCTCCGAATGACCTGAAATTTTGCACGCATATCCAAAATCACCTAACGGAGCTACCGTCCGGATTTCGGCAAAATTCAACCTTAGCCAATTCAAGCCTAATTCTACACTGGACCTCCGGATTAGATTCTGATTGCTCTCCTAATTCATAAATCATCCCCCGAAACTAGTCGAATCATCATAAATCCATTCCGAGCTTTCTAACTCATCGGTCAACATTCGATTGACTTTTTCAAACTATTCTTCTCATAAAGAGGTTTATTGCCTCATTTCTAACTAGATTCTATCCGATTTACTTCTAACTCTCCAAACACGTATAAATTAACATGTTAAAGTAAAAAATGAAGAAAACAGGGCGGGTACTCCCGTAACGACGGGTTGAGTCGTTACATTAGTTGTGTAACTAATATACTTATAGTTGTATTTATTTAAGCATGACTTATATAGTACTTTTAGATTATGTTAATATTTATTATGGCTTATTACTTGGTAATATTTTATTTATTAATTTTAGTATTTTTGTTATTGAATATTTTAGTACAATGTTATGACGCATCTCATATTATTGTATTATTTTCTTGAAAATTTTTTATATAGTTGTATCCTTATAGAATTAGAGAAGTATGTGGAGCACAAGTTATATATTTGTGCTATGAAGACTTATCGGAGAAAAAAAGCGAAAATCCAAAAAAATCCGAGATTGAAAAACTCGATTTCGTTGGTTTGGTTTGGTTTATAGATTTAAAAAGAGATTTTTACCTACATATACCATATATGAAACCTTGTTACCCTCAATGTTTAAGGTTTGTATTTATTACATTTAAGTATACCAAATTACCATTTATATACCATAATTCAAATTAGGGATATAATTAAGGGTTCATTTATATTATGCATAATTATATGAATGTATCTTCCCACTTTCTCTTTTATTTCATCTCAACTATTTACAACACACACAAAACTCACGATGCTCCTATGCTTCCTCTCGTTGATCATCCCCAACTGCCCACTACCGTCGAAGAATATCATATTTTCAGATTCACAAGAAAATATTAAATTCTTTGAACGAACCGCTTGAATTCCTACTAAAAATAATAATGGCAGAGAGTTCGAATTTCTTTGACCTCTTTTTTTTTGGGCAGTGGTTGAAGGTTACTAGTTAACACAATCGATTGAAACTCAAAGAAGAAGCAGAAGACATATTTCCAGAATTTGTAGATATTTTGTAGTCAAATTAGAAAAATTGTAGATTGTTTTTTGGAGAAAATTTTGTAGCTTTAGTCGTTTTGGATTTGTGAAAACTGAAAAATAATGCATCTACAATCAGAATACAAATAATCTACAATTTATTTACAAGATATCTACAAAATAGATACATTGAATTTTAATATCCAAATTCTCATTTCAATTGTAGCATAATTGGCATTTTCGACATAATTGTAGAAGATTTGTAGAAGTTTTAGTTTTCCCAATCTACAATTCATCTACAATTTATCTACAATATATCTACAATTCTACAATTTAACTACAATTTCTGAAAATATGTCTTTTTCTTCTTCGAGTTTGAATCTAAAATTCAGTCAAAACCAAGTCTAATCTTCACCAAAACCCCTCAAAATTCAGATATAAACTCCTAAACATATTCCGAATTATTTACAACAATACCCAATTCAAACAAATAATGATATTTGAAAACCCAAATTTGAATTCAAAGCTTTCAAACCTTTTAATGGCTATCAATGGTGAAAAATATATGGAAGAACAGATTTTTTTAACTTTGAGTTGTTGAAACTCGAAAATTTGAATTGTTCGTTCTTTTTTTTCTCGAGAATTTGAATTGTAGTTCTAGAGAAAAATACGTAGATGAGAAATCTCCTTTACCTTTTTAAAAATTGAATTTAATGTAGAATTAATTAACACCAAGATTATCTCCTTAATTTTAGCCCATTTTCTAGGGAATATTCTGCCCTGTTAATACCTAATAATCGAATAATACAAAATTTGTAGGTAAAACGTAGACTGGGCAGCTAATTAACAAATTATGCACATTTAGGGTAATAAGGTTTCATATATGGTATAAGTAGGTAAAAATCCGACACTATTAATTTGGTTTGATAATTGAAAAATCCGAACCAACTCGACCTATGTACACCTCTACTCACAGTACAACATGTCAAATAAACTAGTAACTGAGAATTACCAATAACTGTTACGCTGTGATTCCATATTATTTAGGTCAGTTATATGAATCCTCTATATTCATTGTGGTTCATTTTATTTCACTATTCTACAGTATGTCGTGTAGAACAAGTTATGGATCTCTAAAACTATTCATTTTTCAAATGTCATAGCTATCTTTACGTTGTCATACGATCTCCAATCCAACTAAGAAAACACATGTGACATGTTGAACACCAAAGTTTATGCAAGTGTATTAATAACGAGTAACTGTAGACTAACTAGTAGGTATATTTTTTATAGTTATTAGCTACGGCTCATTTTATGTTTAAGTCTGCATAGATTTTAAAGTTACAGTAGGACATTTTATGACAAACTTGTTTTTACATGATTTTAGGTCAACCTCGTTCATTTTTTGACACATTGAATCACTTGAGTCGTATCCTTGCTGCAGTCTTAAGTTGTATTATATATGCAAATCTCTTTGTTTCTCCTCTATATTTAAGACGAATCAATTGGAAAAAAGAAAATGTGGTTGGCTACATATGGGTGGAGAGTTGGAGAATGTAAGGAGTTGTTTTGAGTTTTGTTGGACGTTCAAACCTTGTACAATGATTCAAGCTTTGGTTTGTTTGTAAAATAGTCTCAAATGAATTAAAATGTTAGATGACTTGTCATGCCTAATAATCTTTGATGGGTAGAGTTTTAGTATCTGTATGAACTGATTTTATTTCACGTAATACACATTACTAGTGAACCATCAATTGGTACCAATACCACACCCAAACACAAACTGCTGCTTCTGGACATATAAAATCCTTCCAGAACAGGAAACAAAAATTGAAAAATAACCAATTAGACATAAATTATGGTAAAACTTAGATTTAATTACAACTACAACCATAGATTCATGTTAATGTCAAAATAGGACAACACTTGGGCGAAATAACGTTCCATGTCTTGAATTAAGAGCCGTGTTAAAAATCATTTAAAAAATAAGCAGTTATATATTTGGATAAAAGTGCTGAAATTAATAATAATTTTTTATATTAAATTGACTTAAATGACCTTATAACAATTTACACTACTAAAAATGTTATTTTCTTTAAAATTTTACATTTTACATAGATTCTACCTATTTATCATGTTATTTAAATTAAAAATAATTATATAAGCTCTTTTTTATAAATATAATTTATATTATGATAAGTATACAATCATATATTAGAAGGGGTGGAGTATAGTTAACAAAAGTTAAGAAGAAAACCTTAAATAATGCACAAAATGTTTGTTGAGAAGAAACACGCACTTAATATGTATTGTTTGTAATAAATAAGATTAAAACATCCATCTATCATAAATATCTTGAGCAATCAGATCACGAATTTCCACCTAAAGATTATTATATATCTCCTTGATTTTCTACATTTTCTTCATTTGTAACGTTGACTCTTGTGGATCTTTCAACATCAGGATAAACATGTTGCACATATCTCTCATTCTCAGCTTCTTGGAATGCATTGTCCACCTTACATTTCCTTCTAATGTAATTATGAATCATTATTATATGCAGTGGCGGAGCCAAAACCTTCACGAAGGGTGTTCAAAAAATATTTTTGTAGCTAATGTGAATTGAACTCATGACCTTTATATAAATTTTGAACACCCTTGACCACTAAACTACACTTTTGGATAGTGTTAAGGGTGTTCAAAACTTAATATATAGAGGTAAAAAATAGATTTTACCTTATATATACAGTGTAATTTTTCGGCGAAGGGTGTTCGGGTGAACACCCTTGCGCCCCCTAAATCCGCCACTGATTGTATGCCAATACGATATCTCTTTGAGTGTCAATATGATAAAAAGGCATATCTCGCAAATAGACCACCTTGCTTTCCATATTCCAAACGTTCGCTCTACAATGTTTCTGCAAGAAGAATGCAAATAATTGAACATTTCTTTATGTCCATTTGGTGTTCGCAATTGTTGTGTCGCACCTCGATGAAATTCTGCAAGGTGATATCCCACATTATCCCCTTTATATGGAGTCATATATCCTTTTATGGGTGAATATCCTGCATCAACAAGACAATATTTGTCCCAAGATGGATGTGAGTGAAAAATTCAGCTCGGGTCTACGAAGTGCCTCACCAAATATACGGTTATCATGAGCTGCTCCTCCTTCCCACCCTACCCATGCAAATGTAAAACATATATTAAAGTCGACAACAACAAGAATATTGAGGAGGATAACCTTTACGCCCAATATATAGTATCTCTTGACCTTGAGGCAATCTTGCTTTCACATGTGTGCCATCAAGTGCTCCAATACAATCCTAAATATATATACATGCATAAACTAAATATAAGTTTACATTAGATAATTTTTTGAGTTAAAATATAAAAATATAAGAGAAAAGGCATAAACTGCCCAATAAACTTATCCAAAAATTCATTTACACACCTACACTTTACGGGTGATCTAATACCCCACTATTTTAATTTTAAGTGAATTTATTTGCCCCCTAAAATATTACAACCAGATCCGGTCCGAACTATGTTTTACACGCGATGGCAGGTTGCTTTTGTCACATTTATTTTCTATTTTTCTTCTTTTTCAATAGAGCTCCTCCCCCAACCAGAAAAAATTCACCCTATCATTTCCTTCACTTCTTCCTTCCATCATCTTTTTCTTCCTTTCTACACTAAACATCACAGACCTACGACCTCGCTCCTGCCAAATCTTCTTCCTTGGATGACAAGCGAGAGTAGGAACAGTTCATAAGAATGAAAAGAGGAAGAAAAAAACCACTGGACGGAGAGAAACAAAAATTAGAGCATTCAAGAAAACATTTCTAGCAAGTTCAAATTAAATTCTAGTTAAGTTTGAGAGAAGATTTTCAAGCAATTGACTTTATCAGTCGTATGAGTTTTTTTTTTTTTGGGAGATGACTGGTCCAAGAACTTAGTCCATATTTATCAAATTTTCATAGATTTTATGTTGCGAATTAGAACAAATTTGGGTTGATTAATTTCAATGCCAAAGGTACTTTCTTTTGTAGGTACTACAGTTTTCAGAAGAAGAGCCAATTGGACAAGCTCCAATTTTTACTAAATATGACTTATATTATGCAAGCCTTGAAAGTTATATAAGATAGTGATGCTTCATTAAATTTATTTCATCGGGTATAGAGACAACCCTGCTATAAGCCTAATGATGATATTGCGTTGTTCGATAAATTGAACCAAAACAGAGATTTTGTTGGAATTCAATCAATTTTTGATAACATGGTCCTTTGTTCTCGGATGACAAAGATGGCCGTTCTAAATGGGTTTTCTGGTGAGGGACAATGGGGTTTTTGGTGGCGACGACAATTTTTCGGCCAAACATTGGCCAATTCTTGATCGGATAGAAATGATTTGGTTTGACATTAAAGACCACGAACATGGAAGACGACTGAGGAGAAGAGAGAAAGAGGAGAAAGAAAAGAATGGAAGAGTAAAGAATAAAAAATGAAAAACAAAAAATAAAAAAGATATTAAGAATAAATAATTAAGTCTAATTAGTTGACAACATCCAAACACAAAGATGACAGGTGTATAGTTAAGTCAGTTTTTAACTTTTTTCTTTCTTTCCACGCGCATGTAAGAATCTGATAGCACATTCTTTGCCAAGTCAGCTTTCATGAAGGAAATAAATTCACTTCAAACTAGAATAGTGGGGGTTTAGCTTACCCGTAAAGTTTAGGTGTATAAATAATTTTTTTGGACAAGTTTAATGAGCAATTTATGCCTTTTCTCAAAATATAATAATGTAATTATTAAGTACGTCACTTACTTTAAAGAAAGGGAGATATCGTTGATTACATGGCTTGTGATATTCTGCACCATCATTATAACTTGGATGTGGTTGAATTATATCTCTTGCAAGCTTACCAATGGACTTTAGAACACTAAGAAAATACCTATGAATTATTACTCCGGAATGTTGAAAAATCTCTTGTATCAATCGATTTCTGGCACCATGTGCACAAATCATCAAGAACATCCCTAACTCCTCATAGACAGACATCCCACGCATGGGTTTAACACCATATTTATCAGTTAGATCAATGCTTAAATCAAGAAATACTAACTTTCTCAATCTAAAATTTTCATCACACCGAGTCTCATTTTCATGTAATATCTCTTGGATAAATATATTCCCAGTCCGTTCAGATGTACGACATGATTCCTTAAAAATGCATTTCTCATAATATATCAATATACTCTTACATGCTATTCGACATAGTGCCATTCGTATCTTATTTTCTTGAGTTTCCTCGTCTTCATGTTCGCCATTTAACTAGTCAATTTTCCAGCATTCTATTAAACTGAAATGAAAATAGACATACAAGCTGTTACGAATTAAAAATGACAAATGCTAACTTCAAAATTGATAGTATAGTCATCTATTAAAATAAAATACGTAATGTCTAAACAAGAAATGATTAAACCACCATTATGTCTAAACAGGAAATAAAAATACTAAGAAAATATAACCTTATGCATATACTTTAAAGGGCAAGTTAAAATGTCGAATGCTAATGTAATATGGGTAAGGCATCATCAACAACTTCTCATGATTGGATTAGATGGATTATTCGGCACGAAGAATTGTCAATGATTGTACTCCAACTAAGATTTCCTAGCTTCATCAGTAGACAACTTCAAAAATGCATATCGCATCTTTTTCTGTGTCAACAAGTTCATAGCACAATTAAAAACATCACACCCTCCAAAAATGCCAAGAATATTTTTTAAAATGTCCATGCACTTTTCAATGGTGGAGATGTGTTGTCGTTAGATATGAACTCAACTAGGGAGTGTATCTCCTCCTTTAGCGATAATGAATTAGTTTTTGTCTTGCGCTTTTTCACTTGACTGCTACTGCCACTGCCATCTATTGACTTTCGCTTTTTAAGTGATGGCTCAGGAAACGTAATTGAATCCATAGTCTGCAAGTCATGACTTTCATCGCTTCTTTCGTCATTCTATTGTTCTACGTCATTATCGTAAGCATCATTTGTTCCATTATCATCTTGATCTAACCCACCCTCCGATTCTTGTTCTTGATTTGTTGCACGTGATCTCTCTGTGGTGGCAATGATATCAGTAAATAAAGCATCATAACGAAACCATATCAGCGAAAGGTCTTTGTTCCTAAATTTTTTGTATTTGGACTTCTCCTGTAAAATAGAATTTAAAATTACTCTAAGCAAACAAATGAAACTAACAATTAAAGTCACTGGCTCACACTTTTCCTTTCATTAAAGAGTGTAAAGAGAGTGATTACACGAAGAGCCCTAAAGAGGACAACACTTCAAATCTAGAGCATATTTACAGAAAAAAAGTAAAAGTGAGTTTAATTCTACATAAATCTGACATGCTTTATCAAGACAGGCACTTGATTGAATGTAAACACATTGTCTCTATTAGAAGATATACTCTACATATAACCCACATTGAAAAGTTTCTTTAGACAATTACTTTTGGCCATCTTTCAACACTTCGCTAAATATTGTCTGACTTGTATTTGAGAGTTAAGAAAAAGAAGAGATTTCCATAAACAAATACTGTAAAGGATTGAGTTGGGAAACATAGCAATCACTCTTGAAACAAAGTAGCCATAAATATTACTGTCAATATCCAGTAGCATTAACACAACAACCATAATCAATATTGTTGAAACAAAGCAGTCTTAAGAAGACAAGTGAATTTCGTTACCACAAGATATTTACGATAGTTGTAGAGGCACGGCTGGACAGAGCTTTCCTTCAACAATAAGTTTATAAGTCAGTTTGACCAGCTTATAGCTCAGCTAAACACCCTCTAAGAAAAGAGCGACTCTTTGACCAAAATACATTTTTTCTATTTCTTTTGCACAATATATCCTATGTGGCAAAGGTTAAGAATGGAGGCAAGATTATAAATACAAAAAAGTTAGGGCTTTCAATTAAACCACTACCACATCCTCCACCTCCTCCTCTTCTTCTTCCATTTCTATAGCATATTGGATCGAAGAAGTGGTAATATAGTATACTGTAATGATTATATCCTATATGTTGGCCATCAAAATGGACGTCTTGCAGGAACAATGCCCCTCGACAAGATGGATCTCTGATAGATCAATGAGAAACTAACAACGGCAAAGACATCAAAATTACTCAAAAATGTATAATAATTGTGGCATTCACGGCATTTGAGGAATTACAATTGATTTCCTGATTCACTTCTCTAGTTCTCCAAATGAAAAATCTGTGTCAAGCTTTTATGTCGATGCTCAACCAATCCCTGCTTGAAAATCATCCTTGAACAAAGGATGGAGCATATACGTGAGTGACTTGGAGAGGGGCTATTTTCAAATAAAATCTCAAAGAGGACAAGCATTGTTTTCATGTTTTGGAGGGTTCCCACTTGACCTAGCACAGAACAGACTCATATGAAACAGCTATCAGCTGGCACCCGAAATTCAGGCTGCCGCTACTATAGGTTCAGTTTACTGAGTTTGCAAATTGGGAAAAGGAATCAAAGATGAATACGTGCCAGTTGGTAGCCACGCACTTCCAAGAGTCAAGAATAGCTCGACTTCAGCTCAGTGTCCCTCTGGGTGCAGATAAGGTTCTTCAAGTTTCTTTTAAAAATGTTCTTCCAGTTATGTAATCATTAGTATTTTGTTACAAGGGCTCTGTTGAATAGCATAGATTAACGTGGAAGAAACAAGCAAACACCAATTCAAAGGGGAGAACATGCTTCATTCTGAACGGAAATTTATCCAAAGAAGAAAATGAAGTGGCCATGTTTACCATCAAGGAGCTGAAAGATACAAAAATCTTCATGTTTGGCCTTAGTTCCATATGAAGCATATAAAAATCATCTTCTACATGTTTCAGCAGGTTGAGAGGGCTGAGCCATTGAAAGTAGCTTGTATCGGTGTCCTAGATAGAATGCTGTCAGTATCCACATGAAGCAGACCTGAAAAAGTAGCTAAACTTATGTTGAACATTCAACCTTAATTTCTCTGAGGCTTTTCAATCACTATACAGAAGTGTACATTAGTGGATCCAATCATCTGGAATTGTATAAATGAAGACAATAATTTCAAGACATTTGGAGTAGTGTTGTCAAGATAAGGTTTTACATACAGGTAGGGCATATAGAGAAACAACTGATGCCTTGCCATTGAGAGTGCTGAAGAGTAGCTTGTACATTCCAGCTGCTGTAGCATCTCCAAGTCTTTGAACAATCACATCTATGCATACCTGCATAGAAACGTTGGCCCCTGGAAAAAAAAAAAAAAAACAACAGAATCATTCTACTGCTAGGGATATTCAAGAGAACACTCACTGGCCACTGCCAACTATTGCAACCTTGAAAATCCTTATGCGGGCCTAATAAAAAGGATGTTAACTTCCAGCTTTGCCATATCTTCTCGAAAAGATGAAGATCAAGAAATCCTATAGACAGGATATTCATAATACAGCCTGCTGCTAATATATAATATGGAATTATGATAATCTTTCAGGTCACTATTTTGTGACATACCTTTGCTTTATACTTCTCATCCTGTGAGACAACAGTTAAAAGGAGCTCCCTTCCAGGCCTGGTAACAACACACGTGACCACCTAACCATAAAAGACAACAACATATTGTAACGACCCGGCCCGTCGTTACGGGAATTACCACCCCGTTACCTTGCATTTACATATATTATGCTTTTAAAACAGTATTAGAGTATATCGGGTGAGTTAAGAGTGATTTGGATTGAAAATGAAACAAATAGCATGTTTGAAGAAAGCTTGAAAATGAAAAGTCAACCAAGAGTTGACTTTTGAGTTAGAGTGCTCGGAACCGGATTCTGATGGTTCGACTAGTTCCGGGGGATCATTTATGACTTAGGAGAACAATCGGAACTGAATTCGGAGATCCGGTGTAGTTTTAAGCTTGAATTGGCGAATGTTGAATTTTGGCGAAAACCGGATGGTAGGTGATATTTTGATCCGGGGTCGGAATGGAATTCCGACAATTTCTGTAGCTTCGTTATGTGATTTTGGATATGTCTGCAAATTTTCAGGTCATTCGGACATCGTTTGATCGGGTTTTGGATTGAATGTTAGTTTCGAAAGTTTTGAAGAAACTTAGGCTTGAATCCGTGAGTAAATGGAGATTTTGATGTTTAGTATGGTGTTTTTATGGTTGGAACAAGTTCGTATCATGTTTTGGAGTATGTTGGTGGTTTTTTTTGGGGTCCCGGGGGTCTCGGGATGAATCCGGGGGTCCAAACGGACCATTTTTGGAAGAAAAGAGAAAGCTGGTTGCTGTCATAAACGCAGCAGGCATTTGCTCTCCGCGATCGCGGGGAGGGGGATGCGATCGCGTAGAGCTGGGGGCTAGGGCATCGCGATCGCGTAGAATTAAACGGGTGCACATCGCGATCGCAGGATCATCTACGCGATCGCGTAGAAGAGAAATGGGTCCAGGGGAAAATGTGCTACGCAATCGCAGGAATGTAGGACGCGATCGCGTGAAGCCGGGAGATTGTACATCGCGATCGCGTGAGGGATGTCGCGATCGCGTGAGGCCGAGTTTTTGAGCATCGCGATCGTGTGAAGCGAGTCGCGATCGCGTAGAAGAAAAGGTTCTGGCAGTGAATTTAATCCAGAAACAAAGAGTTACGGGTTCATTAACCCAAAACACACATTTGAGCCCTAGAGAGAAGAAAACTCGAGGGAATCACTGAGAAGTCATCGGGTATTCGTCGGAGGTAAGATTCTTGACTCAAAAACATCATTTTATGGTAGTATTAACATCAATCTTCATGAAATTGGGTTGAAATCTTGAAGAAATGTGGCCTAAGTAATGAAAACGGGATTTTTGGATTTGGAAGGCCATTTGAACTCCGATTTCGATAAATTTTATATGCACGGACTCGTGGCGAGATAAAGATCGCATTGGTACTAATTTCGGAATTTTCCGAGCAGTGGGGCCCGGGGTCGGGTTTTACCAACTTAGTGTAATTTAGCGAATTTCATATAAATTGAAGTGGGTTATGATTCTTTGACCCGTATTTGATATAATTATTGTTATTTGACTAGATTCTACACACGAGGCAACGAAATTCAAAGGAAAAGGCATCGCAGACGAGTCTACGACCGACTAGAGGTGAGTAGTTTGTGTATATTGTAGCCTGAGGGTTCGAAACCCCGGCTTAGCACATTGTGACGCTAATAGGGCGTGGTTCGCACACCGTGGCAGGTGCGGGATTGATTGTGATTGGGGATTGAGACTTGGTCCATCCCGGAAATGAATAATATGTGTTAGTGTTGGAAATACACTGTATTTGCTATATTTGTGGGCTGTAAGCCTTGTTTGGGGCCTTGTGCCGATCTGTAGCGTCCTTAGAGGACAATATTTATGTGATAGCTAAAATTTCTTAAATCACTCATCTCAGTCCTGGAAATTGTAATCACACTTTTGAAATACTAAGTCACCGGCTTTTGCAAAATTAATAAAGTTAAAGTATTTTTTTCATAAATTATGAATTGAGAACTAGAAATAAGGAAAATGAATTGTTTTGTGACTTAATTGCTTATTGTGGACTGAGCATGGGATCGGGCTGCACGCCGCAGTGGTTGATATGAGGATCGGACTGCACGCCGCAGTAGTATTGCGCTTGGGCCGTAGGAGCCCCTCCGGAGTCTGTACACACCCCCAGTGAGCGCCGTCGACGTTAAATGGGATCGGGCTACACGCCGTAGCAGTTATGTGCATTGCATTGCATCTGTAGTTGTTGAATTACTCTGTGGTAGCTGTATTGTATTGTTGTTGCTAGTTCGTAGGAGATTCGGACCGTAGTGTAGCTTCATATTGTGGTATTTTGTGGATTTCTTACTGTCAGCTACATGTATATATTTGTTACTCACTGAGTACTTAGTACTCACCCCTACTCCCTGCACCTTTTGTGTGCAGACTCAGGTACACAGGAGCAGTAGACGGACATCTCCGGCGTTTACATTGTCACATCGAGTTGCTGAGGTAGCTGCCTACGTTCGCAGAGCCTAGCTTCTCCTCTCATTCCAGTTGTTATTGTATATTTTGTATTAAGACTTGAGTACTTCTATATCGTACTCTCTATTTCCTGTTGGGTTTTGTTAGAGGCTCTAGACTTGTGACTCCGGATCTTTGGGAGTGTTAGTACTTTTGTTCAGTATTATTATTATTGGAGTTCTTAAACTCATATATTCTTCTTGGGTTGTCCATTTGGGACTGGTATTGTGTTATAATTAAACTGTTGGTTTGGCTGGCCTAGCTTGATTGTTGGGCGCCATCACGACTGGATTTGGGTCGTGACAAGTTGGTATCAGAGCTCTAGGTTATTAGGACTCGCGAGTCGTGAGCCGGTTTAGTAGGCTTTCGCAGATCGGTACGTAGACGTCCGTATCTATCTTCGAAGGGCTACAGAAACTTTAGGAAAAACCTCATTTTCTTGAATTCATATCGTGCGATTTGTGTTATCATGAAATTAAATCTTTCCATATTCTATTCTCTCGCGGATGGCGAGAACACGAGCTAACGGACGTGGCGGACGACCATCATTGGCACCCAGAGGCCGTGGTCGAGGTAGAGGTAGGGCAGCAGCGCCAGCACCTGCTGACCCACCGGCTGATCAGACTCAGGACCAGATTCCAGCGGCGAACGCTCCGGCAGCTCAGGTTCAGGCACCGGCAGTGCCTATTGTGATACCGGGTCTTCAGGAGACCTTGGCTCAGATATTATCAGTGTGCACAGGCTTGGCACAGGTAGTTGCTGCTACTGCTGCAGTATCTTCTTCACAGGCAGGGGGGAGGAAATCAGACCCCCGTGGCTCACACACTCGAGCCAGTTCAGCCAGTTGCGCCCGTCGCACCAGCTCCTGCATATGTGGTTCCGGTTATGCCCGACGATGAGCAGCGTCGTTTGGAGAGATTTGAGAGGCTACAGCCTCCGACATTCAGTGGAGCTGAGGGCGAGGATGCCCGGGGTTTTCTTGACCGATGTCAGCGCATGCTTCGCACCGCGGGTATTCTAGAGTCTAGCGGTGTTTCATTCACCACTTTCCAGTTCACAGGTGCAGCTTTCCAGTGGTGGGAGGATTTTGAGAGGCGTAGGCCCGCTGGGGCAGTGCCCCTCACTTGGAAGCAGTTCTCCACGGTATTTTTGGAGAAGTATGTGCCTCGGTCCTAGAGAGAAGAGCTGCGTCGTCAGTTTGAGTGGCTGAAGCAGGGAGGCATGACGGTTACTCGATACGAGATGAGATTCACACAGCTGGCCCGTCATGCCATGTGGATGGTCCCTACGGACAGAGAGAGGATCCAGAGATTTATTGATGGCCTTATTTATCCCATCCGCATATTGATGACCAGGGAGAGAGCTTCGGCAGTTACCTTTGAGGAGGTGGTTGATGCTGCCCGTCATATTGAGACAGATTGCCGCAGAGAGCGGGAAGAGAGAGAGGCTAAGAGGCCTCGTGGTACTGGCAGCTACAGTGGTGCTCCGTCTAGGGGCCAACCTCAGCATAGCAGGGGTCGTTCTTTCAGGTCTCATCAGTCTGGACGTGCAGAGTCCAGTGGGGTTTCATCAGATCGTGGTCGTCAGGGCCATCAGGGTTATCAGGGTCAGCAGAGCCGTCAGCAGAGTCAGCCTGCACTGAGTGCTCTTCCAGCTCAGAGCTCTGCTCCTGTTTCCTCAGCACAGGGTTCATCGGTAGCGAGGGGTCCTCAGCAGCCCCTTCTTCCATCTTCAGGCCGTTGTTTTGAGTGTGGTGATTTGGGCCATATCAGGAGAGAGTGTCCTCAGTGGCTTCGTAAGCGGTCGCGGCGGAGGGATCGGCCTTCGTCTTCTACTCCTCGTTTCTTCGGCGCCAACACGGTCGGCCAGGACCGGTGGCCGGGTATCCGCAGGTCGCCCCGGGGGCGAGGATCGTACCGGTGGAGGCCAAGCTCGTTTCTATGCTCTTCCGGATAGGAAGGATGCTAGTGCTTCGGATGCGGTTATTTCAGGTATTATCTCAGTCTGCCACAAGGATGCTTCTGTCTTATTTGATCCCGGATCCACCTATTCTTATGTCTCTACTTATTTTGCACATCATTTGGGTATGACCCGTGGTATTCTTGCTTTGCCCGTACATGTGTCTACCCCAGTGGGGGATACTGTTGTTGTGGATCTGGTATATCGATCCTGTATTATTACTATTGGGGGTCTGGAGACCCGAGTTGATTTATTACTACCGGGCATGGTGGATTTCGATGTAATTCTAGGCATGGATTGGCTATCTCCTTACCATGCGATTCTGGACTGTCATGCCAAGACAGTCACACTAGCTATTCCAGGTAATCCGAGGATCGAGTGGCGTGGCTTGACCGATTATGTGTCCGACAGGGTGATTTCTTATATAAAGGCTCAACGAATGATTGGCAAGGGTTGTTTGTCTTATTTGGCCTTCATTAGAAATGTTGAGGCCGAGACACCCAGTCTTGATTCGGTCCCCATTGTGAGGGAGTTTCCGGATGTATTTCCAGCAGACCTACCAGGCATGCCGCCTGACCGAGATATCGATTTTGGTATTGACTTGGTGCCGGGCACTCAGCCCATTTCTATTCCTCCCTATCGCATGGCACCAGCAGAGTTAAAAGAATTGAAAGAACGGCTTTAGGAACTCTTAGATAAGGGTTTCATTCGTCCAAGTGTGTCACCTTGGGGTGCACCGGTGTTGTTCGTAAAGAAGAAAGATGGCACAATGAGAATGTGCATTGATTACAGGCAGCTGAACAAGGTAACAGTGAAGAATAAGTACCCATTACCTCGTATTGAGGACCTATTTGATCAGCTCCAGGGAGCTAGTGTATTTTCTAAGATTGATCTTCGATCGGGCTATCATCAGTTGAAGATCAGGGACTCAGATATTATGAAGACAGCGTTCAGGACGCGATATGGGCACTACGAGTTCCTGGTGATGTCTTTCGGGTTGACCAATGCCCCAGCAGCATTCATGCACTTGATGAATAGTGTATTTCGGCCGTACCTTGATTCTTTTGTGATTGTGTTTATTGATGATATCCTGGTATATTCACGCAGCCGGGAGGAGCATGCACAACATTTGAGAGTGGCATTGCAGAGGTTGAGGGAAGAGAAGCTTTATGCAAAATTCTCTAAGTGTGAGTTTTGGCTTGATACTGTGGGTTTTCTGGGACATATAGTGTCCAGTGAGGGTATTCGGGTTGATCCTCAGAAGGTTGAGGCAGTGCAGAATTGGCCCAGACCTTCCTCAGCTACAGAGATTCGGAGTTTTCTCGGCTTGGCAGGCTATTATCGTCGATTTGTTCAGGATTTCTCATCTATTGCTTCACCGTTGACTAAGCTGACACAGAAGAATGCTCCATTTGTGTGGTCCGATGAATGTGAGGAGAGCTTTCAGAGGCTCAAGGAGGCTTTGACCACAGCTCCAGTACTTGTGTTGCCATCGGCCTCAGGGTCATATACGGTGTATTGTGATGCTTCCAGAGTTGGACTCGGTTGTGTGTTGATGCAGGAGGGTAGAGTTATTGCATATGCTTCTCGTCAGCTAAAGCCCCACGAGAAGAACTACCCTGTTCATGATTTGGAGTTAGCCGCTATTGTTCATGCCTTGAAGATTTGGAGGCATTACCTATATGGTGTATCTTGTGATGTATATACAGACCACCGCAGCCTTCAGCATTTGTTTAAGCAAAAAAGATCTAAATTTGAGGTAGCGGAGATGGCTTGAATTGCTTAAAGACTATGATATTACTATCTTGTACCATCCCGGGAAAGCCAATGTAGTGGCTGATGCATTGAGCCGGAAGGCTATTAGTATGGGCGGTTTGGCGTATATTCCAGTTGGGGAGAGACCCCTAGCAGTTGATGTTCAGGCGTTAGCTAATCAGATGGTAAGGCTGGATATTTCTGAGCCCAGTCGGGTGATGGCTTGTGTAGTAGCTCGTTCTTCTTTATATGATCGTATTCGAGAGCGCCGGTATGATGATCCACACTTACTTGTCCTTAAGGACAGAGTTCAACATGATGATGCTAGAGATGTCACTATTGATAGTGATGGTGTATTGCGGATGCAGGGCCGGATATGTGTGCCCAATGTTGATGGCCTTCGTGAGTTGATATTGGAAGAGGCCCATAGCTCGCGGTATTCTATTCATCCAGGAGCCGCGAAGATGTATCAGGATTTGAAGCAGCATTACTGGTGGAGAAAGATGAAGAAAGATATTGTGAGCCATGTGGCTCGGTGTCTAAACTGTCAGCAGGTCAAGTATGAGCATCAGAGACCTGGTGGTGTATTCCAGCGTATTGATATTCCTGAGTGGAAGTGGGAAAGAATAACTATGGACTTTGTTTGTGGACTCCCTCGGACAGCGAGGAAGTTTGATTCAGTTTGGGTGGTGGTGGATAGGTTGACCAAGTCAGCTCACTTCATCCCAGTGTGTACTACCTATACCTCAGAGCGGTTGGCAGAGATATTCATCCGTGAGATAGTGAGATTGCATGGAGTTCCTATTTCCATTATATCGGACAGAGGTACCCAGTTCACATCTCAGTTCTGGAGGACATTTCAGCGAGAGTTGGGTTCACAGGTAGAGTTGAGCACGGCATTTCATCCACAGACGGATGGGCAGTCTGAGCGTACTATTCAGATATTGGAGGACATGTTGCGTGCTTGTGTCATTGATTTTGGTGGTTCATGGGCTGATTATTTGCCTTTGGTGGAGTTTGCTTACAATAATAGCTATCAGTCCAGCATTCAGATGGCATCGTATGAAGCTTTATACGGGAGGCGGTGTAGGTCTCCAGTTGGTTGGTTCGAGCCCGGCGAGGCTAGGTTGTTGGGGACAGAGTTAGTCCAAGATGCCTTAGACAAGGTGAAGGTGATTCAGGAGAGACTTCGCACAGCTCAGTCGCGTCGGAAGAGTTATGCGGACCGGAAGGTCCGAGATGTGTCTTATTCAGTAGGTGAGAAGGTGTTGCTGAAAGTTTTGCCTATGAAGGGTGTTATGAGGTTTGGAAAGAAAGGAAAGTTGAGCCCAAGGTTCATTGGACCTTTTGAGGTGCTTAGGAAAGTTGGGGAGGTGGCTTATATGCTTGCTTTGCCACCCAGTTTGTCGGGAGTTCACCCGGTGTTCCATGTATCTATGCTCCGGAAGTATGTCGGAGACCCGTCTCATGTGTTGGACTTCAGCACGATACAGCTAGATGAGGATTTGACTTATGATGTGGAACCGGTAGCCATTTTGGGTCGACAGGTTCGTAAGCTGAGATCTAAGGATATAGCTTCAGTGAAAGTGCAGTGGAGAGGTCGTCCCGTGGAGGAAGCAACTTGGGAGACCGAGCAGAAGATGCGAAGTAGATATCCACACTTGTTTGATACTCCAGGTATGTTTCTTAACCCGCTCGCGGACGAGCGTTTGTTTAAGTTGGGGAGAATGTAACGACCCAGCCCGTCGTTACGGGAATTACCACCCCGTTACCTTGCATTTACATATATTATGCTTTTAAAACAGTATTAGAGTATATCGGGTGAGTTAAGAGTGATTTGGATTGAAAATGAAACAAATAGCATGTTTGAAGAAAGCTTGAAAATGAAAAATCAACCAAGAGTTGACTTTTGAGTTAGAGTGCTCGGAACCGGATTCTGATGGTTCGACTAGTTCCGGGGGATCATTTATGACTTAGGAGAACAATCGGAACTGAATTCGGAGATCCGGTGTAGTTTTAAGCTTGAATTGGCGAATGTTGAATTTTGACGAAAACCGGATGGTAGGTGATATTTTGATCCGGGGGTCGGAATGGAATTCGACAATTTCTGTAGCTTCGTTATGTGATTTTGGATATGTCTGCAAATTTTCAGGTCATTCGGACATCGTTTGATCGGGTTTTGGATTGAATGTTAGTTTCGAAAGTTTTGAAGAAACTTAGGCTTGAATCCGTGAGTAAATGGAGATTTTGATGTTTAGTATGGTGTTTTTATGGTTGGAACAAGTTCGTATCATGTTTTGGAGTATGTTGGTGGTTTTCGTTGGGGTCCCGGGGTCTCGGGATGAATCCGGGGGTCCAAACGGACCATTTTTGGAAGAAAAGAGAAAGCTGGTTGCTGTCATAAACGCAGCAGGCATTTGCTCTCCGCGATCGCGGGGAGGGGGATGCGATCGCGTAGAGCTGGGGGCTAGGGCATCGCGATCGCAGGGTATCAAGTCGCGATCGCGTAGAATTAAACGGGTGCACATCGCGATCGCAGGATCATCTACGCGATCGCGTAGAAGAGAAATGGGTCCAGGGGAAAATGTGCTACGCAATCGCAGGAATGTAGGACGCGATCGCGTGAAGCCGGGAGATTGTACATCGCGATCGCGTGAGGGATGTCGCGATCGCGTGAGGCCGAGTTTTTGAGCATCGCGATCGCGTGAAGCGAGTCGCGATCGCGTAGAAGAAAAAGTTCTGGCAGTGAATTTAATCCAGAAACAGAGAGTTACGGGTTCATTAACCCAAAACACACATTTGAGCCCTAGAGAGAAGAAAAATCGAGGGAATCACTGAGAAGTCATCGGGTATTCGTCGGAGGTAAGATTCTTGACTCAAAAACATCATTTTATGGTAGTATTAACATCAATCTGCATGAAATTGTGTTGAAATCTTGAAGAAATGTGGCCTAAGTAATGAAAACGGGATTTTTGGATTTGGAAGGCCATTTGAACTCCGATTTCGATAAATTTTATATGCACGGACTCGTGGCAAGATAAGGATCGTGTTGGTACTAATTTCGGAATTTTCCGAGCAGTGGGGCCCTGGGTCGGGTTTTACCAACTTAGTGTAATTTAGCGAATTTCATATAAATTTAAGTGGGTTATGATTCTTTTACCCGTATTTGATATAATTATTGTTATTTGACTAGATTCTACACACGAGGCAACGAAATTCAAAGGAAAAGGCATCGCGGACGATTCTACGACCGGCTAGAGGTGAGTAGTTTGTGTATATTGTAGCTTGAGGGTTCGAAACCCCGGCTTAGCACATTGTGACGCTAATAGGGCGTGGTTCGCACACCGTGGCAGGTGCGGGATTGATTGTGATTGGGGATTGAGACTTGGTCCATCCCGGAAATGAATAATATGTGTTAGTGTTGGAAATACACCGTTTTTGCTATATTTGTGGGCTGTAAGCCTTGTTTGGGGCCTTGTGCCGATCTGTAGCGTCCTTAGAGGACAATATTTATGTGATAGCTAAAATTGCTTAAATCACTGATCTCAGTCCTGGAAATTGTAATCACACTTTTGAAATACTAAGTCACCGGCTTTTGCAAAATTAATAAAGTTAAAGTATTTTTTTCATAAATTATGAATTGAGAACTGGAAATAAGGAAAATGAATTGTTTTGTGACTTAATTGCTTATTGTGGACTGAGCATGGGATCGGGCTGCACGCCGCAGTGGTTGATATGAGGATCGGGCTGCACGCCGCAGTAGTATTGCGCTTGGGCTGTAGGAGCCCCTCCGGAGTCTGTACACACCCCCAATGAGCGCCGTCGACGTTAAATTGGATCGGGCTACACGCCGTAGCGGTTATGTGCATTGCATTGCATCCGTATTTGTTGAATTACTCTGTGGTAGCTGTATTGTATTATTGTTGCTAGTTCGTAGGAGATTCGGACTGTAGTGTAGCTTCATATTGTGGTATTTTGTGGATTTCTTACTGTCAGCTACATATATATATTTGTTACTCACTGAGTACTTAGTACTCACCCCTACTCCCTGCACCTTTTGTGTGCAGACTCAGGTACACAGGAGCAGTAGACGGACATCTCCAGCGTTTACATTGTCACATCGAGTTGCTGAGGTAGCTGCCTACGTTCGCAGAGCCTAGCTTCTCCTCTCATTCCAGTTGTTATTGTATATTTTGTATTAAGACTTGAGTACTTCTATATCGTACTCTCTATTTCCTGTTGGGTTTTGTTAGAGGCTCTAGACTTGTGACTCCGGATCTTTGGGAGTGTCAGTACTTTTGTTCAATATTATTATTATTGGAGTTCTTAAACTCATATATTCTTCTTGGGTTGTCCATTTGGGGACTGGTATTGTGTTATAATTAAACTGTTGGTTTGGCTGGCCTAGCTTGATTGTTGGGCGCCATCACGACTGGATTTGGGTCGTGACACATATAGGGCTCAATTGCAAAAGTGTACCCCTACTTATCTTTTTTTTTCATTGCGAAACCTGTTAGTTCCCTGCTAACTAAAAAGGTAGAATACCTCATTACCTCCCTGTACTTGACACGGTTTATTTAGCTCACACGGCACACCTAAACTTCACATATTTCTGGTTACCCCATATACTTGGCTATCTGGTAGTCTCGACCCTCTTTGATGCTGATGTAGCAAGTGTTAGAAGCTTCCTCCAACTTGATTATTGATGTAAGCAATGGCATCAATAGATGGTAGGTGAGATAGGAATATTGCAAATTGATCCTTCTTGATAGGTGAGATTTGCACTTTTGGTCCCTATCTCAAAACTATAAATATCATCTCATTGTTTTAAACATACCAAAAACATTCAATAACTCAAGTAGAAGAGTTAGAGAGAAAGAGAGAGTTTGTTTTTCTTTAGGAAGTTTTTCTAAAGGGGGAGTGACAAAATAGTGAGTAAAATACTAGTCGGGTATTTTCGGGAAACACTTTTGTGTGCGCTACTATTTTGGGTAGAGCTCGGGAAATTGTTGTACCTCCAAACTATTGGAGAAGTCTCTCTTTGTAAGCCTACTAAAAGTTTTAGTGGAAGTTGGTGCCGGGTTTGTGGACGTACCTAAACGTTTTAGGTGAACCACGTTAAATTCTTTGTGTCATTTATTTTTGGTTGATCATTTATTTTTCCCGCTGTGAAGAAGTGTTTAGTGCCACCGTCTCCTAACAAGTGGTATCGGAGCTTTGGTTAGAATACTATTCATACGTACTGTACTATTTATACGTACGGGTACTATTTATCCATACAGGCACTATTCATACCTACGGTTACTATTCACCGTCGGAAATATTGAGGCAAGGACAAGCAAGATGGTCAACCTGAACGGCACAAATTACCACTTATGGAGAAACAAGATGAAGGATCTCTTGTTCGTGACGAAGATGCACCTGCCGGTGTTCAGTGCTCAGAAACCTGAAGACAAGTCAGACGAGGACTGGGAATTTGAGCACAACCAAGTGTGCGGCTACATACGGCAATTTGTTGAAGACAATGTGTACAACCATATTTCTGGTGTGACACATGCAAGGTCGTTATGGAACAAGCTCGAGGAGTTGTATGCCTCTAAAACAGGTAACAACAAATTATTTACTTGACAAAATTAATGCAAGTAAAATATGTAGAATGGACAACTGCGGCAGATCACCTTAATGAAATACAAGGAATTGTCGACTAGTTGTCGGGAATGGGCATAAAGTTCGATGACGAGGTACTTGCTCTTATGGTGCTGGCAACACTCCCAGAGTCATGGGAAACCTTGAAGGTTTCAATCACCAATTCTGCACCCAACGGTGTGGTAAACATGGAGACAATCAAGAGTGGCATTCTAAATGAAGAAATGAGACGCCGATCACAAGGATCATCTTCTTCATCAGAGGTGTTGGCTGTTACGACCAGGGGGAGAAGTCAAAACAAGGGCCAGAGTAACAGAGATAAGAGCAGAGGTAGATCCAACAAATTTGCACATGTTGAGTGCCATTACTGCAAAAAGAAGGGCCATATCAAAAGATTTTGCCGACAGTTCCAAAATGACCAGAAGAAGAACAAAGGCAAAAAGGAGAAACCCGAAGAAAGCAATGATGATGAAGCGAACTCCTTTGGTGAGTTTAACATTGTCTACGATGACGACATTATCAATCTGACAACCCAAGAGACGACATGGGTGATTGATAGTGGAGCTACCATTCATGCAACGCCATGGAGAGAACTCTTCTCATCTTACACACCTGGAGACTTCGGTCGTGTAAAGATGGGAAATGCCAATTTCTCAACAGTTGTAGGCAAAGGAGATGTTTGCCTAGAGACCATGAATGGGATGAAGCTACTTTTAAGAGATGTCAGGCATGTTCCAGATATGCGCCTGAATCTGATCTCCGTAGGCAAGATTGATGTGGAAGGTTACTGCAATACCTTTCATAATGGCCAATGGAAGCTCATGAAAGGCTCATTGGTGGTGGCACGGGGCACGGAGCAGTCAAAGTTGTACGTGACCCAGGCAAGCATCTCCCAACAAGTTATAAATGTTGCGGAGAATGATAGCAATACCAAGTTGTGGCATAGACGTCTTGGCCATATGAGTGAAAAGTCAATGGCGCATTTGGTGAAGAAGAACGCCTTACTAGGTCTAAACCAGATCCAGTTGAAGAAGTGTGCTGACTGTTTAGCTGGGAAACAAAACAGAGTTTCATTCAAAAGATTCCCTCCTTCCAGAAATCAAGACGTGTTAGATCTGGTACACTCAGATGTTTGTGGGCCTTTCAAGAAGTCCCTCGGTGATGCCCGATATTTCGTGACCTTTATTAATGATCATTCACGAAAGACATGGGTATACACGCTGAAGACCAATGATCAAGTGTTTCAAGTTTTCAAATAATTTCTGACCTTGGTGGAAAGAGAGACTGGTAAGAAGTTGAAGTGCATCCGGACAGACAATGGCGGTGAATACCAGGGTCAATTTGATGCTTATTGTAAAGAGCATGGTATTCGACATCGGTTCACACCTCCTAAAACTCCACAGTTGAATGGCTTGGCTGAGAGGATGAACAGAACCTTGATCGAGAGAACCAGATGTTTACTCTCTCATTCAAAGTTACCAAAGGCTTTATGGGGTGAAGCACTAGTTACAGCAGCCTATGTGCTAAACCATTCACCCTGTGTCCCTCTTCAGTACGAGGCTCCAGAAAAGATTTGGTCAGGAAGAGATATCTCTTATGATCAATTGCGGGTATTTGGCTGCAAAGCCTATGTCCATGTTTCGAAGGATGAAAGAAGCAAACTTGATGTCAAGACAAGGAAGTGTGTATTCATCGGCTATGGTCAAGACATGCTTGGCTATAAGTTCTATGATCCGGTGCAGAAGAAGCTCGTCAGGAGTCGAGATGTTGTGTTTGTTGAGGACCAAACAATTGAAGACATTGAAAAAGTAGAGAAGTCCACTGATGATTTTGCTGAGTTTGAGTTGCCTCCAACAATGGTGCCGAGACAAGTTGGAGACGATGTTCAGGATAATCAACCTGAAGCCCCCGATCTTCCAAATGAAGATGAACCAGCAGATGCTGAAGGTAACGAGGATAATGGTGATGATGATGCAGACGAGGATGATCAACCTCAACCAGCAATCCTCAACAACCCTCCTTATCACACAAGATCCGGAAGAGTTGTGCAACAGTCTACCAGATATTCTCCACATGAGTATGTGTTACTCACTGACGGGGGAGAACCCGACAGTTTTGAAGAAGCTGTTGATGATGAACATAAGGAGAAGTGGATAGAAGCCATGCAAGACGAGATGAAATCCTTGCATGAGAACAAGACGTTTGAGTTGGTGAAGTTGCCGAAAGGCAAGAAAGCTTTGAAGAATAAATGGGTGTTCAAGATCAAGCATGATGAACACAGTTCCTGTCCGAGATTCAAAGCAAGATTGGTCGTCAAAGGTTTCAATCAAAGGAAAGGTATAGACTTTGATGAAATATTCTCACCGGTTGTGAAAATGACCTCAATACGCACGGTGATGGGATTAGCAGCAAGCCTCAACCTGGAGGTTGAGCAGATGGATGTAAAAACCGCCTTCCTACATGGTGATTTGGAAGAGGAGATATACATGGAGCAACCGGACGGTTTCCAGCAAAAGGGGAAAGAGGATTGCGTTTGTAGATTGAGGAAAAGACTTTATGGCTTAAAACAGGCACCAAGGCAGTGGTACAAGAAGTTCGAGTCAGTGATGGAGTAACACGGCTACAAGAAGACAACTTCAGACCATTGTGTGTTCGTTCAGAAGTTTTCTGATGATGATTTTATCATCCTATTGCTCTGTGTGGATGATATGTTGATTGTTGGCCGAAATGTTTCTAGAATTAATAGCTTGAAAGAGCAGCTAGCAAGTTCTTCGCCATGAAAGACTTAGGGCCAACAAAACAGATCCTTGGGATGAGGATTATGCGAGACCGAGAAGCCAAGAAGTTATGGTTGTCTCAGGAGAAGTACATCGAGAAGGTACTTCAACGGTTCAACATGGAGAAAACTAAAGCAGTTAGTTGTCCTCTTGCTAACCACTTTAGATTAAGCACCAAGCAAAGCCCGTCAACAGATGATGAGAGAAGAAAGATGGAGTGGATTCCATATGCTTCAGCAGTAGGAAGTTTGATGTATGCCATGGTTTGTACACGGCCAGATATTGCTCACGCTGTAGGAGTGGTAAGTAGATTACTTTCTAATCCAGGAAAGGAACATTGGGATGCTGTTAAGTGGATTCTCGGGTATCTTCGAGGAACCTCCAAACTATGCTTGTGTTTTGGAGAAGACAACCCTGTGTTGGTTGGCTATACTGATGCAGATATGGCCAGAGATGTTGATTCTAGAAAATCAACTTCGGGATACTTGATTAATTTTTCACGGGGAGCTGTGTCATGGCAATCAAAGTTGCAAAAATGTGTTGCATTATCAACTACTGAAGCTGAATTTATTGCAACAACGGAGGCTTGCAAAGAAATGCTGTGGATGAAGAAGTTCTTAACCGAACTTGGATTTTCGCAAGACGGTTATCAGCTATTTTGTGATAGTCAAAGTGTTATCCACCTTGCGAAGAATTCCTCATTCCATTCCAGATCCAAGCATATTGATGTTAGATATAATTGGGTCAGAGATATGTTAGAGAAAAAGATGTTGCGGCTTGAAAAGAACCATACAGATAAAAACGAATCAGACATGTTGACCAAAATTGTACCAAAGGGTAAAATTCAGCTCTGCAGAGAAGCTGCAGGGATAGGAGACTCTCCAAGTAGTCGGAAGGGGGAGAATTGTTAGAAGCTTCCTCCAACTTGATTATTGATGTAAGCAATGACATCAATAGATGGTAGGTGAGATAGGAATATTGCAAATTGATCCTTCTTGATAGGTGAGATTTGCACTTTTGGTCCCTATCTCAAAACTAAAAATACCCCCCTCATCTCATTGTTTTAAACACACCAAAAATATTCAATAACTCAAGTATAAGAGTTAGAGAGAAAGAGAGAGTTTGTTTTTCTTTAGGAAGTTTTTCTAAAGGGGGAATGACAAAATAGTGAGTAAAATACTAGTTGGGTATTTTCGGGAAACACTTTTGTGTGCGCCACTATTTTGGGTAAAGCTCGGGTTGTACCTCCAGACTATTGGAGAAGTCTCTCTTTGTAAGCCTACTAAAAGTTTTAGTGGAAGTTGGTGCCGGGTTTGTGGACGTAGCCTAAACGTTTTAGGTGAACCACGTTAAATTCTTTGTGTCATTTATTTTTCGTTGATCATTTATTTTTCCCGCTGTGAAGAAGTGTTTAGTGCCACCGGGTCCTAACAGCAAGAAGTGTGAATACACTAAAATCGGAAAGTAAGTTTCCAGGTGGAGTATTTTCCGACCATTAATTTTCACAGTCATCTACAATGGCTGTTTGTTCCAATTATGTATTTCTCCTTACTTCTTTATATACAATTTGGAGTGTGCATTCGACTTATCGATTCGATTTTGACTCTTATCCATAATTACTTATCGATTATCGATTTGTACATATGCTTATCGTTATCGTTTCAATAAGGTTTCGATTTTTTCGATTTCGATTTATTAATTTTTGGAGCTTATCGATTCGGTTATTGATTACACCAATAAGAAAATTTGCGGGATTCCACGGAAAGTATATCGCTATAAACACGCCTAACTAATATGGACAAAAAGAAGCTAAATAAGACGAACATTGTTTATAACATAAAAATTGTGTCAATATACATATGCAACGAAACTAAAGTAAGGGATCAAATATATGCCACCAACACTCCAACGGTATTAAAAAAAATAAAAATACATCATCACTGCTAATTTTATTTTCCATTAATTTGAACTTCATTCCCTTCAGCTTTAAATATGATCATTCCTTAAATGTGGTAGATAAAATAATTAGGGGTATGCATTCGATTTATCGATTCGATTTTGACCCTTATCGATAATTACTTATCGATTATCGATTTGTACAGCTGCTTATCGTTATCGTTTCAATAAGGTTTCGATTTTTTCGATGAACCGATAATAAAAAATCGATTCGATTTATCGATAAACTGATTCCAATGCACACCCCAATATACAGTGCATATTTTTACACTAATTTTGTATTTCTTTTTATTTCTTCTTTAGAAGAAGGTTATTTGTTCTAACTATGTACTTCTTTTTTGGACCAACTATGTAAAAACCATGGCTCAAACTCTATTAACTTTACCCGAATAGAAAAGATTTTAGCCCAAATAAATTTCATCTGTACGTTCATCCTTTTTTATTTCTTCTTTAGATGCAATGAGTCAATGACTATTTCTTTCAGACTGTGTATTTCTTTTTCTCTGGCCAAATCCATTAAACGTTTGACAGAAATTCCATTAGTTTTTGCGGAATAATAACCAAATAATGGAGTTGCAATTGTGTATTTCTTTTTATTTCTTCTTTGGATGCAAGGAATTTTTGTTCAATTGTGTATATTTAATTTTCCGGACCAAATGAGTAAAGTTTTTTGGCTGAAACTCCATTATTTGCAGTCAAATAAAGAAGTTTTAGCCAAAATAATGGAGGTCTACCCAAGTTCTTTAGCGAATTTCGCGCGAAAAAATGATCAAAAAATTAATCAGTTTTAAAAGGTAAAAATATTTTTTTTTCACATAAAAAATACAACATAAGCAAAAAATCCTCATGGCTGCGGTGGCTCTTACCTCCATCAGGCGACATTCAGGGAGGTCGAGGCTATCAACTAGCCAAGTATATGGGTTAATAAGGACTACGAAAAGCTTTGATGTACGTTGAATGAGATGTGCCAAGTTTAATCTCGCCTGATGGAGGTAAGAGCCACCGCAACCATGCGGATTTTTTGCCTTTGTTGTATTTTTTTATTTTCAATAACAATTACAACATAGGCAAAAAATCCGCAAGGCTGCGGTGGCTCTTACCTCCATCAGGCGAGATTCAGGTAGGTCGAGGCTATCAACTAGCCAAATATATGGGGTAATACGGACTACGAAAAGCTTAGATGTACGTTGAATGAGATGTGCCAAGTTTAGGAACCCGGAACCAAAGTAGGTTATTTTTTAATTTTTGTAACCTTTATACGTTTAAAAAAAGATCAAAATATATACAACGCCACAATAAGTGGTGTTTTATTTAACGGTGTTAAATTACAACTCCACTAATTGTGGCGTTGTACATATTATAAGCCTACATATGCCCGTCTTCTTCCTCACTTCTCCTCCCCCATTTTTTTATCAAAACAGTCGGTCCCCCCATTCCCCACAGCAGCAATCTTCCATTTTTTTAAAATTTTTTTTTTGTCCCCCGGTTTGTTCGTGTTGTGGAAGAAGTGGTCCCACTATAGTTTAAGGCTATTGGTATCGTGAATATACGAGTTTGGAGGCATTATATTCATCTTTTTCATCCGTAAAAAATCAAATTCGAGGTATGTTTCATATTACTATTATTTTTTTTGTATTTTAGATTACATGTTAGTTTTAATTAGTTTATGTTATTTTTCGAATTAGTATGTATAATTTATCCGGGTTAGTATAATAATATATATGCTTTCATGTAAATATTTTGTTTATATATATTTGTGTAATTTATATTATTTGTTATTTGTAAAATACAGATCTTTTTAGCGTAGTAAAACATAGACTCTTTTAGGCTAGGAAATTTTAGAGCCTTGTACCGTAGTAATGTGTAGCATTTAGCTTGGATTGTTGATCCTCAAAATTAGGTTATTAAAAATTATCGAACCCTGGAGCTAAAAAACTATCGAGTCCGGCACCCATATTATCAGCAATTTGTACAGTTAAATTATTTAAAATACAACTTTAAATTATAAAAAAAATACATAACGATTAATAATAGTTTGGTGCCGTTGGGCCTTAAAAATATCAAGCCCGCGACCCATATTATCAGCAATTTGTACAATTAAATTATTTTATGTGTAACTTTATATTATAAAAAAAAATACATAACTATTAATAATATTTTGGTGCCGCTGGGCCTCAAAATTAAGTTATTAAAAATTATCGAACCCAGGAGCTCAAAAATATCGAGCCCGGGAGCTCAAAAATATTTAATTTAGATAATTAAATTATTGTAAATATAGTTTTTAATTATAAAATAATACATAGCTATTAATAATAGTTTGGTGCCGCTGGGCCTCAAAAATATCGAGCCCGGGACCCATATTATCATCAATTTGTATAATTAAATTATTTAAAATGTAACTTTAAATTATAAAAAAAAATACATAACAATTAATAATAGTTTGGTGCCGCTGAGCCTCAAAAATATCGAGCTTGGGACCCATATTATCAGCAATTTGTATAATTAAATTATTATAAATATAACTTTTAATTATAAAAAATACATAGTTATTAATAATAGTTTGGTGCCGCTGGGCCTCAAAAATATCGAGCCTAGGACCCATATTATCAGCAATTTGTATAATTAAATTATTTAAAATGTAACTTTAAATTATAAAAAAAATACATAACGATTAATAATAGTTTGGTGCTGCTGGGCGTAAAAAATATCGAGCACGGGACCCATATGTTAGTAATTTAGACAATTAAATTATTGTAAATATATTTTTTAATTATAAAAAAATACATATCTATTAATAATAGTTTGGTGCCGCTGGGCCTCAAAAATATCGAGTCCGGGACCCATATTATCAATAATTTGTACAATTAAATTATTTAATGTGTAACTTTTGTAAGTTATTAAATTTTTTAATTTTACAGTCGACGACATAGATGCGCCCACACATCCTGGCCCTAGGAGCTCAGATCTATTAGGCCTACAGCCCCAGCATCGATCAGAGTACATCTGGGATGGGCAGTTGTTGACACAGATATTCCGTGCTCGGAGAGTCGATGTCTTGTAGGAGTTCCTCAGTATGCGCAATTTACATCCTAGAGTCGTCCACCACTTGGAGGAGATGGGATTCTATAGGATTATTCGCAATGGCCGGATACAGCTTGATTATTCCTTGATCACGACCATCATTGAGCGATGGCGACTGGAGACACACACTTTCCACCTTGCCATTGGCGAGGCCACTATTGCGTTACAGGACGTAGAGGTTTTATATGGCCTGTCAGCCGATGGGTTGCCTGTTCTTTTTCCTGCGACCATGAGGCATTTTTCGCACGAGGCGTATTTGGATTTGCTTCAGATGCTCACAGGTTTGAGGCCGGAGACCGAGGATCCCAGGGCTGGAATCAGTCGGGTACAGTTATCCTCTATTCGACAACGCCTGGAGCAACTTCACCCTCATGTTACTGATGAGTTAGAGGAGGAGGTTGTACTTCAGTACACTAGGTTGATGCCGCTCCTTCTATTTGGGGGTGTCTTGTTCCCGAACACTTCGGGTAATTTAGTAAGCCTCCGGTTTCTCCATCATATCACACGGTTCGAGGATACAGTCACATACAGCTGGTGTGCTGTTGTCCTCGCATTCTTATACAAGCAGATGTGTCGGGCTTCTATGAGCACAGAGAGAGATATTTGCGGCTTCCTGGCCCCTTCTACAGGTGAGAACATATTCAATGAAAATATCTGTTACTTACAAATCTACCTAGCCATAGTTTATCTCACAGTATACATCAACTTTCTATGTTAGGTTTGGGTATGGGAGCGATTTATGCAGCTCAGGCCACCTTTGCCACAGCTACCAGCTGACGTCGCATTTCCACACCTGCCTTTAACTTCTAGGTGGGTCATGCGGCATGGACTTTTGCGGGCATATGATGACCATCATAATCTGCCAGGCATCAGGGATGTGTTAGACTTCCTCGATGATGCACAAATGAATATCTAACTAAACGTACCAATTATTGTTTAATTTAGTGTTACGCATACTAACCATTTGTGTTGTTATTTGATAGTTCATCCGGACACCTTATAGCGAGGACTTGCTAGCTACACAGCCATCGTACTATACTCTAGGCCGGGATATTTGGTGGACTTCTGTCCCTCTTACATGCCTACATATAGTGGATCATCATGCCTCGGAGTGGGTTTCTCGTCAGTTTGGCATACTGCAGCCTATACCGCCTCCGCCTGCATGGCATCCCTTACATTATGAGAGGGATGATCGTAGCAGGGTGGACGACACCTTTTTAGGCTGGCTCCACACTCAGCTGATCATTTGGGATAGACGAGGTGATTTGATCCCACCTCCGCAGCACTATCCTATTGAAGGGTATATGGCATGGTACCGCACAGTGTCCAATCTGTTTGTCGGCAACCCAGTGCATCAGGTAGATGGGCGGTACGTCTTAGACGCCGGGAGACATGAGGCTCTGGTAAGTTTTATGTTCTATTTAATAATGTACATATAATATTGTGAGTAATACCTAGTTTACATTCTTTACTTTTGTGCAGGCTATTGGATTGCATACCGTCTACCATGTGGGGCAGGAGATGCAGAGTTATGTGCACGATCCAGTGGCCATGCAGGATTATGGTCGGCGATTCATACCAGTGGCTGCCAAAACACTGCAGCGTGCCAGATTGGATAAACGCTTGGCACAAGATGCTTATTATATTGATCCAGCCACATACCAGCGAGGTCGTGGTATTCCACGAGCTGCTGGTGCCCGACGGCCTGCTGCCTGGCGACTAGGTGCTGCCCGGTGACCTCGTGCTGCCCGAGGAGGTGGTGTCCAGCAGGAGGTCGGTGATGCTCCCGATGATGATGTTGCTGCTTCTATGCCAGGAAGCATGCATGAGACGGACATGCCGTCTTATAGCCTTGGTATTTATGACACTGCAGGCCCCTCACAGATGACCCCACCGGGTCCATTATTGATCACAGGCTCTGATTTTCAAGCAGCAGATTGGGTTGCATATTACCCTGGCCCATCTACCACTGATGAGGGTGCACCGACCAGAGATATCTTTAGTGGCCGCCGTCTGAGTTATAGGAGCTCTTCACATGCTCAAGTATGAATTTATTAGTTCTGAATATGAATTTCTTTTAACTATAACTTATTTTATTTATTACATTATAATAATCTCCTTGTTCAGGCTTCAGTTGACGATGCGATAGATGACTACATATAGGATCCAGACGCTATTATGATAAGATAATATAACTATAAATTATAAATTATTATGTGATTTTGTAAACTAATTTTTATTTTATTATGTAGTCTTCTATTGGACCTGATAGCACCACTGTTGCATGTCATCCTGAGCCACATCGAGCTATAAGGAGGAATTCTATGATGATGATCCTGATAGCATACCTGGACGGGCGGGGATGCGCCTCAGGCCGACGACTTCTTTGAGACACACCAATTGCGGAACTTGACTGAGCGGCCTTCCTTTTTTGTGTGTATATATTGTAAATAATATTTTTTGTAACAACAATATTTAATTAAATATCTCTATTAATTTTTTAGTTCTCCATTTGTTTTATTGTTGCGTATCGCAACACAAGAACTTCAACTTAAATGCAACAAAAACTTCAAATAATACAACACGAACAAAAACATAATATTCAACATAAACTTAAATTAGTAGAACACAAACACAAACATACGTTAATAAGAAAGACAAACATACAAATGAACTAAACACATAGTAGGAATTGTTTAGTCTCGACTTCCATTTATTCTACGTTCTAACCACTTAAATTGTTCGAGCAATTGTTATTTTTCGTCTTCTAACTCTTTTACTCTCGCCTTAAGCTCCGCAATTTCCTGTTTATTTTTTTTCTTTGTTCCTTCATTTTTTCAAAATTCCATTCCGCTCTCCATTTTTTATCACTTACTTCCCTCAGCTCCTTCCTCATTTCTTCCATTTTTTATGGAGTTCGCTGTTAATATGTGCTTGGCCTAATCACATATTATGCAGATTTAACATTCGTTCTCTGTAGTTTGATTGGAGACATTTTTCTTCTGCCCATTCATCAAACTCACACATAGGTTCATCCGAATTTTTGTATATCTGGTTCATACACATCCAGTAGTTACGTCCAACATCATCACCTTCCCAACAAGTTTGTAGCACATAAGCTTTTGCACAGTAACACACTGGTGTACCATATTGAGCCATTTAGTTTTGCTTAAAAATATCAAAGTTGGAAGAAATATTCTGGTTTAGTAATTTTTTGAGCTTATATAATGAACGAAATGAGCCCGGTATTTATAGGTCAGTGAATGCACACACAACGCCAGTTTTGATGGCATTGTACACACACAACGCTAGTTTTTATGGCGTTGTACACACACAACGCTAGTTTTTATGGTGTTGTATGTTACACGATCAGCTTTTTCAGTTTGACAAGACATCACATGCACAACGCCAGGTATGATGGCGTTGTATTTTACGGTCAGCTTTTTCAGTCTACTTTATGTCATTGACATGTCTACTTTATATCTACTTTATTCTATTGATAGGTCTACTTTATGTCATCCGGTCACACTTTTCAATTCGACAAGACAACACACAAGTTACTTTAATGAGATTCGTGTTAAATTTACATACGGAATAAAAGTAAAAGCAAAGAAAAATTAAAAAAAAAAGATTGGTAATTGGCTAGACATTAATGAAACATAATTTTATTTCATAAATCAACAAAAATATACATTAGAACTAATTATTATAACTCATACATTGTTGGGTAAACTAGAAGAACACCCACCCCGAGCTAGATTACTGTTGCCACCCAAAGAACATTTTTTACGGTCGTATCCAGGTTGCGAACATATACCACATTTCCGCATATAAACTGTATCACTAACATCCATTTAGTTCCGTATACGCGTTATCTTCTTCACCCGCATCTTACGCAAATAGGACTTGTTACACACTATTTTAAATGATGCAGGAGGCCAATAATGCTCACCGCCCAGTGGTTGCAACTGACTACTATATGTGTTTACATACTTGGAAACGCTATATTGTTGATCAATATAGTTTGTGGCACCTAAACCAATATGTTGAAAGCACTTGATGGCATGTGAGCAAGGCATGTGGTAGATGGACCATTTTCTACAAGAGCATAACCTTGCAGCTTCATTCACAATATGCACATTATTACCCCGATTTTGATGGATAACGGTGCGAACTTCAAACACATTTCTGTCATTATCATACTGCAAAAATGAATGCCAATGTGCTCTCCGTCTGTATTTCTCAAATCTCGCCATTGGCACATGTATAAATTCAACACCACGTTCCATTAATGATGTTGTAGCCGCAGATCTCTGAACAAACTTCTCTGCCATCTGCTTGAACGACATCCGCACCATGGCTGTGACAGGCAATCCCCTAGCCGACTTCAATAACCCGTTGAAAGACTCTTACACATTTGTAGTCAGAGTTCCCAATTGTCTGCCATCATCCGCATGCAAAGTCCACTTTTCAGGGTCATGTCGCATTAACCAACGATAGGCTGCCTTGTCTAGATGCTTGATATATTCCATGTGCCTCCGGAATTTATATTGTTGATGATCTGTTGCTGCCATCCACATAAAATCATGCAAAGCTTTACTGGGAAATGCCTCCTGGAATTTGGATTTCAAATGCCTAACACAGTAACGATGGTAGGCATAAGGTTCTTGCCATGCAGGCAAGTTCTCAATAGAACTTAAGATACCACCGTGCCGATTAGAGATTAGACAGATACCAGAATGTTATTTCACAACGTGCTCTTTCAAGTGGTTCAAAAAGAGCGTCCACGTCTCTTGGCTTTCATTGGCACAAATAGCAAATGCCAGAGGAAATATGTGTCCATTAGCATCTACTGCCACAGCTATTAATAGCTTGATATCATACTTTCCATAAACATGAGTGCCGTCTATGGATATTATAGGGCGACAATGCAAAAAATCATCAATTGCTGGTTTAAACGCCCAGAACACATAATTGAATATATATTCTGGTATACCTACACTTCGCTCAACTTTCCACTGAATAACCGTCCCGGGGTTGAAATGCTGCAATGCAGCCATGTATCTAGGCAAATCTGCAAATGACTTATCCCAGTTACCATACACTATTTCAAACGCTCGTTTACGTCCGAGAAATGCCTTTCTTTTAGTTATGGTATGGCCATATTCCTGCCGGATAGATGTAATGCACTCTTTGATTTTATACCTTATGGATTGTTCAACGTGTGGAATGAGAACAAGAGAAATCAAGTCAATATCTAAATTAAAGTGATTCCCGTTGAATGTGTCCATTTCGCATGTGTGGGTGGGAATGTGTTTACCCACTTTCCACGTACCTGCCTTCTTCTTTGTCGCACGCAACATCCATTTACATGGCCAAAACCACCCGCACCAAATAACCTTGTATACCATTGGACTTGACTCTACTAGCTGCATCTCATGACAGTCTTTTACGTTGTGCATTTTACAAGCCCTGGTTAGGCGCACCTTATCAGAAAAAAGCATCCCCTTTGCAGGCACCGTTGGTCTAGATTCATCCCATATTGCTGTTTAGATTTCATCAAAATCCCGTGTGAGAGCTTCCACATCCGACATGGTAGGAAAATTATCAATGTAAGGAATCTCTCTTGAATTAAACGATACTTCAGACTCATACACTTTTTGTCTTGGGGGGTCTCTCTTCAAATTAGGTTCTTCCTCATCATCCTCAGCATCACCATCCTCACAATCAAAGGGTGTCTCATCACCAGATTCATCCACATTATTATCGTAGTCACTTTTCTCTTTCTCGCTTTGTGCATCTGCAGGTCCCGATGTAATACATCATTTTCGGGCAATTGTGTGAGTTCAACTTGCTCATTTTTACTGCACAATCAACAAAAATATATGCTAATAAATTAATAAATGATTTCCCAAATTTACGTAAACCACTTAACTTACAAGTCATAATGTGATGAAATTCCATGTTGGACATGACTACCGGATGGGCCACTTGTAAAATTCATATATGACCGGTACCCCCTATTAAATATGTGAGTGTTACTATTAAATCAATTTAATAAAAATATACTTAATTATCACAAATAATAAATAAAATTTACCAGTTGTCTTGTGAGTTATGGAAAGCACGCGGTGATAAGTTTAAATCGAAGATAACTCTTTCATCCGGAAACTTGTCCGGCAAAAGCTGTTCCATAATAACCACCCGATGACTGGGGGTTATCTCTACTACGCACAAGCTCATTTTTAGGAACGTCTTCGACCTTCACGTACATCTCCAGCATTGTGATTACAAGAAAATCACGACATTCGTCCGGAGTCCTCAAAATGTCACGCAAAGTTTCATCATCTTCGATGTTAAACTCCGAGTAAAAAGCAACCCCTTGCAGAGTGACGAAATACGGATATCTTCCGGTAACTTTAAGTATGATGGAACGTATCCTCACACTCATTTTTTTTCATAACAACGATATCAATGTATCATACTCCATTGTCAATGGCAATTTAGCATGACACTTAGCGGGCAAACTGTAGCTGACCGAGTTATTCTCCATCATAACCTCACCACCCCAATATAAAGAAGTTCTTATCCTTCGCTCTTCGGACTTAATGAAGAAATGCTGTAGAATTTTAGAATAATAGAGCAAGAAGAGTAATAGAGCAAGAAGAGTTTAATAAATTTTTTGAATGCATAGAATACGAGTGTAACACCTCTTTATATAGAAAACAAAGAGTCGGGGTGGTCATACAACGCCAAAAGCGTTGGCGTTGTACTGTTTAATAATTGTATAGCGTACAATGCCAAAATTAGTGGCGTTGTACAGATACTGACAAGTACAACGCTACTTTTTCTGGCGTTGTACACTAACGGCGCCGTTACCGTTAATATACAACGCCAGAAAAAGTGGCATTGTATATAGTAACGTCGTTTTTTTTTTTAAATCTAAAACAGTTTTTTTTGTTAAAATTTTACCTACTTTGGTTTCGGATTCCCAAGTTTAGGGGTTATTGACGTATTCCAACAAAAAATGGTACGAACCCCAGAAGGAGCGCTTCCTCCTTTACAACTGCTCTTGTCATCATTTTTTATTACTTCTCTTTAGAGATTCGGAAAGAGGTGTGAAGAAAAAATACCTTCCTAAGGGTTTTTGAGACAGCCACTATAATCCAACTAGGCCATACTGCTAAAGCAATTAAATTTGTGAATGCAACAAAAGGTGTGGAGCAAATGTCTAGAGTGACACCGGCAAAAGTAAGGATTTTCCCTTGCAACCACGCAACGAATAAAGACTTTTAGAACTTGTGGCACTGAAGTTACAATTAAATGAATCATATAACATGTTGTGAACATAGAGAAAAATAAAAGAAGGGACTTGCAATTCAAGACACTAGGAAACTGATCAACTTATAAGACTGTCCATATGTTATCACTTTAAAGTTCTATTTAATCTGACTTTGCATACATGGGAACTTGTTGGGATCCTTCAAAATCCACCATTGATTCACCTGGAAATGATATTATCAACGTGAATTAAACAATTTTACACACCCCCAAGTGACTGATGTAGTTTATATTATAGGCAGAATGACCTAAATGGCACCTATACTTGTGTCACTTTGTCATGTCGGTCCCCCTACTTTACTTTTTTTCATCTAGACACTTTAACTTGTTCAAAATTAATATTTTAAACCCTTTTGACCGTTGACTGAGTATATGTGGCAACTTGATAACTGAGTTGTACAAAATGTGTATACTTCACGCATATAATAAGCGTGAATGTAAGAACTTATATTAAAAAATGATTAATAAGAATGAAGAAGACAATAAAAACATAATAGTATGTTTCTTTCTAATTTTCACCAGATCCATCATTTTCTCTGTTGCCTTTCTCGTTCTTCCCCAGTCCAAATTCTTTTTCTCTCTCCCCTCTCCCATTCTCGTTTTCCCCATCCCTTGCCCCATTTATTTTTCTTTTTCTTTTTTCCCTTCCTGTTCTTTCCCACCCTTGCTCCTTTTCTTTTTTTCTTCATTTTAAATTCATTGATCTAATTTTTCTTGTATGATCTAGTTAATTATTCGCTTGCTTTGTGAATTTCAAAGAATTTCGGTTGCCTTCACATAAGAAATGAAAATAAAAACCCCAAAAGGGAAAAGGGAAGAAAATAATATACACACAGAGAAACCTGGAAGGTTAAGTTCACAGTGGTTGATCCCACCCATACTAGGAAAAACAATCCACCCATAAAATCTATAACCGTTGGCTAATGATGTTTACACTTGTCAGTTCTTTTACAATAATTGTAACAACGCCCAGGTCAATCACTATTGCCCGTTTTCAGTTGGGAAAACACCATTGCTGCTAGTTATCCGATTTGAGTCTCCAATCCAGAATAACAGAATTGGGTTGCTACAATGGTAGGCCAACTGTATTTTAGAGAGAAAAGAACATGGTGGAGATAAGATATTCAGGTAGATGTGGAATAAGGGTTCTTATGGAGGAATTGAGAATAGGAAAGTACTGTTCATGGTGTTATCTGGTGGCTAGATTCAGACATACAATAAAGAGAGGATGATGGTGGAGAAGAAAGAGAAATAAAGAAAAGTTTTAACAAAAAGAGGGAGGAAACATAAAAAGTTTTGTTTTCATGTAATTTTTTTTTTAAAAATGCTGAAGTGGCATATCCTTATCTGATGTGGATTCTAGCACCATGCTAGTGAAAGACACGCAGCATCAGAAGGGTATAAAATATTGACTTTGAATAAGTGCAAGTGCCTGGAAGAAACTTTATTAATTATAGGGACCGAAATGACTAATAAGAACAAGTACAGGTATCTATTAGACTATTCTACATATATTATATGGCGGAACTCAGATGAGAAAAGTGGTGCAATATGACAAGAACATCTGGAGAGGGAGAAGCCTTCAGCACAAGCTCCATTCAATCCCTTCATCAAATTTGAGAGCAGATAAGAGAAATTTTTGAATTATTGTTCAAGTAGCATAGAGAGATTGAACACACTTTTAAATAATATGCCCTCAATACCCCCTTCCCCTCTTCCTTGGGAAACATGAACACATTGCACAAGGAGGAAAAAAGGATTAGCTTAGCAATTAAACTTTTGCATGTTATACATCTATGCCTGGGGGTGCGTATTCGATTTATCGATTCGATTTTGACCTTTATCGATAAATTATTTATTAATTATCGATTTGTAGATATTTTTATCGTTATCGTTTCAATAAGCTTTCAACTTTTTCGATTTATCGATTTTTGAGGCTTATATGGACCAAAAGAAGCTAAAATAAGACGAACATTGTTTATAACATAAAAATTGTGTCAACAAGCACATGCAACAAAACTAAAGTAAGGGATCAAATGTATGCCACCAACACTCCAACGGTATTAAAAAAAATAAAAATACATCATCGTCTAATTCTATTTTCCATTAATTTGAACTTCATTCCCTTGATAGGAGAGTGAGGAGGTCTAGTATCAGGGTTGTCACATAGGGGCCCCTAGTATCTTTCGCACTTCTTTCCCGGTCTGCGGGTTTGATAGGGCTCTCTATAGATGATTTGTGTATTGATTTATGTTTTGAGATTATTGCATGCCATTTTATTTATGGTTTATGGTTTATATTTTGATAATTATCTATGTGATTTTTAATAGAGTTACTAATGCTCTCCTTTTTGCCTTTTTTGTTTTGTTTTTGCTTTTGTTTTTATTTTCCTTTTCCTGAGCCGAGGTTCGATTGGAAACAACCTCTCTACCCTTCTGGGTAGGGGTAAGGCATGCGTACGTATTATCCTCCCTAGACCCCTACTTGTAGGATTATACTAGGTAGTTATTGTTGTTGTTGTTGAACTTCATTCCCTTAAGCTTTAAATATGATCATTTCTTAAATGTAGTAGATAAAATAATAGGGTTAGGGACTTAGGGTAAAGGAAAAGGTATTATAGAATAAGGGTAACAAAAATTATTACTTCTTTTTTTAGTGTTTCTTATCGGTTTATCATCGATAAACTAAACGAAGAGGACAAAATCGAAATCGAAATCAAAATTGATAAAATCGATAAACTGATAACAAATAATCGATAAACCGATTCGAATGCACACCCCTAGCTACATCTACGTCATACCGTCAAAGTAAGTTGTCCAGCAAGGATAAAAATAGCAATAAAGCTATTGATCTGTGATAAAAGGTAAATTTGACTATAATTATGCCCTAAATAATCACACTTTGTTGTTGAATTGATATTTTTTATGTTGAAAAAAATGCTTTTATTAGTGTTTATTGGTGTGTTATAGGTACACATGAGCCATTGGATGCTAAATGTGTCATTTTGGAGTCACGAGATGATAAAAAGACCAAGTGAAGAGTTGAAGTGAAGTTAGCTTGAAAAATTGAAGAAGAAGTTCGGATTACTGTTCATCCGCGGTTCACTCGCTACCACGGATGAACCGCGGAAAAACAAGCTCGCGGAACTTTCGAAGATTCAGAGGCAGCCCCTATTCGCGGTTCGTCCGCGATCGCGGACGAACCGTGGAAGGCGCCGCAAATATTATTCCTAATTTTGTAATAACTCACGTTTTAAGCCCTAAACCCTCTATATAAACATCTAGTCCGCCCAAAAGAGGCAAGCATTGTATTATTACCTACTTTTGCAAGATTATTAGTAAGAGAGAACTCTCTTAACTTATTTCTTTCTTTTATATCAATTATTTGATTATCAATTCAATTATTATTCTTGTTTCTTTGATCATGAGTAGCTAATTCCTTATCTAAGGTTTTGATGGAACCTATTGGGTGATGAACTTCTCGTTTATGTGATTACAAATTGTTAGCTAGATTTCTATTTGTTCAACTTCGTTCTTGTTGTAGTTAATTATTAGGATCCCCAATTAGCTGTACCTATTTAGTGTGCATAACTTGGCAAAGAGTGCATATTTAGGTATATTGTTGAACAACACCATACCTATGTTATTGGAGGAATCTATAACTTTAGGCGTAAAGACGGGATTAGGAATAACGAAGTCTTGGGTGCAATCTTAAGTGAACTATTCAAATTAAATCTAGCTAGGGTAGCTCGGGAGAGTGCACTAGTAAATTATTATAATTGCTCGGGAGAGGGTTACGGTACAAATAGCGTTCATGATTGATAGAATATATTGACAATTTGTATGAGCATAAACAGAAGAGATTTCTTCAATAGGAGAAATCAATACCTTAGTCTTTCTCCATATTATTTACCCAATATTCAATTCTTTCTTTTAAGTCTTTGAAAATTATGCAAAAGTAGTTGTTCGAAAACTCACAAAAATATATTCAAAATTTGGGACCTTGCTTGAGAAGTGTTCTTGGGTTGTGAAAGTTGCAATTGGTAGGTTAATTCTTTGTGGGATCGATTCTGGACTTATTAGACCAGGTTATATTGACTACGACTGTTGCTTGGACGTGAATTAATTTTGGCGTCGTTGCCAAAGAATTAACGGAATTATCAATTGCCATTGACAGAACTTGTCATGACCCAAATCCGGTCGTGATGGCGCCCAACAATCAAGCTAGGCCAGCCAGACCAACAATTACTTATCACATCGAATAGCAGTCCCAAATGGACATCCCAAGAAGAATATATGAGTTAAAGAACTCCAATAATAATACTAACGAACAAAATACGGAGAAGTGCAAAAATAACTGACACTCCCAAAGATCTGGAGTCACAAGTCTAGAGCCTCTAACAAAACCCAACAAGAATAGAGAATACTGTATAGAAATACTCAAGTCTGAATACAAAATAACAACTGGAAAGAGGAGGAGTAGCTAGGTTGTGCGAACGTCGGCAACTACCTCAGCAACTCGGTATGACTCTAAAACCGCTGGAAATGCCTATCTACTGCTCCTGAGTACCTGAGTTTACACACAAAAGGTGCGGGGAGTAGGGGTGAGTACTAAGTACTCAGTGAGTAATAAATAAATAAAAGCAGCTGAAAGTAGGAAATCCACAAAATACCACACATAATGAAGCTAAACTACAGTTCGAATCTCCTACGAACTAGCATCAAAAGTACAATACAGCTACCATAGAGTAATTCAACAAATAAAGATGCAATGCAATGCACATAACCGCTACGGCGTGTAGCCCGATCCATTTAACGTCGACGGCGCTCACCGGGGGTGTGTACAGACTCCGGAGGGGCTCCTACAGCCCAAGCGCAATACTGCTGCGGCGTGCAGCCCGATCCTCATATCAACCACTGCTGCGGCGTGCAGCCCGATCCATCCTCAGTCCACAATAATCAGACAAGTCACAAACAGTTCATTTTTCTTAATTCCAGTTTCCAGTTCATAATTTATGAAAAATACTATAACTTTATTAAATTTGTAATAGCCGGTGACTTAGTTAACCAATAATGTGATTTCAATTTCCAGGACTGAGATCAGTGATTAAGCAAATATAGCTATCACATAAATATTGTCCTCTAAGGACGCTACAGGTCGGCACAAGGCCCCAAACAAGGCTTACCGCCCACAAATATATCAAATACAGGTGTATTTCCAACACTAATAGCATATTATTCACATCCGAGATGGACCAAGTCTCAATCCCCAGTCACAATCAATCCCGCACCTTCCACGGTGTGCGAGCCACGCCCTACTAGCGTCACAATGTGCTAAGCCGGGGTTTCGAACCCTCAGGCTACCATATACACAAACTACTCACCTCTAGCCGGTCGTAGATTCGTCCGTGATGCCTTTTCCTTTGAAATTCGCTCCCTCGTGCGTAGAATCTAGTCAAACCACAATAATTATATCAAATACGGGTCAAAGAATCATAACCCATTTCAATTTACATGAAATTCGCATAAATACACTAAGTTGGTAAAACCCGACCCCGGGCCCACTACTCGGAAAATTCCGAAATTAGTACCAACGCGATCCTCGTCTCGCCACGAGTCCGTGCATATAAAATTTATCGAAATCGGAGTTCAAATGGCCTTTCAAAACTCAAAATCCCGTTTTCAATACCTAGGCCACAATTCTTCAAAATTTCTACCCAAATTCATGAAGATTGATGTTAATTCTACCATAATATTATGTTTTTGAGTCAAGAATCTTACCTCCGATGAATACCCGATGATATCTCAGTGTTTTCCTCGTGTTTTCTTCTCTCTAGGGCTCAAAATTATGTTTTGGGTGAATGAACTCGTAAGCCCTCTGTTCTGCAATTTAATTTCACTGCCAGACCTGTTTGTTCTACGCGTTCGTGATGGTCTTCGCGCGTTCGCGATGCTCAGCTCCAGTTTACCCTTCGCGAACACGACGCTCCACCACGTGTTCGCGATGTACAATCTCCCAGCCGCCGGGTTCTTCTTCTACGTGAACGCGTACACTCCCACGCGAACGCGAAGTTCTCCCCTTTCCTTCTACGCGATCGCGACTCCTAGTCACGCGAACGCGAAGCTTCACCCTAACTTGTCTACGTGAACGCGACGCCCTTGCTCGTGCATGCGATGCTTTGATCCGCCTGGCCTTCGCGAACGCGGCCCATGCCACGCGAACGCGAAGGCTTAAATGCCTGGACAGTAACCTGCAATTTTCTGCAGATTTTGCCAAGTTCAAAATGCCCGGTTGATGGTCCGAAATCATCCCGAGGCCCCCGGGACCCCAATGAAAACCACCAACATATTCCAAAACATGATACGGACTTGTTCCAATCACAAAAACACCATCCTAAATATCAAAATCACCATTTACACACGAATTCAAGCCTAAGTTTCTTCAAAATTTCCGAAACTAATATTCAATCCAAAACCCAATCAAACGATGTCTGAATGACCTGAAAATTTGCAGACATATCCAAAATCACATAACGAAGCTACAGAAATTGTTGGAATTCCATTCCGACCCCCGGATCAAAATCTCACCTACCATCCGGTTTTTGCCAAAACTCAACCTTCGCCAATTCAAGCCTAAAACTACACTGGACCTCCGAATTCAATTCCGATTGCTCTCCTAAGTCATAAATGATCCCCCGAAACCAGTCGAATCATCGGAATCCGGTTCCGAGCACTCTAACGCAATAGTCAACTCTAGGTTGACTTCCCATATTCAAGCTTCCTTCAAACATGCTATTTGTTTCATTTTCAACCCGAATCACTCCTAACTCACCCGATATACTCTAATACTGATAATAAAGCAAAAGATATGTAAATGCAAGGTAACGGGGTAGTAATTCCCGTAACGACTGGCCGGGTCGTTACATTCTCCCCAACTTAAACAAACGCTCGTTCGCAAGCGGGTTAAGAAACATACCTGGAGTATCAAACAAGTGTGGGTATCTGCTCCGCATCTCCTGCTCGGTCTCCCAAGTTGCTTCCTCCATGGGACGACCTCTCCACTGCACTTTCACTGAAGCTATGTCCTTGGATCTTAGCTTACAAACCTGTCGACCCAAAATAGCTACTGGCTCCACATCATAAGTCAAATCCTCATCTAGCTATATCGTGCTGAAGTCTAACACATGAGACGGGTCTCCGACATACTTCCGGAGCATGGATACATGAAACACCGGGTGAACTCCCGACAAACTGGGTGGCAAAGCAAGCATATAGGCCACCTCCCCAACTTTCCTAAGCACCTCAAAAGGTCCAATAAACCTTGGGCTCAACTTCCCTTTCTTCCCAAACCTCATAACGCCCTTCATAGGCGAAACCTTCAGCAACACCTTCTCACCTACTGAATAAGACACATCTCGGACCTTCCGGTCCGCATAACTCTTCTGATGCGACTGAGCTGTGCGAAGTCTCTCCTGAATCACCTTCACCTTGTCTAAGGCATCTTGGACTAACTCTATCCCCAACAACCTAGCCTCGCAAGCCTCGAACCAACCGACTGGAGACCTACACCGCCTCCCATATAAAGCTTCATACGGTGCCATCTGAATGCTGGAATGATAGCTATTATTATATGCAAACTCCGCAAGAGGCAAGTAATCAGCCTATGAACCACCGAAATCAATGACACAAGCACGCAACATGTCCTCCAATATCTGAATAGTACGCTCATACTGCCCATCCGTCTGTGGATGAAATGCTGTGCTCAGCTCTACCTGTGACCCTAACTCTCACTGAAATGTCCTCCAGAACTGAGAAGTGAACTGGGTACCTCTGTCCGATATAATAGAAATGGGAACTCCATGCAATATCACTATCTCACGGATGAATATCTCCGCCAACCGCTCTGAGGAATAAGTAGTACACACTGGGATGAAGTGAGCTGACTTGGTCAACCTATCCACCACCACCCAAACTGAATCGAACTTCCTCGCCGTCCGAGGGAGTCCACTAACAAAGTCCATAGTAATCCTTTCCCACTTCCACTCAGGAATATCAATACGCTGGAATACACCACCAGGTCTCTGATGCTCATACTTGACCTGCTGACAGTTTAGACACCGAGCCACATGCCTTACAATATCTTTCTTCATCTTTCTCCACCAGTAATGCTGCTTCAAATCCTGGTACATCTTCGCGGCTCCTGGATGAATAGAATACCGTGAGCTATGGGCCTCCTCCAATATCAACTCACGAAGGCCGTCAACATTGGGCGCGCATATCCGGCCCTGCATCCGCAATACACCATCACTATCAATAGTAACATCTCTGGCATCATCATGCTGAACTCTGTCCTTAAGGACAAGTAAGTGTGGATCATCATACTGGCGCTCTCGGATACAATCATATAAAGAAGAACGAGCCATTACACAAGCCATCACCCGATTGGGCTCAGAAATATCCAGTCTCACCATCTGATTAGCTAACGCCTGAACATCAACTGCAAGGGGTCTCTCCCCAAATGGAATATACGCCAATCTGCCCATACTAATAGCCTTCCGGCTCAATGCATCAGCCACTACATTGGCTTTTCCGGGATGGTACAAGATAGTAATATCATAGTCTTTAAGCAATTCGAGCCATCTCCGCTGCCTCAAATTTAGATCTTTCTGCTTAAACAAATGCTGAAGGCTGCGGTGGTCTGTATATACATCACAAGATACACCATATAGGTAATGCCTCTAAATCTTCAAGGTATGAACAATAGCAGCTAACTCCAAATCATGAACAGGGTAGTTTTTCTTGTGGGGCTTTAGCTGACAAGAAGCATATGCAATAACTCTACCCTCTTGCATCAACACATAACCGAGCCCAACTCTAGAAGCATCATAATACACAGTATATGACCCTGAGGATGATGGCCACCCAAGTACTGGAGCTGTGGTCAAAGCCTCCTTCAGCTTCTGGAAGCTCTCCTCACATTCATCAGACCACACAAATGGAGCATTCTTCGGTGTCAACTTAGTCAATGGTGAAGCAATAGATGAGAAACCCTGAACAAACCGACAATAATAGCCTGACAAGCCGAGAAAACTCCGGATCTCGGTAGCTGAGAAAGGTCTGGGCCAATTCTGTACTACCTCAACCTTCTGTGGATCAACCCTAATACCATCACTGGACACTACATGTCCCAGAAAAGTCACAGTATCAAGCCAGAACTCACACTTAGTGAATTTTTCATAGAGCTTCTCTTCTCTCAACCTCTGTAATACCACCCTCAAGTGCTATGCATGCTCCTCCTGGCTACGAGAATACACCAGAATATCATCAATAAACACAATCACAAAAGAATCAAGGTTCGGCCGAAATATGCTATTCATCAAGTGCATGAATGCAGCTGGGGCATTTGTCAGCCCGAAAGACATGACCAGGAACTCGTAGTGCCCATATCGCATCTTGAACGCTGTCTTCATAATATCTGAGTCCCTGATCTTCAACTGATGATAGCCCGATCGAAGATCAATCTTAGAAAATACACTAGCTCCCCGGAGCTGATCAAATAGGTCCTCAATACGAGGCAATGGGTACTTATTCTTCACTGTTACCTTGTTCAGCTGCCTATAATCAATGCACATTCTCATTGTGCCATTTTTATTCTTCACGAACAACACCGGTGCACCCCAGGGTGACACACTCGGGCGAATGAAACCCTTATCTAAGAGTTCTTGAAGTTGTTCCTTCAATTCTTTTAACTCCGCTGGTGCCATGCAATAGGGAGGAATAGAAATGGGCTGAGTGCCCGGCACCAAGTCAATACCAAAGTCAATATCTTTGTCAGGCAGCTTGCCCGGTAGGTCTGCTAAAAATACATCCGGAAACTCCCTCACAATGGGGATCGAATCAAGACTGGGTGTCTCGGCCTCAACATTTCTAATGAAGGCCAAATAAGATAAACAACCTTTGCCAATCATTCGTTGGGCCTTTATATAAGAAATCACCCTATCGGACACATAATCAGTCAGGCCTTGCCACTCGATCCTCGGATTACCTGGAATAGCTAGTGTGACTGTCTTGGCATGACAGTCCAGAATCGCATGGTAAGGAGATAGCCAATCCATGCCTAGTATCACATCGAAATCTACCATGCCCAGTAGTAATAAATCAACTCGGGTCTCCAGACCCCCAATAGTAATAAGACAGGATCGATATACCTGATCCACAACAACAGTATCCCCCACTAGGGTAGACACATGTACGAGCAAAGCAAGAATACCACGGGTTATACCCAAGTGATGTGCATAATAAGTAGAAACATAAGAATAGGTGGATCCGGGATCAAATAAGGCAGAAGCGTCCCTGTGGCAGACTGAGATAATACCTGGAATGACCGCATTTGAAGCACTAGCATCCTTCCTATCCGGAAGAGCATAGAAATGAGCTTGGCCTCCACTAGTACGATCCTCGCCCCTAGGGCGACCTCTGGATACCTGGCCACCAGTCCTAGCCGACTGTGCTGGCGCTGAAGAAACAGGAGTAGAAGACGAGGGTTGATCCCTCTGCTGAGACCGCTTACGAAGCCATTGAGGACACTCTCTCCTGATATGGCCCAAGTCACCACACTCAAAACAACGGCTTGAAGATGGAAGAAGGGGCTGCTGAGGACCCCTCGCTACAGAAGAACCCTATGCTGAGGAAGCAGGAGCAGAGCTCTGAGCTGGAAGAGCACTCAGTGCAGGCTGACTCTGCTGACCCTGATAACCCTGATGGCCCTAACGACCACGATCTGATAAAACCCCACTGGACTCTGCATGTCCAGACTGATGAGGCCTGAAAGAACGACCTCTGCTATGCTGAGGTTGGCCCCTAGACGGAGCACTACTGTAGCTGCCAGTACCATGAGGCCTCTTATCCTCTCTTTCCTCCCGCTCTGTGCGGCGATCTGTCTCAATGTGACGGGCAGCATCAACCACCTCCTCAAAGGTAACTGCCGAAGATTTCTCCCTAGTCATCAATATGCGGATGGGATAAATAAGGCCATCAATAAATCTCTGAATCCTCTCTCTATCCGTAGGAACCATCCACATGGCATAACGGGCCAACTGTGTGAATCTCATCTCATACTGAGTAACCGTCATATCTCCCTGCTTCAGCCACTCAAACTGACGTCACAGCTCCTCTCTCTGAGACTGAGGTACGTACTTCTCCAAAAATACCGTGGAGAACTGCTGCCAAGTGAGGGGCACTGCCCCAGCGGGCCTACGCCTCGCGAAATCCTCCCACCACTGAAATGCTGCACCTGTAAACTGAAAAGTGGTGAATGAAACACCGCTGGACTCTAGAATACCCGCGATGTGAAGCATGCGCTGACATCTGTCAAGAAAACCCTGGGCGTCCTCGCCCTCAGCACCACTGATTGTCGGAGGTTGTAGCCTCTCAAATCTCTCCAAACGACGCTGCTCATCGTCGGGCATAACAGGAACCATATAAGCAGGAGCTGGTGCAACGGGCGCAACTGGCTGAACTGGAGCTGCCCCGTGCGCCTGAATACCCTGTATCACCGGCTCGGGTGTGCGAGCCACGGGGGTCTGATTCCCTCCCCCTGCCTGTGAAGAAGACGCTGTAGTAGAGGCTGCAACGACCTGAGCCAATCATGTGCATACTGATAAGATCGAGGCCAAGGTCTCCTGAAGACCCGGTATCACAATGGGCACTGCCGGTGCATGAACCTGCGTTACCGGAGCATCTGCAGCTGGAATTTGGTCCTGAGTCTGGTCAGCTGATGGGTCAGCAGGTGCTGGTACTGCTGCCCCACCTCTACCATGACCACGGCCTCTGTGTGCCAATGGTGGTTGTCCGCCACGTCCGCTAGCACGTGTTCTTGCCATCTGCAAGAGAATAGAATATGGCAAAAAGTATAGTTTCACGATAACACAAATCGCACGATATGAATCCAAGAAAAGTGAGGTTTTTTCCTAAAGCTTCTGTAGCCCTCCGAGGATAAATACGGACGTCTATGTACCGATCCGCGAAAGCCTACTAAACCGGCTCATGACTCGCGAGTCCTAGTAACCTAGGCTCTGATACCAACTTGTCATGACCCAAATCCGGTCGTGATGGCACCCAACAATCAAGCTAGGCTAGCCAGACCAACAATTACTTATCACATTGAATACCAGTCCCAAATGGACATCCCAAGAAGAATATATGAGTTAAAGAACTCCAATAATAATAATAACGAACAAAATACGGAGAAGTGCGAAAATAACTGACACTCCCAAAGATCTGGTGTCACAAGTCTAGAACCTCTAACAAAACCCAACAAGAATAGAGAATACTGTATAGAAATACTAAAGTCTGAATACAAAATGACAACTGGAAAGAGTAGGAGTAGCTAGGTTTTGCGAACGTCGGCAGCTACCTTAGCAACTCGGTATGACTTTGAAATCGCTGGAAACGCCTGTCTACTGCTCCTGAGTACCTGAGTCTGCACACAAAAGGTACGGGGAGTAGGGGTGAGTACTAAGTACTCAGTGAGAAATAAATATATAAAAGCTGCTGAAAGTAGGAAATCCACAAAATACCACAATATGAAGCTACAATGCAGTCCGAATCTCCTACGAACTAGCATCAACAGTACAATACAGCTATCACAGAGTAATTCAACAAATGAAGATGCAATGCAATGCACATAACCGCTACGGTGTGTAGCCCGATCCATTTAACGTCGACGACGCTCACTGGGGTGTGTACAGACTCCGGAGGGGCTCCTACAGCCCAAGCGCAAATACCGCTGCGGCGTGCAACCCGATCCTCATATCATAATAACCGCTGCGGCATGCAGCCCGATCCATCCTCAGTCCACAATAATCAGATAAGTCACAAATAGTTCATTTTTCTTAATTCCAGTTTCCAGTTTATAATTTATGAAAAATACTTTAACTTTATTAAATTTGTAAAAGCCGGTGACTTAGCATACCAATAATGTGATTTCAATTTCCAGGACTGAGATCAGTGATTAAGAAAATATAGCTATCACATAAATATTGTCCTCTAAGGACGCTACAGGTCGTCACAAGTCCCCAAACAAGGCTTACCGCCCACAAATATATCAAATACAGTGTATTTACAACACTAATAGCATATTATTCACATCCGGGATGGACCAAGTCTCAATCCCCAATCACAATCAATCCCGCACCTGCCACGGTGTGCGAGCCACGCCTACTAGCGTCACAATGTGCTAAGCCGGGGTTTCGAACCCTCAGGCTACCATATACACAAACTACTCACCTCTAGCCGGTCGTAGATTCGTCTGCGATGTCTTTTCCTTTGAAATTAGCTCCCTCTTGCATAGAATCTAGTCAAACCACAATAATTATTTCAAATATGGGTCAGAGAATCATAACCCATTTCAATTTACATGAAATTCGCATAAACAAACTAAGTTGGTAAAACCCGACCCCGGACCCACTGCTCGAAAAATTCCGAAATTAGTACCAACGCGATCCTCGTCTCGCCACGAGTCCGTGCATATAAAATTTATCGAAATCGGAGTTCAAATGGCCTTTCAAAACTCAAAATCCCATTTTCAATACCTAGGCCACAATTCTTCAAAATTTCTACCCAAATTCATGAAGATTGATGTTAATTCTACCATAATATTATGTTTTTGAGTCAAGAATCTTACCTCCGATGAATACCCGATGATATCTCAGTTTTTTCCTCGTGTTTTCTTCTCTCTAGGGCTCAAAATTATGTTTTGGGTGAATGAACCCGTAAGCCCTCTGTTCTGCAATTTAATTTCAGTGCCAGACCTGTTTGTTCTACGCGTTTGCGATGGTCTTCACGCGTTCGCGATGCTCGACTCCAGTTTACCCTTCACGAACGCGACGCTCCACCACGCGTTCGCGATGTACAATCTCCCAGCCACCGGGTTCTTCTTCTACGCGAACGCGTACACTCCCACGCGAACACGAAGCTCTCCCCTTACCTTCTACGCGATCGCGACTCCCAGTCACGCGAACGCGAAGCTTCACCCTACCTTGTCTATGCGAACGCGATGCCCCTGCTCGCAAACGTGATGCTTTGATCCACCTGGCTTTCGCGAATGCGGCCCATGCCACGCGAACGCGAAGGCTTAAATGCCTGGGCAGTAACCTGCAATTTTTTGCAGATTTTGCCAAGTTCAAAATGCCCGGTTGATGGTCCGAAATCATCCCGAGGCCCCAGGACCCCAACGAAAACCACCAACATATTCCAAAACATGATATGGACTTCCAATCACAAAAACACCATCCTAAACATCAAAATCACTATTTACACACGAATTCAAGCCTAAGTTTCTTCAAAACTTCCAAAACTAATATTCAACCCAAAACCCGATCAAACGATGTCCGAATGACCTAAAAATTTGCGAACATATCCAAAATCACATAATGAAGCTATAGAAATTGTCGAAATTCTATTCCGACCCCCGGATCAAAATCTCACCTACCATTCGGTTTTCGCCAAAATTCAACCTTCACCAATTCAAGCCTAAAGCTACACCGGACCTCCGAATTCAATTATGATTGCTCTCCTAAGTCATAAATGATCCCCCAAAACCAGTCGAATTATCAGAATCCGGTTCCGAGCAATCTAACGCAATAGTCAACTCTAGGTTGACTTCCCATATTCAAGCTTCCTTCAAACATGCTATTTGTTTTATTTTCAACCCGAATCACTCCTAACTCACCCGATATACTCTAATACTGATATAAAAGCATAAGATATGTAAATGCAAGGTAACGTGGTGGTAATTCCCGTAACGACGGGCCGGGTCGTTACAACTACGCTAATACATGAGATTCAGGACCCGAAACAGACTAAGATATGATAAATTACGAATATTTATTTGGCTACTCAGGTGCATGCCTAGAAAATCTGCAGGACTGGAGAACTAATTGAAGGACTCTCAGACCCCGAGCAAACTTTCCGGGCTATCAAACAAATTCAGCAATCTCAACAATCAATCAAACTAGACTTCAACATGGGTGACATGAACGACCCAAACCAGCAAGCTGGGTGAAATATGCAAGAGGCGCAGGAGGCGTAGGAAGGTGCACTATATGACTGGGCACAACCCACAGCGGATAATTTGGCAACTGCCATCGTTGTGCCAGCGATTCAAGATGAGTCTTTCTAGATTACTAACAACATGCTACACTTGTTGCAAAATAAAGGATTATTCTCTGGGTCTTAGGTTGAAGATCCACAACAGCACCTGAAGAACTTTCTCTCAATATGCAAGACACAGAGGCAAGCGAATGTGACTCTAGAAGCCATCAGACTATTGCTCTTTCCGTTCTTAGTTATAGGGGTTGCACAAGTATGGCTAAACTCACTCCCCATAAACTCTATTGCAACTTGGGATGAGTTAGTCAAGCAATTCCACAACAAGTTTCATCCACCTAATTAGAATTGCTCTCTCATTGATGCAGTAGATGTGATAGTGGAGACAGATGAGGTAGAATTGACAGCTGAAGATCCACTTTAGGCATGCCTGATGAACTTAGAAGAAGTAAATGGTGAAAGCCTGGCAGAGTGGGTGCTATCTCTGGAAGGTAAGGGGTTTTGGGATAGAGAGCTGGAGTTTGAACCTCTACATTTAGAGAAAAGAGAGACCCCTCCAGCAAAACCATCCATTGAAGAGCCACCAAAGTTGGAGCTTAAGCCACTACCAGCTCATCTCAGGTATGAATCTCTAGGCCCTAACTCCACTTTACCTGTTCTTACTTCATCTGGTTTGCTAGATGTACATGATCAAAAGATTATACAGGAACTCAAGGAATATAAAACTGCCATTGGTTGGACCATGGCAAACACAAAAGGGATCAGCCCCACATACTGCATGCACAAGATTCTCCTGGAAGAGGGATACAAACCCTCCAGGAAACGCAAAAGAAGGCTGGACCCGAATATGAAAGATATAGTGAAAAAGAAAATAATACAGTGGCTAGACACGGGGTAGGTCCCAGGTAAGTTTTCTCACCCTTTTGTGCTTTACATGAGGACATGTCATGATTTTAAGTGTGGGGTGGGAGACTTATCTTGTATTGTATGTTGTACATAGTAGATTTAGCTGTATAGTATAATAGCTGGCTTGGCCTGATGATGGACACTTGGCGACGTGTTTCTTAAGGGTCCAAGTCGGAATAAAAACACAAAAAAAGAATATCAGAAAATTTGAAAAATCCAAAAATATGAGTAGAGGACTCTTCTTGATGACAAACTATTTAGGACAAGTACTCTTGAGGGAATTAGTCCACGTAGGAATTTTTCTTTCTTTTCTTTTCTTTTTCTAGGCAGTGTATCACCTCCCCCTTGGTTTTTCTTTCGACCACGGTTCTTTTCCAAGGGTTTTTTTATTGAACCGGGTTACGTAGATGTTTTTCTTTTTAGGATTAGAGGGCATAGGTTGATATGTAACCCCAAGTATGCACATTAGTAAAACTTAATTGAACTTGAGAATATATTATGTAAGATTGACTGTAGATTCTAGGATATGACTTAAATTGCACAATACAACTTGCTTGAACATTGATAGGACTTTGTAGATGAACCAGATTCTAAATGAGTTACATGCTATGTGTGTGTGAGATTTTACATACATTATATGTTTTACATGATACCTAGAACTTGCCATGTGTGTTTGCAAAGCGAAATAGAAGTTGTTTGGTTGTAGAGATGATAGAGGCATTTCTTTATGTAACCCCATAAAATCAATAAGACATGAATTCACCCGTACATAATATCCTAGTTAACCCCTTTGAGCTTAAAGCCTATTCTTTGATACCCCTTGAATGTTCATGAAAAATCGGAATCATATATTGTTCTACTTTGCCTCCTAGAAGCACTTATGTTGTAATGATATGCAAAAGTCTAAGTGTGGGGTGAAGGGAAGTTGAAAAAGGGAAATTCAAGAATGAATGGTCAAAAATGATGAACTGGCAAAATACTGTAAATGCTACAAGCTTTGAAAAAAAAACCAGATATATCAATGTATATATGTAAAATAGACAGGCAAGTTACACCAACAAAAGAAAATTTGGGATTAAAAGCAAATAAAAGTGAAAGAATATTTAGGGGAGACATAAGGAATAAAATTAAAAGGGAAGTTGTGAAAAAGAAAGAAAAGCGCTTAGGGAGGTTAGCCACTATACCCAAAAGTATCATACCCGTCCCGTAGCCAACATTACAACCCTTAATGACCCCTTGATCTATGATTGAATAACTCGATTAACGGAGTATTACACTAGGGGCAAGCCTATGGTGTGTATGTATGCATATGAATGTTCTTTGTTGAGAGTGAGTGCATTTTTTCTATTTATATAAGTTCCATGTTCTAAATTGTTTATGTGTGGGAACTTCACTCAATAAATTGTGTGAGGGCACGTAACTCAGGAAGGAAAAGGTAAATTTGCAAGTCTGTGATAATAACTAGAGTAAGCAATAATGTGTTGGCATTTAAGTTTACAGTTAGGTAAGGATTGTGCATTTCTTAGGTTAATCATGAAAGATAGCTTTTGTGACATATATTGGGGGAGACATTAATAAAATTGGCCTAAAGTGTGATTAAGGTTGCTCGAGGACGAGCAAAGTTTTAAATGTGTGGTATTGATAATAGGTGAATTTGACTATAATTATGCCCTAAATAATCACACTTTGTTGTTGAATTGATATTGTTTATGATGACAAAATACTTTTATTAGTGTTTATTGGTGTGTTATAGGTACACATGAGCCATTTGATGCTAAAGGTGCCATTTTGGAGTCACAAGATGATAAAAAGGCCAAGTGAAGAGTTGAAGTGAAGTTAGCTTGAAATATTGAAGAAGAAGTCCGGATTACTGTTCATCCGCGGTTCTCTCGCGACCGCGGGTGAACCACGGAAAAAAAAGCTCGCGGAACTTTGGAAGATTCAGAGGCAGTCTCTGTTCGCGGTTCGTCCGCGACCGCGGACGAACCGCGGAAGGCACCGCAAATATTATTCCTAATTTTGTACAAACTCAATTTTAAGCCCTAAACCCTCTATATAAACTTCTAGTCCGCCCAAAAGAGGCAAGCATTGTATTACCTACTTTTGCAAGATTATTAGTAAGAGAGAACTCTCTCAACTTATTTCTTTCTTTTATATCAATTATTTGATTATGAATTCAATTATTATTCTTGTTTCGTTGATCATGAGTAGCTAATTTCTTATCTAAGGTTTTGATGGAACCTATTGGGTGATGAACTTCCTCGTTTATGTGATTACAAATTGTTAGCTAAATTTCTATTTGTTCAACTTCGTTCTTGTTGTAGTTAATTGGTATGATCCCCAATTAGTTGTGCCTATTTAGTGTGCATAACTTGGAAAAAAGTGCATATTTAGGTATATTGTTGAACAACACCACACCTAGGTTATTGGAGGAATCTATAACTTTAGGCGTAAAGACGGGATTAGGAATAACGAAGTCTTGGGTGCAATCTTAAGTGAACTATTCAAATTAAATCTAGCTAGGGTAGCTCGGGAGAGTGCACTAGTAAATTATTGTAATTGCTCGGGAGAGGGTTACGGTACAAATAACGTTCATGATTGATAGAATATATTGACAATTTGTATGAGCATAAACAGAAGAGATTTCTTCAATAGGAGAAATCAATACCTTAGTCTTTCTCCATATTATTTACCCAATATTCAATTCTTTCTTTTAAGTCTTTTAAATTCTTGCAAAAGTAGTTGTTCGAAAACTCACAAAAATATATTCAAAATTTGGGAACTTGCTTCAAAAGTGTTCTTGGGTTGTGAAAGTTGCAATTGGTAGGTTAATTCTCTGTGGGATCGATTCTAGACTTATTAGACCAGGTTATATTGACTACGATTGTTGCTTGGACGTGAATCAATCTGTGCAAATAATCTCCTTCTACTAGTGGGATCTGTTACTGTAGCAGATAACAGTTATTTTCTACAAAAGAATGAAAAGGTGGGAGGTGAGGCTGCAGTAACCGTAAGCTGGTCTTTCAGAAAGGAGGTCATCTATGTGAGATCAGTAAATCACATAAAGGCACCATATTACACATGCTTATCCATTCTGCCACTTAAATCAAAGGAAATTCTTATTGTACCTTAATGTAAAAAAACGAGGAAGCAACAGCGCTCAGCCAAAGGAATAATGATACGTGCAACAAGTAAATCAAATATAGAATTAGCTTTAACCCATCCAATATAGCCCAGAGCTGAGGCTGTGCTACAGAAGCTGGCGATTTTAGGGAAGTTGTTCTCTGTGTGACCTTTGATTCATTCTCGTCAATGCAAGGACATTCATATAAAGCACCTCTATTTCATTGCTAGTCTGTAAAATCTTCATGCTAGTCAAAAGGATTTATCTAATTTGTGTTCAACCGAAATATAAGCATTTTATTTACAGTTTACCTCCCTAAAGATAAATAATCAAATTTATTAGTACTATAACTTAAAATATTACTCCTTCGTGAATAAATAAAAGATTACTTTCAAATATCAAAATAATGAAAGTTTGTTATTTTGAGAGTCTATATGAAATAAAACATGACCAATAACAAGTAAGGTTAAAAGTTTCGGCTATCTATTTTCAGAACGAATGTTGAAATCATATTCAACCTCACGATATTTTTAACTAATAAGTTTGCAATAATGTCATTCATATGTCAAAAGAATTTTGAGGATCAGCGATGCTAATTAGGGAACTCAACACATGATGCGCGTAAGAACAGTTAGGCGAGCTTTGAGTGTTAGACGTATTTAGGGCGCAAAATCACACGCTTTGAGCGTAATCGTCACATGACTAAGCCTCACACTTGAGTCCTAAGGCTTTTTGCAAGTGCCCCCACCAGGGGCGAGCCCAAAAAAGCCTTTTAAATTATACTGCTCTAAATTCATTTAAGGTTCAAATAAGGATAGAGGTGATAACTTATATTTATGATAGATCTCCCCGACATTGAAAAAACTGATATTTCTAGCCTATAGTGGATGTGATGACCCGGTCCGTCGTCACGTGAGTTTTCACCCCGTTTTTTCCATTATATGCTTGTTCATGTTGCAATATATGTATTTGGTGCGTTTGAGTCAATTCGGATCGAGTTTGGTAGGAAATGAGACAAATAGTCTATTTGATAAAGGAATCGTTTGGAAAAGTCAATCGGACATTGACTTGTGAGTTAGAGAGATCGGAATCGAATTCTGATGGTTCGGTTAGTTTCAGGGGATCATTTGTGACTTAGGAGAGTGATCAAAATTGAATTTGGAGGTCCGGTGTAGAAATAGGCTTGAATTGGCTAAGTTGGAATTTTGGCGGAATCCGGTTGATAGGTGTGATTTTGATCTGGGAGTCAAAATGAAATTCCGATAGTTGCAATAGCTTTGTTAGGTGATTTTGGATATGTCTGCAAATTTTCAGGTCATTCGGACATCATTTGTTCGGAGTTTTTATTGGATGAGGTTTCGGAAGTTCTAAGGAAAAGTTAGTCTTGAATCCGAAGTAATTTGGTGATTTTTGTGCTTAAGGGCGTGTTTTTATAATTGGAAAAAGTTCGTATGATGATTTAGAGTAGGTTTTTATTTTTGGTTGAGGTCCCAGGGCCTCAACGTGAGTTCGGGTGGTTTAACAAGAAACAAAATTGGAGTTGAGGTCTGCTGGTGTGTTGCAGCAGCTATTTCCGCTTCTGAGGAAGGGAGACCGCATATATGGCTCCGCAAAAGCGGGAAACCTTTCGCAGGTACGAGATCTTGGGGCAGTAGCATGGTCCGCAGAAGAGGACGCCTACTCGCAAAAGCGAGCCCGCAGAAGCGGGTATGTGATTGCAGAAGTGCAAATGGGCAACTGGGAAGGTTCCACATAAGCGGAATAATCTTCGCATAGGCGCTCTCGCAGAAGCAGAAAACACACCGCTGAAGCGGTGTGAAGCATTAGTGAAAGTCTCAGAAGTGACTCTAATACCGCAGAACCAGAAATACGGAAGCGGCTGGGTAGCCGCAGAAGCGAAAATCGGTGGGGTTTAAGAACCAGTGTTCTGGAAAAATTTCAGAAGTGTTAAAATATTTGGTGTTCCGAACAAAGAGAAGAATTGGGCGATTTTGAAGAGAAATTTGTAGAATATCATTAGGTAAGGACTGTTGGACCTAACTTTTGTTATTATATTGATAAAACATTGATTAAATTTCTAAAAATGGAGGTTTTGCTTGAAGCCTAAGAAATAGAAAATTGATGATTTGAATGGGCAAATAGATTCTGATTTTAATAAATTTTATATGTATGGACTCGTGGCGAGACGAGGATTCTAAAAATGTAAATTTCGTAATTTTTTGAGAAGCGATCCCGTGGCTCAAGTTTTGGCAACTTCGTGTTTTTGGGTGTTTTTCGAGTCCTTTCGATTGGATTATGATTCTTTAGCCTATTTTGATGTATTCTTATTGGTTTTGATCTGATTTGGCACCCGAGGAGGTTGATTTGCGAGATAAGTGCAAGGCGAGCTAGGACTTTGGCCGGTTTGAGGTAAGTGGTAGTCATGAATGATATACTGAGGGTTTGAAACCCCGTATTTGCACTATACAGTGCTATGTTGAGATGAAACACGCGTCGTGTGATGAGCGCGGTGATATTGTGACTGGGGATTCGGACTTAGTCCATCCCGATTGATGGTTTGCTGTGTATATTGACTGAGACTAAGCTTATATCTTTATAAGTGGGCTAGTTGCCATGTTTGGGGCCTTGTGCCGATCTGTAGAACCTTAGGGAAGCCTGTGGAGCTACATGACCCCTATATCTGTTGAACACTCACTCTCAGTCGTACTCTTAGCTGTATAGCATAACATGAGTCGGTACTAGAAATGTACTCTAATAAGAATACCTAGGGTTGAATACCCTGATCTAGCTGAGTGGGCCCGAGAAGCCAAGTCTATATTGACTGAGAGGGGTCGAGGACCCATAGTGAGGTATTGATATATATACCGGATCGGACTGCATATACATATACATGTATTGGATCGGACAACACGCTACAGTATTATATATGTAATATATATATGGATTGGACTGCACTCTGCAGTGATAACTATGTGGATCAGACTACATGCTGCAGCGTTTGGGCTGAAGGAGCCCTTCCGGAGTCCGCACACACCCCCACTGAGCGCAGTTATATATATTATTGGATCGGACTGCACGCCGCAGCATTATATCTATTATATTGGATTAGGTTGTACGTCGTAGCATTATATATATATATATATATATATATATATATATATATATATATATATATATATATATACGACCCGACCGCAGCAGTATTAGAAAGGATCAGGCCGCACGCTGCAGCAGTGTTGGATCAGTGTGAGACAGTAGTAGACCGAACTGTACTTTCCACTTTAGAGATGTTATTACATGTACTGTTGCCCTTAGAACTGTTTAGTGTTCTTATAGGTGTTTTTACTTTCAATTATTATTTATTGCTACTACTCACTGAGTTGAAAGTACTCACTCTACTCCCTGCACCTTGTGTGCAGATATAGGGATTCAGGAGGGCAGTTGAGCTATATATTGCTGTCTTTCCAGCTGTTGGGGAGAGGTTGAGGTAGTTGCCGGCGTCCGCACGACCCGATCTCTCCCTTCCATTTTTCTATCTTTTGTTTTTCCTGCTTAAACTTAGTTGTATAGAGTATTGCTCTGATGTGTAGAGGCTCGGACTAGTGACGCTGGATCTATTGGGCTGTATCTCGGTTGTTTCAAATTCCGCATTATTATTATTGTTATGAAATCGGGTTAATTGATTTTGAATGCAACATTTTTAAATTATGAATTGAACTGGTTTTTGGGAAATGGTCGGGCTTGACTAGCAATATGTTGGGCGCCACCATGACCGAGGTTTGGGTCGTGACAAGTTGGTATAAGAGCCTAGATTATCAGGTCTCGCGAGTCATGAGTCGGTTTAGTAGTGTCTCGCGGATCGGTACGAAGACGTCTGTACTTATCCTCGGGAGGCTGCAAAACCTTTTAGGAAAACTTCAAATTCTTGAAATTCATGTCGTGCGACTTTGTTGATCCGAAACTAAACTTTGGCATTCTATTCTCTCGTAGATGGCAGCGAGAACTCGTGCTACAGGACGAGGCAGACGAAAACCATTGCCACCTGCTAGAGGCCGCGGACGTGGCCGTGGTCATGGTAGGGGTAGAGCAGCTGGGGCAGTACCAGTTGACCCACCAGCTGTCCCCATTCCAGATAAGCCTCCAATTACAGAGGTCCCTGCAGCACCTATTCAGGCACCAGCTGTGCCTATTGTGATTCCGGGTCTTCAGGAGACCCTAGCTCAGATTTTGACAGTTTGCACTAGCCTAGCTCAGGCAGTTTCAGCCTCCACTGCAGCAACTATATCCCAGACCAGGGGTGCTCATCAGACCCCCACATCTTGCACTCTAGAGCAGGTAGTGCAGGGTCTTCAGACACCTGAGGCACCGCCAGTCCAGCCGGTGGCTCCGGTTCAGCCAGTTATTCAGGTACATGGTGACAAGGTCCCAGTGATACCTGCCAACATCTTGAGAGGTTTAGCAGACTTTCACCACCTATATTCAGTGGTATTCCGGGCGAGGACACCTAGGGATTTCTCGACAAGTGCCGTCGTATGCTCCGTACAGCAGGAATTCTTGAGTTAAGTGGAGTATCATTTACTACTTTCCAGTTTCAGGGAGCAGCCTTCACATGGTGGGAGGCTTATGAGCGCCGTAGGCCGGCAGGTGCGGCACCATTGACATGGCAGGAGTTCTCCACTATTTTTCTGTAGAAGTGGATACCCCGATCTCAAAGGGAGGAGTTGCGCAGGCAGTTTGAGTGGCACCGTCTGGGGGATATGTCAGTGACAGAGTATGAGGTGAGGTTTTCAGAGTTAGCTAGATATGCACCATGGATGGTTCCTACTAATCAGGAGAGGATCAGATGCTTCGTGGATGGACTTATTTATCTTATTCGTATTTTGATGACCCGAGAAAGGGTCTCCAGTCAGTCATTCAAGGATGCAGTTAATATTGCTCGTGACATTAAGACAAATCGTCGCCGAGAGCGAGAGGAGAGAGAGGCCAAGAGGCCTTAGGGATCAGGTAGTTTCGGCAGCACTCAGTCTAGAGGCTAGGGTCTGCAGAGCCGAGGTCGTTCTTTTAGATCTTTACAGCCAGCCCGCTCAGAGTATTGTGGGTCATCTTCTGGCCGAGGTCATCAGGGCTCTCATCAGGGCCAGCCATCTCTCAGTGCCCTACCAGCGCAGAGTTTATCTCAGGCTCCATATGTTCAGGGGTCATCCTGACCGAGTTCTTCAGCTAGCCACTTCGGTGTGAGGGGTTCCCTTCAGTCCTAGCCCCCAGCACCCGGGAGTTGCTTTGAGTGTGTGGAGTTTGGGCATATCGGAGAGAGTGTCCCCATCTTATATCCAGGCCATCTCAACAGAAGGGACAACCCTCATCATCTGGTCCTTCTACTTTAGCACTCGCCCCGCTAGCTAAGGGTGCGGGTCGGGAAGCTAGGGGTCGCCCTCGAGGGGGAGGCCAATCAGGCGATCAGGCTAGATGCTATGCTCTTTAGGGCCAATCTGATGTAGTTGCTTCAGACTCTATTATTACAAGTATTATTTCAGTCTGCCACAGAGATGCCTCAGTTTTATTTGATCCCGGTTCCACTTATTCCAATGTATCTTCATATTTTTCTCCTCATTTGGACACGACCTGAGGGTGTCTTGCATTGCCCGTTCCTCTATCTACCCCGGCGAGCGATATCATTGTTATGGACCATGTGTATCGGTCTTGTATTTTTACTACTGGGGGTCTGGAGACCCGAGTAGACTTGCTGCTATTGAGCATGATTGATTTTGATGTCATTTTGTGCATGGACTGGCTATCTCCGTGCCATGCTATTCTAGACTGTTATGCCAAGACAGTCACATTGGCGATGCCGGGTATTTTAAGGATCGAGTGGCGAGGCATGACTGATTATGTACCCACCAGGGTAATTTCTTTCCTAAAAGCCCAATGGATGGTTGGGAAGGGATGTCTATCGTATTTGGCATTTGTGCGGGACGTTGGAGCTGAGACTCCCAGTATTGATTCTATTTTCGTTGTGAGGGATTTTCCTGATGTGTTTCTCTCATACCTGCCGGGCATGCCGCCGGACAGGGATATTGACTTTGGGATTGATTTGGTGCCGGGCACCCAGCCTATTCCTATTCCTCCTTATTGTGTGGCACTAGCTGAGTTGAAGGAATTGAAAGAGAAACTTTAGGAACTCCTAGATTAGGGGTTCATTTGGCCGAGTGTGTCACCGTGGGGTGCACTGGTCTTGTTTGTCAATAAGAAATATGGCTCCATGAGGATGTGTATTGATTACAGGCAGTTGAATTAGGTAATAGTGAAGAACAAGTATCCTCTACCACGTATTGATGAATTGTTTGATCAACTTTAGGGAGCAAGGGTATTCTCAAAGATTGATCTTCGTTCAGTATATCATCAGGTGAATATTAGGGATTCTGATATCATGAAGACAACCTTCTGGACGAGATATGGGCATTATGAGTTTCTAGTGATGTCTTTTGGGCTGACCAATGCCGCCACCGAGTTCATGCATTTGATGAATAGTTTGTTCCGATTGTATTTGGATTCCTTCGTGATCATGTTTATTGATGATATCCTGGTGTACTCTCGTAGCCAGGAGGAGCATGCTCAGCATCTTAGAGTTGTATTACAGAGGTTGCAGGAGGAGAAGCTTTATGTAAAGTTCTCCAAGTGTGTGTTCTGGCTCGAGTCTGTGGCTTTTCTAGGACATGTGGTGTCCTGCGATGGGATACATGTGGATCTGAAGAAGATAAAGTCGGTGCAGAGTTGGCCTAGATCGACCTCAGCCACTGAGATTCATAGTTTCCTGGGATTGGCAGGGTATTATCACCGATTTGTTCAGGGATTTTCTTCTATTGCTTCACCCTTGACTAATTTGACTTAGAAGGTGCTCCATTTGTGCGGTCCGAGGTGTTTGAGGAGAGATTTCGTAAGCTCAAGATAATATTGACCACGGCGCCAGTTTTGATATTTCCGTCAGCTTCAGATTCCTATACTGTGTATTGTGATGCCTCGAGAGTTTGTATTGGATGTGTGTTGATGTAGGAGGGCAGAGTTATTGCTTATGCTTCTCTCCAGTTGAAGCCCCATGAGAAGAACTACCACGTGCACGATTTGGAGTTAGCAGCCATAGTTCACGCTCTGAAGATTTGGAGACATTACTTGTATGGTGTTTCTTGTGAGGTGTATACTGATCATTGCATCCTTCACCATCTGGTCAAATAGAAAGATCTTAATTTGAGACAGCGGAGGTGGCTTGAGTTGCTTAAAGATTATGACATCACTATATTGTATCATCCGGGGAAGGCCAATGTTGTGGTCGATGCTTTGAGCCAAAAGGCGGTCAGTATGGGCAGCTTAGCTTATATTCCAGTTGGGGAGAGGCCCTTTGCATATGATGTTCAGGCACTTGCCAACCGGCTAGTGAGATTTGCATATTTCTGAGCTGAGTCGGGTGTTGGCTTGTGTTGTTTCTCAGTCCTCTTTATATGATCGCATCAGAGAGTGTCAGTATGATGATCCACATTTGCTTTTCCTTAAGGATAGAGTTCTACATGATGATGTCAGGGATGTGTCTATTGATTGTGATGGTGTTTTGAGGATGCAGGGTCGGATGTGTGTGCCCAATGTAGATGGCCTTCTTGAGTTGATATCAGAGGAGGCTCACAGCTCGCGGTACTCCATTCATCCGGGTGCCGCGAAGATGTACCAAGACTTGAGACAGCATTATTGGTGGAGGAAGATGAAAAAGGATATTGTTAGTCATGTAGCTAGATGTCTCAATTGCCAGCAGGTCAAGTATGAGCATCAGAGATCGGGTGGTGTTCTTTAGCGTATGGTTATTCCTGAGTGGAAATGGGGGCGGATTACTATGGATTTCGTGAGTGGTCTCCCTCGATCTTTGAGGAAGTTTGATTCAGTGTGGGTGATTGTTGATCGGCTCATCAAATCTGCACACTTCATTCTAGTATGTACTACTTATTTATCGGAACGGTTAGCATGGATCTTTATTCAGGAGCTTGTCAGATTACATGGGGTTCCAGTGTCTATTATATCAGATAGGGGTACTCAGTTTCGGAGAGCATTTCAGCAGGAGCTGGGTACGCAGGTAGAGTTAAGCACAATATTTCATCCTCAGACAGATGGACAGTCTGAGCGAACTATTCAGATCTTGGAGGATATGTTGCGTGCCTGTGTGATTGATTTTGGAGGTCCATGGGATGAGTTTTTGCCGCTTGCAGGGTTTGACAACAACAGTTATCAGTCGATTATTCAGATGGCCCCGTATGAGGCGTTGTATGTTAGATGGTGTAGATCTCCTGTGGGATGGTTTAAGCCTGGCGAGGCTAGATTGATAGGGACAGAGTTAGTTCAGGATGCTTTGGAGAGAGTGAAGTTGATTCAGGAGAGGCTTCGCACAGCACATTCGCATCAGAAGAGTTATGCACACCGGAAGGTTCGAGATGTGTCTTTCATGGTTGGCGAGAGGGTCTTGTTGAAGGTTTCACCCATGAAGGGTGTTATGCGGTTCGGGAAGAAAGGGTAGCTGAGTCCCAGGTTCATTGGCTCTTTTGAGATAATTAGGAGGATTGGAGAGGTGGCATATGAGCTAGCTTCGCCACCCAGCTTATCCAGTGTGCATCCAGTATTCCATGTGTCTATGCTCCGGAAGTATGTTGGGGATCCGTCTTTTGTATTGGACTTTAGTACGATTCAGCTAGATGATGATCTATCTTATGATGTGGAGTCGGTGGCTATTCTAGGTCGACAAGTTCAGAAGTTGAGGTCCAAGGATATTACTTCAGTAGAGGTGCAGTGGAGAAGTCGGCCCATGGAGGAGGCTACTTGGGAGACCGAGCAGGAGATGCGGAGTAGATATCCCTACCTATTTGAGACTCCAGATATATTTCTTGACCCGCTCGAAGACGAGCGTTTGTTTTAGTTGGGGAGAATGTGACGACTCGGTCTATTGTCACCTGATTTTCCACCCCGTTGTTATATGCTTATTCATGTTTCAATACATGTATTTGGTAATTTGAGTCAATTCGGATCGAGTTTTGTAGGAAATGAGACAGATAGTCTCTTTGATAAAGAAACGATTTGGAAACGTCAACCGGACATTGAGTTGTGAGTTAGAGGGCTCGGAATTGAATTCTGGTAGATCGATTAGTTTCGGGGGGATCATTTGTGACCTAGGAGAGTGATAGGAATTGAATTTGGAGGTCCGGTGTAGAAATAGGCTTGAATTGGCTAAGTTGGAATTTTGGCAGAATTCGGTTGATAGGTAAGATATTGATCCGGTAGTCAAAATGGAGTTCCGACAGTTACAGTAGCTTCGTTAGGTGATTTTGGATATGTCTGCAAATTTTTAGGTCATTCGGACATCATTTGGTCGGATTATTGATTGGATGTAGGTTTCAGAAGTTCTAAGAAAATGTTAGGCATGAATCTGAAGTAATTTGGTGATTTTTGTGCTTAAGGGCATGTTTTTATGATTGGAACAAGTTCGTATGATGATTTGGAGTGGGTTTATGTTTTTGGTTGAGGTCCCATGGGCCTTGGGGTGAGTTCAGGTGGTTAAACGAGGAAAAATATTGGAGTTGAGGTCTGCTAGTGTGTTGCAGTAGCTATTTCCGCTTCTACGGAAGGGAGACCGTAGATGCGGCTCCGCAAAAGCGGGAAACCATTCGCAGGTGCGATATTTTGGGGCAGCAGCAAGGTCCGCAGAAGCGGACGCCTACGCGCAAAAGCGAGCCCGCAGAAGCGCAAATAGGCAAGTGAGAAGGTTCCGTAGAAGCAGAATAATTTCCGCATAGGCGCTCTCGTAGAAGCCAAAAATACACCGCAGAAGCGGTGTGAGGCATTAGTGAAAGTCGCAGAAGCGACTCTAATACCGCAGAAGCGGAAATGCGGAAGCGGCTGGGTAGCCGCAGAAGCAAAAATCGCTGGGGTTTAAGGACCAGTGTGTTGGAAAAATTTTAGTAGTGTTAAAGTTTTTGGGGTTTCGAACAAAGAGAAGAATTGGGCGATTTTGAAAAGAAATTTGTGGAGTATTATCAGGTAAGGACTCTTGGACCTAAATTATTTTATTATATTGATAAAACATGGATTAAATCTTTGGAAATTGAGGAATTAAGGTGTAAAAATGAAGGTTTTTGCTTGAAGCCTAAGAAATAGAAAATTGATGATTTGAATGGGCAAATGGATTCCGATTTTGATAAATTTTATATGTATGGACTCGTGGCGAGACGAGGATTCTGAAAATGTGAATTTCGCAATTTTTAAAAAAGTTGGCCTGGGGTTCAGGTTTTGGAAACTTCGTATTTTTTGGTATTTTTCGAGTCCTTTCGATTGGGTTATGATTCATTAGCCTATTTTGATGTATTTCTTATTGGTTTTGATCGGATTTGGCACCCGAGGAGGTCGATTTGCGAGGAAAGTGCAAGGCGGGCTAGGACTTTAGCCAGTTCGAGGTGAGTGGTAGTCATGAATGATATACTAAGGGTTTGAAACCCCGTATTTCCACTATACAGTACTATGTTGAGATGAAACACGCGTTACGTGATGTGCGTGGTGATATTGTGACTGGGGATTTGGACTTAGTCCATCCCGATTGATGGTTTACTGTGCATATTGACTGAGACTGAGCTTATATCTGTATAATTGGGCTAGTTGCCATGTTTGGGGCCTTGTGCCGATCTGTAGAACCTTATGGAAGCTTGTGGGGCTAAATGACCCCTATATCTATTGAACATACACTCTCAGTCATACTCTTAGTTGTATAGCATAACATGAGTCGGTACTAGAAATGTACAATAAATGAGAATACCTAGGATTGAATACATCTAGCTGAGTGGGCCCGAGAGGCCAAGTCTATATTGACTGAGAGGGGTCAGGACCCATAGTGAGGTATTGATAATATATATATCGGATCGGGCTACACGCCGCAGCAGTATATATATATATATATATATGCACGCCGTAGTGATATATATGTGGATCAGACTGCACGCCGCAGTATTTTAGCACTTAGGCTGAAGGAGCCCCTCCGGAGTTTACACACACCCCCAGTGAGTGCAGTTATATATATTATTGGATCGGGCTGTACACCGTAGCATTATATCTATTATACTGGATCGGGCTGCACGCTGCAGCATTATATATATATTGGATCGGGCTGCACGCCGCAGTAGTATTTGTAAGGATCGGGTTGCGTGCATAGCAGTGTTGGATCAGTGTGAGACAGTAGTAGACCGAACTGTACTTTCCACTTTAGAGATATAATTACCTGTACTATTGCCCTTAGAACTGGTTAGTATTCTTATAGGTGTTTTTACTTTCAGTTATTATTTATTGCTACTACTCACTGAGTTGGAAGTACTCACTCTAATCCCTGTACCTTGTATGCAGATACAGGGATTCAGGAGGGAAATTGAGCTATATATTGATGTCTTTCCAGCTGTTGAGGAGACATCGAGGTAGCTGCCAGCGTCCGCAAGACCCTACTCTCCCTTCCATTTTTCTATCTTTTGTTTTTCCTGCTTGAACTCAGTTGTATAGAGTATTACTCTGATGTCTAGAGGCTCAGACTTGTGACACCAGATTTATTGGGCTGTATTTCGGTTGTTTCAAATTCCACATTGTTATTATTGCTATGAAATTGGGTTAATTGGCTTTGAATGGAACATTTTTAAATTAACAATTGAACTGGTTATCGGGTAATGGTCGGGCTTGCTAGTAATGTATTGGGCGCCATCATGACCGGGGTTTGGATCGCGACAGGTGATAACTTATATTGCCTAAATTTATCAAGTTGGTTCTCTTGCAATTCAAAGTTAATGCTAGTGATATAGTCATCCATGACATCAGATTAAACTACGACCAAATACTTATGCAGAGGACTAATAATTAATCTATAGTCACCAATGGAAGTGCTAATATTATTGGATCTTTTTAGCAGTACAAGATGATGCAATTAAATTATGAGTATTTCTGTTCGAAAAGAACAACAATTTAACGATCCAATTGGTCGTATTGCCCTTAGGTACCCCATTCCCTTAAATAAGACTCTTCGCGCTTGCTTTAACTAATTTACGACCCGTGAAAATGGTTGGTTCAGGATTTGGAAGAGTTTGGAGTGAAATATGCCCATTTGATTCCTTGGTATTTTCTTAAAGGGCTAAGTTTGACTTCGGTCAATATTTCAAGCAAATGGATCCATATTCATGATCTGACAGTTTCGGAGGGTCCGTAAGAAAATATGGGGCCTAGGCATATGCCCGAAGTCGAATTCTAACGTCCATAGCCCAAGAAATAATTTTTTATTAGAAATTATTAATCTGAAATATTAATAATTTAAAGAAACTAATTAATGATTGATTTCATAGGTATCAAGCTCGTATGTTGTTTCCGAAGCATGATATAGGCCCGGAATATCGTTTAAGACCTACCCACAAAATTTGATGTCAATCCGAGTAATTTTAGGGCATTTTGGCTCGTTAGAGGAAAATTAAGAACTTAAAGTACATAAGTTTGATTCATTTTGTTTTAGGGGGTGATTCTTAGATTTAGCATTGTTTCGGGCATTCCAAAGGTTTTTGTAGGTTTGTCTCATGATTTCAGACTAGTCGGTATGTTCGGGCGGGGCACGGGAGCCCCGACCGTCAATCAGACGAGGCTCAAGTGAAGTTGAATTTTTTAGAAGTGCTAAAGCTGTTGTTTTTGTCATAACTGCACCTGCGGTTGGTAGACCGTAGGTACGAGACCACGGATGCGGTCCATCAATCGCAAATGCAGCCCCAGGGAAGACCAGGCCGAACAGAAGAAGCGGCTCTCGAATCGCAAAAGCGGTTACCCCGAAGCAGCCGTAGGAACGCAGAAGCGGTCCCATCCCTTTTAGCCCATTTCGCATATGCCGTCCTCTTCTCACATATGCGGAAATCGCTGAGGCAGTTAGTTCATTTATTACAGTTTCTAAGTCCATTTTTGTCATATTTTACTCCTCCATTAGGCCATTTTAGAGTTTTGAGAGAAGGCCTTCACCTAGCATCTTGAGGTAAGTGTGTTCTACCTATGACTAGTTTAATATTTATGTCTTAGGTAGCCCAATAATATCAGTGATGAAATTAACAGCTGGAAATAATTTATATTTATTTCCGAACAAAATTTGCACTCATGCCTGTTGTCTGGCTGCCAAAGAATACATTTTTCATATCACTACAAGAAAGTATGGAATTTGCAATAATGTTTTAACAACTATAGTTTTGTTGGCAAAAATTGACGAATAGCAACAACTTGATAAAATTGTTGCTATATCATAGAACTTGTAAACACAAAATTTTTCTTGTTAGCAAACAGAATAATATGGTTGCCATATTCTATCGTTTAGATAATAAGTTTTAAATTAAAAAAAATTAGCAGCAACTTTCTTGCAATAATCACAGTGTCGTTGGCTTATTCTATAAATGACAACAACTTGATAAATTGTTGCTATTATCATAGAAATTGTAACCATAATTTTTTCCTTGTTACCAATGTTTTATATTCTTATTGCCATATTTTATGGATAATATAATAAATTTAAAATATAAATAGAATTGGCAACAATAAATTTATATTGTTGGCAATATAATTTATTTTTGCCAACAATATGGGTGAGTTGTGGCCTAAAACTTAGCTAATTAGTATTTTCAGTTTTTCACCAAAATCGAATGGCGGCAAAATTTTCCGGATTTAGCTAAATATTTTCAACTTTCTGCCAAAAGAAACCCGGGAAACCTATTTTCAACGCAAATAAGTTTTTTCTTTTCAATTAACTTTTCCTTAATCCTTAGCCTATTTAAGTTACTATTCTAGCTAGTTTTTTTCTTTAACTGTTCTACAACTCTGTGCAATTAGTTTAGATATTCTTGCTCCATTATATCTCGCCTACAAATTCCGGTGAGTCTTGTTGATTACTATTCATCCCTAGTGTATTTCTTTTATAATATCATTGTCCGTTCAAATTATATACTATTATTTTAACTATATTTTGATATAGAGTCTTTCTTTGACCTTCCTTCTTATTTATTTTTTTTGGTAAATTAACAACAAATAATTGAGGGACAACTACTATTTTATGCTTTTATAGTTAATTATATAATAGATAAAAGTTGTGTTATGTCTTGGATTGTTTTGATTTTTGGGTATGCTAAAGAGGGGATGTTTATGAAGCAAGATTAACATTTGAGTAATGTCAAGTGAAAGATAGAGGAGTGTAGTGTACCGACCCGCCAAATTCTACCTTAATTTGGCCGCCCGACACACTACTTTGGCCACCCCACATGGCCAAATCCGAAATCTGCCATAAGAGACAAATTCAAAGAAGGCAATGATTACCTTCCCACTTTTCAGAAAGTGCCAGCTTTTCCTATCATGCTTGCCAGCTTTACAGCATGATAGACAACAGTATTTGCCTCATTGTAGCAGCCTATCATGCTTGTCAGCTTTACAGCATGATAGACAACAGTATTTGCCTCTTTGTAGCAGCTGTAGTTGTATATATATACATGTACAAGCCTTAATAGAAGGCATCTCATATACAACACTTTGTATCTTTCCTTCTGTTTATCAAGTAAATCAGAAAATTGGCCTTGGCCTCCCAACTCTTGTTAGCCCCTTACTGCTTTCTTTTCCAACACTTGTGTGTTTCTGTTTGCCATAAGTTTCTAGCACGATTTTGTGCTAAGTATTGTGTTAGGACTGAGGCTAAAAGCGAGTCAAGGTTGTTTAGCTGTCCGCACGGGTCTTGTCAAACTTAGCCCCGTGACAACTGGTATCAGAGCTTAGGCACGAGACATGGCAACCGAAGGAAACAAATCTGTTTTAGGCAACATTCGTGGGAGGGATGAGTCACCAACGAAGAGGCAAAAACCAAAACGGAGAGGCACAAGCAAAGTGCGAGATCCTGCCATAGCATCAACTAGTGAGGTGCTGCCTGCACAACAAGTTGATCATGGCACAGACGGAGGCTTGGCTACACTTCCTATGGAAGTGAGAGTCCATTTATTGGAGGCTGGTTTAAATGCTTTAAACCAACACCTGGAAGTTACTGAAGATAACTTCTCATCGCTTGAGTCTACAGCTCTAGAAGAAATGGGAGACGTCAAAGATAATTTGGATCGCTTAATCGACGAGCACAAGGATGGACTGACCAACCTTGAGCTCAAGCTGACCGAGGCCGTATCAGCACTGCACGGGGAAGTTGAGACCCTTAGGTAACAACTGAAGGCGGTAAGGCATGCTGGTGGCACAGATCATATAACTGTGCGTGAAACCAAGATCGAGGGCCCAAAACCGAAGGAGTTCAAGGGCGACCGAAACGCTCAAGACGTAGAAAACTTCCTGTGGAGAATGGAAGACTACTTTGAGCACCTCAATATCGAGGATGAGGCTGCGAAGGTTCGTGCAGCAACGATGTATCTTTCCGACACCGCCATGCTTTGGTGGAGGCGGAAGAAGTCGGATATGGAGAAAGGAATTTGCTCCATCAAGAGCTGGGATCAGTTCAAATACGAGCTGAAGTGCCAATTCTATCCCCAGAACGTTGTCAATGAGGCTCGTCGGAAGTTGAGAGAACTCAAGCAGACGACATTTGTTCGTGAGTACGTGAAGGAGTTCACGGAACTCATTTTGCAAATCCCCAACATGTCCAATGAGGATTTGTTGTTCTATTTCAGTGATGGCCTTCAAAATTGGGCCAAACAAGAATTGCAGCGACGTCAAGTTCAGGACGTCGATGAAGCTATTGTGGTGGCTGAATCCTTAAATGATTTTAGGATAGCCACCCCAAAACCAAAGGATCACCATTCCGAATCTGATAAAGGCAGCAGTTATCGGGACAAGGGAAAACGAGCTGTCACCCCAAATCGAAACTCAAAGGGTCAGAATGCGAACAACTGGCGCGACCAATATGCTTAACGGAAGAAGGAAGTTAGTCCACGCCATGCTTGTTACCTTTGCAAGGACCCCAGTCATCACTTTAGAGATTGTCCTAACTTACGCAAACTCAGTGCCATGATAGCAGCCGACCAAAGGTCAACTGATGATGAAGTCCAAGATGACGAGGAGCAACAACCAGATATAGCTCATCTGGCCAACTTAGTACTGGGCGCAGCAATAGTGAAGGAGCCTGCATTGAAGCAGGTTGTTCAAATGAATCCTGACCATGCCAAAATGGGTCGTACGTCGGGCAACGAGGCGATAGGCAAGGGTCATCAGATGAGGAAGACAGGGTCCATGTTCGTGGATGCCACACTAAATGGGCAGAAAGTTCGCATCTTGGTAGACACCGGTGCGACACATAATTTTGTGACTAAGGAGAAGGCTAAGTCACTTCGCCTTGCATTCAGTCCAAACAATTCCGTGTTGAAAATAGTAAAATCCAAACCCACCAACGTATTTGGAGTTATTTGTAATGTAAAGCTCAGCTTAGGAGCTTGGCTGGGAGGCGTGAATTTCTATGTCGCGCCCATGGATGTATTCGACCTGGTACTAGGGCTAGAATATTGGAACGAGGTTCAAGCGTTTATCTGCCCTTTCCTTGACCAGATATACATTTATGATCCGAGGGGTCCATGTGTGGTGCCAACGGTTCGGGTGCCACAAGTCGGTGGTCTGCTGTCCGCAATACATGTCGTAGAGGAGAACGACACCATAATATCAGCAAACGGTACGGAGACCATAGGGAGCGAGGTAACCAATTGCTTGTCTAAGGACAAACCACGAGTCCCTAAAGATAAGGGCTCTAAGTCGGAAGCAAAGCCATCAGCTATGAGACACATAGCACCCCAACTAATTCGAAACAAGGCAGTTATGGAATGACGCAATATTTGCAATCATCCATATCTTAATCAGCTTCATGTGGAAGGCCTTGGTACATTCGGAACTTCAAAGGCTACATCGGCGGAGCAAGGGACGTTCAACAGACAAGTTTCTAGTTATGTGAAACGTTGCGGCGACGAGGGCGTCGCCATTTCAAGTGGGGGAGTGTGTACCGACCCGCCAAATTCTACCTTAATTTGGCCGCCCGACACACTACTTTGGCCACCCGACATAGCCAAATCCGAAATCTGCCATAAGAGACAAATTCAAAGAAGGCAATGATTACCTTCCCACTTTTCAGAAAGTGCCAGCTTTTCCAATCATGCTTGCCGGCTTTACAACATGATAGACAACAGTATTTGCCTTATTGTAGCAGCCTATCATGCTTGCCAGCTTTACAGCATGATAGACAACAGTATTTGCCTCTTTGTAGCAGCTGTAGTTGTATATATATACATGTACAAGCCTTAATAGAAGGCATCTCATATACAACACTTTGTATCTTTCCTTCTGTTTATCAAGTAAATCAGAAAATTGGCCTTGGCCTCCCAACTCTTGTTAGCCCCTTACTGCTTTCTTTTCCAAGCACTTGTGTGTTTCTGTTTGCCATAAGTTTCTAGCACGATTTTGTGCTAAGTATTGTGTTAGGACAGAGGCTAAAAGCGAGTCAAGGCTGTTTAGCTGTCCGCACGGGTCTTGTCAAACTTAGCCCCGTGACAGTAGGGCTCTATAATATTAGTTTATGTACAAAAAAAATATTTTTAAGAAGAGCTAAATTTGTTTAAGCAAATGCAAATGACTGGGGTTGATCGTGATGAAGCCATTTTTGTTAGTGTACTTTTTGCTTGTGCTCATTTAGGTTCCTTTGATTTTGAAATTTTGGTTAATAGATATGTGAAGAAGTTGAGAATGTCAATGAGTGTTAAATTAGACACTGCTCTTATTGATATGTATGCTAAGTGTGATTACTTGGATATAACAGAGTAATTGTTCGATGAAATAACTCAAAGAGACCTTATTTGTTGGAATGTTATGATATCGAGATTTGCTATGAATGGTAATGGTTTAAAGGCCCTACAGTTATTCAATGAGATACAAAGTGTCATGATTAGGTCGGATGATGTTACATTTATTTCAATGTTTACTACTTGTAGTTGTAACGACCCGACCGGTCGTTTTAGAAAATTACGCCCCAATCCCCAATTTAACTGTTCCCCTAAGTTCATTTCTGCTATTGTGGTTTGCCGGGAGAGTCGGTTCTGAAATTTGGAGCATTTTGGGACACTTAGTCCCTAAATGAGAGCTTTAAAGCTAGAAAATGGTCCGTAGCCGGAACAATGTTAAGACGATCTCGGAATGGAAATTCGATGGTTCCATTAGCTCCGTTGGGTGATTTCGGGGTTGGGAGCGCGTTCGGAATGTATTTTGGAGGTCCTTAGCTCAATTAGGCTTGAAATGCCGAAGGAAATTTTGGCGAATCCGAACGATAGGTGAGATTTTGATCCGGGGAAAGGAATGGAATTCCGACAATTTCTGTAGCTTCGTTATGTGATTTTGGATATCTCCGCAAATTTTCAGGTCATTCGGACGTCGTTTGGTCGGGTTTTAGATCGAATGTGCAATTCGGAAAGTTTTAAGAAATTTAGGCTTGAATTCGATGTGAATTATGGGTTTTGATGTTGTTGGACGTGTTTTTATGATTTGAATGAGTTTGTATCGTGTTTTGGAGTATGTTTATGATTTTTGTTGGGGTCCCGGGAGCCTCGGGATGAATTCGGGGGTCCAAACGGGCCAATTTATGCCAAAAGGCACTGCTATTTCTGCTGCAATTATTGCAGAGCAATTTTGCTCTCCGCGATCGCGGAGATGGCCACGCGATCGCGTAAGGTGTGGTGGTAATGCATCGCGATCGCGATCCTTAGGATGCGATCGCGTAAGGGAAAAACCCGCAGCTTTATGATCGCAAGGTGGGGTGTGCGATCGCGTAAGCCTGGAGGTTGAAACAGTGCGATCGCGTGAGGTTTTATGCGATCGCGTAGGGTAGTTTGGGAAGCCGGACGAGTTTGCTCTCCGCGATCGCGAAGATGGCCATAGGATCGCGTAGGGTCGTTGAGTTGTGCACTGCGATCGCGCCCAGGATCACGCGATCGCGTAGAGGAAAATTAGGCCGCCATATTTTTTACATCGCGATCGCAAGCCCAGTGCTGCGATCGCTTAGAGTAAAATGGCCTGGCAGAGACTTTAAGTCCAGAACATTTCAGTCGCGGCCTAACACACCAAAACCGCCATTGTTGAGCTCCAAGAGAGGATTTTGAAGGGGAAACGCCGGGATATCATCGGGAAATCATCGGGGGTAAGTTTCTTGACCTTAATTCGTTGGTTTATCATGAAATCCGTGATTATTTCACTGAAAATGGAAGATTAAAGGTGGGTTTGAGCCCTAGGCCTAAATGTTAGAAAATCTTTTATTTGAATGGGCAAACGGAGTCCGATTTCGAAAAATTTTATATGCACGGACTCGTATTGAGATAAGGAACCCGAAAATATAATTTTCGTGATTTTTCGATAAGCGTACCGAAAGTCGGGTATTGGTAACTTGTGGGTTTTGGTGTATTTTGAGTTATTTTGATTGGGTAATGCCCAATTGGCCTATTTTGATGTGATTCTATTGATTTTTATCGGATACTACACTTGTGGAGGCCGACATTCGCGGCAAGAGGGTTATTTCTTAGCGGTTTTGTACCGGAATTGAGGTAAGTGGCTTGTCTAACCTCGTGTGGGGGACTTTCACTCCTAGGATATTATGTGATACTTTAAATACCTTGTACGCGAGGTGACGGGCGTGTACATGCGCTGGTTGTTGAACACATACTTTACTTAAGATGCTCGAAGAGTGATATCCCTGTTTTTAGCTGTTAAATTCGATATTCCTACCCGGTAGCAGTTAGAAAAGCATGATTAGGTAGTATTTAATTGTCTAGTTGCTAGTGGCTTGTCTAACCTCGTGTGGGGGACTTTCACCCCTAGGATATTATGTGATACTTTAAATGCCTTGTACGCGAGGTGACGGGCGTGTACATGCGCTGGTTGTTGAACACATACTTTACTTAAGATGCTCGATGAGTGATATCCCTGTTTTTAGCTGTTAAATTCGATATTCCTACCCGGTAGCAATTAGAAAAGCATGATTAGGTAGTATTTAACTGTCTATTTGCCTAATTGTCTTACTTGAGTTTTCTTGGTAATCGCTGGCGCTGTTTATCGGTGAATTTATAGTTAAGCATATTATATTTCTCTCTGTGTATTCCTTTACTTGCTGTGTTTGTGGACTGCGGGTTCGATTCCCAGAGATCATGAGAATTATTGAGATGTGGACTACGGGTTCGATTCCCGGAGATCCTGAGATTTATTGAGATGTGGACTGCGGATTCGATTCCCGGAGATGGGTTTGATTCCCGGAGATCCTGAGATTTATTGAGATGTGGACTGCGGGTTCGATTCCCGGAGATCCTGAGATTTATTGAGATGTGGACTGCGGGTTCGATTCCCGGAGATCCTGAGATTTATTGAAATGTGGACTGTGGGTTCGATTCCCGGAGATCCCGAGATTTATTGGTAGGGACTACGGGTTCGATTCCCGGAGATCCTGAGTTATTAAGATATTATTGAGACATGGGCTGCGGGTTCGATTCCTGGAGACCCAGTGGTGCTGTTAATGGGACTGTGGGTTCAATTCCCACAGGTTCTGGACTTGTTTTATTGAGTTGGTTATTTGTTGTTAGCTTAAATTGTAGACGGTTGCAGTAATCATTTTATTATTGTTATTGCGGAAATTATTATCATTTAAACTGTTTATTATTGTTATTATTACTATATTATTGCTTCTCAGTAGGGCCCTGACCTTCCTCGTCACTACTCCATCGAGGTTAGGCTTGGCACTTACTGAGTACCGCCGTGGTGTACTCATGCTACTCTTCTGCAGACTTTCGTTGTGCAGATCCAGGAACATCAGGACAGGCTCATACTAAGTGATATCAGCAGCACATTTGGAGACCTCGAGGTACGATCTGCTACGTCCGCGGATCCGGAGGCTCTCCTTCTATTCTGATAGTTTTGGTAGATGTTTCTCCTTCCTTTCGTTGTTTAGATACTCTTTACACATAGAGCCACAATTGTATTTCTCTTTTAGTCTGTGTTATCCGTGGGATTCCGGGTCTTGGTGGTGTTATATACAGTGTGTTCTTGACGGGTGTATGTGCCAAGCGGCACGGATTACACTTTATTTATATTATTCCGCTGTTATCTTATCTTTAACGTTCATAACTTGTATATTCCGCAACGTGTTAGGCTTACCTAGTCGTGGGGATTGGGTGCCATCACGACATGTTCACGATTGGTGAACTAGGGTCGTGACAAGTTGGTATCAGAGCTCTAGGTTCATAGGAGTCACGGGACACAGACCGGTTACTTAGAGCCTCGCTGATCGATACGGAGACGTCTGTATTTATCTACGAGGGGCTATGTAACTGTTTAGGAAACTCTTCATTTCTTTTGGATTCTTTGTCGTGCGATATTCTTGGCATCAAAAATCTAAACTACTACTTTCTATTCTCTCACAGATGGTGAGGACACGAGCTACTCGCGATGATCAGGTACCCGCGCCCCCTGTTGCCGCCGTCAGAGGCCGGGGCCGAGGAAGAGGACGAGGACGCGCCCGAGGTGCAGCCACAGCACCCGCGCGCGCTGCCGCTGAGGTGCCACAGGTAGACCAGGTTGGAGCGCAGGCACCTGGTACACCGACTACAGCTGCTACTACTCCAGCACTACAAGAGACCCTGGCCCAGTTCATGAGTATGTATACCACTTTAGCTCAGGCAGGACTGCTTCCTCTCGTCGCAGCTACATCTCAGGCCGGGGGAGGGGCCCAAACTCCCGCAGCCGTTACACCGAAGCAACGTGTGCCAGTGGGACATGTTCCAAATGTTTTGGTTATGCCTCCTGCCGCCCCAGCACAACCCGGAGGTGGACCAGCTGCCTCTGAGGACGAGCAGCGTAGATTGGAGAGGTTCAAGAAATATGACCCTCCAGTGTTCAGTGGTTTGGCTTCGGATGATGCATTGGATTTTCTAGAGGAGTGTCATCGTATTCTTCGTACTATGGGGATTGTGGAGACCAGCGGGGTTTCCTTCACTGCTTTTCAGTTTCATGGGGCCGCTTATGATTGGTGGCACACGTATGAGTTGGATAGTCCAGAGGAGTCTGCTTCATTGACTTGGACGCAGTTTTCAGATCTGTTTTTGAGGGAGTTTGTTCCACCGAGCCTTAGGGATTCTTGGCGCTTGGAGTTTGAGCGGTTGCGACAGGGCTCCATGTCCGTATCGGAGTATGCTATGAGTTTCACCCGTCTAGCCAGGCATGCACCGGCTTTGGTAGCCACGGTTCGGGAGAGAGTGCGGAGATTTATTGAGGGCCTTGTTCCGCCTATCCGATCTAGCATGGCCAAAGAGCTGGAGACAGATATATCTTATCAGCAGGCAATTAGCATTGCCAAGAGGATCGAGAGTATGCTCCCTAGAGAGCGGAGAGAGAGAGGCCAAGAGGTCTCGTGAGTCGGGCCATTTCTCTGGTGCCCGCACTTCATCAGCCGGTCACTTTGGCAGGGGTTATTCCGGTCGACCAGTTCACTTAGCATTGCCCGTAGCCGGTAGTACTCCAGGTCTTCCAGCACCTCAGGAGCCTTATTATGCTCCCCTAGTTTCCAGTGCATATCCTGCGCGGGGTCCTTCCAGGGGTCTAACTAGTGGGGGTGAGGCCGGTCAGTCACAGCCACCGCGCCCTCCCAGAGCTTGTTTTGAGTGTGGGGATACTCGCCACCTGGTTAGGGAGTGCCCCAGGAGCAGGAGAGGAGCCCCTCATCAGTCATCACAGCATCCGCGTGGTTCTCAGGGCCAACAGGCTATCATTCCGGCCCCAGCTGCCACTCCACCTGCCCAGCCAGCCAGGGGCGGGGGTTAGGGTTCCAGAGGCCGCCCTCGAGAGGGGGGACATGCCAGATTCTATGCTATTCCTGATCGCGCTGCGGCTGTTGCATCTGACTCTGTTATCACAGGTATTATTCTGGTTAGTCACAGGGAGGCATCGGTTCTATTCGACCCTGGTTCCACTTTTTCATATGTGTCCTCTTACTTTGCTTCTCATTTGGGTGTGCCTCGGGATTCTTTGAGTGCCCCCATTTATGTTTCCACTCCGGTGGGTGATTCTTTGGCTGTGGACCGCGTGTATCGGTCGTGTTTGGTCACTATTTGTGGTTTTGAGACTAGAGCGGATCTATTGTTGCTCGGGATGGTCGATTTTGATATAATTTCGGGCATGGACTGGTTGTCGCCCCATTATGCTATTCTTGATTGTCACGCCAAGATCATGACGCTGGCTATGTTAGGCATTCCACGTATTGAGTGGAGTGGTAGTCGAGATCACAACCCCAGCCGTGTTATTTCTTTTCTCAGAGCTCAGCGTATGGTTGAGAAGGGGTGTGCTGCTTATCTAGCCTATGTGCGGGACGTCAGTATTGACACTCCCTCTATTGATTCTGTTCATGTGGTACGTGACTTTGCTGATGTATTTCCAGCTGATCTTCCGGGCATGCCGCCCGACAGAGATATTGACTTTGCTATTGACTTGTTGCCGGGCACTCAGCCCATTTCTATTCCACCGTACCGTATGGCTCCTCCCGAGTTGAAGGAGTTGAAGGATCAATTACAGGAGTTATTGGGCAAGGGTTTTATTCGACCCAGTGTTTCGCCTTGGTGTGCTCCTGTGTTGTTTGTGAAGAAAAAGGACGGTTCTATGCGTATGTGTATTGACTATCGTCGGTTGAACAAGGTTACAGTGAAGAACCGGTATCCTTTGCCTCGCATTAATGACTTGTTTGACTAGCTACAGGGTGCACAGGTGTTTTCTAAGATTGACTTGCGCTCTGGTTATCATCAGCTGAAGATTCGGGAGCCAGATATCCCGAAGACTGCCTTCGGGACCCGGTATGGTCACTATGAGTTCCTCGTGATGTCTTTTGGGCTGACTAATGCCCCAGCGGCCTTTATGCATTTGATGCACAGTGTGTTCAGGCCTTATCTAGACTCGTTCGTGATTGTCTTCATTGATGATATTCTAGTATATTCTCGGAGCCGGGAAGAGCACGAGCAACATTTGAGGATAGTGCTTCAGATTCTGAGGGAGAAGCAGCTTTATGCCAAGTTCTCTAAATGTGAATTCTGGTTGAGTTCGGTGGCATTTTTGGGCCACGTGGTGTCGAGTGATGGTATTCGAGTAGATCCGAGGAAGGTGGAGGCCGTGCAGAGTTGGCCCAGACCCTCCTCCGCTACTGAGATACGCAGTTTCCTTGGTTTGGCGGGCTACTACCGTCGTTTCGTAGAAGGGTTCTCTTCGATTGCAGCACCTATGACTAGATTGACCCAAAAGGGTGCCCCTTTCCAGTGGACAGACGAGTGTGAGGCGAGCTTTCAGAAGCTCAAGACAGCTTTGACTTCGGCCCCTATATTGATGTTGCCTACAGGTTCGGGGTCCTATACTGTATATTGTGATGCCTCACGAGTTGGACTCGGTGCGGTATTGATGCGGGACGGTAGGGTGATTGCCTACGCGTCGAGACAGCTGAAGGTGCATGAGAAGAATTATCCCATGTTCATGATTTGGAGCTAGCTGCCATTGTTCATGCCTTGAAAATTTGGCGTCATTATTTATATGGGGTTCCTTTGTGAGATCTATACTGATCACCGGAGCTTGCAGCACTTGCTTAAGCAGAAGGACCTGAATATGCGTCAGAGGAGATGGTTGGAGCTACTGAAGGACTATGATATTACTATTCTCTATCATCCAGGCAAGGCTAATGTGGTTGCCGATGCCTTGAGTCGTCGGGCAGAGAGTTTGGGGAGTTTGGCATATCTACCAGTTTCAGAGAGGCCTATGGCGATGGATGTTCAGGCTCTAGCCAGGCGGTTTGTTAGATTGGATCTTTCGGAGCCCAGCCGGATTCTGGCATGTGTGGTTTCTCGGTCTTCTCTATTTGATCGCATCAGGGAGCGACAATTTGATGACCCTCATTTGCTTGTCCTTCGGGATAGAGTTTGGCGTGGTGATGCTCGAGATGTTACCATCGGGGATGATGGAGTGATGAGGATGTAGGGGCGTATTTGTGTGCCCAATGTAGATGATCTTCGAGAGGAGGTGATTCTAGGAGAGGCCCATAGCTCGCGGTATTCCATCCATCCGGGAGCCGCGAAGATGTATCAGGACTTGAAACAACATTACTGGTGGAGGCGGATGAAGAGGGATATAGTTGATTATGTTTCTAGATGCCTCAACTACCGGCAGGTGAAGTATGAGCATCAGCGTCCGGGTGGATTGATGCAACAGATTGAGATTCCCGAGTGGAAATGGGAGCGCATTACCATGGACTTTGTATCTGGACTTCCACGGACGGTTAGGAAGTTTGATTCCATTTGGGTCATTGTGGATCGGCTGACCAAGTCCGCCCATTTTATACCTGTGAGCACTACATATTCATCGGAGCGACTGGCGGAGATCTATATCAGGGAGGTAGTTCGGCTGCATGGTATTCCAGTTTCCATCATTTCAGATAGAGGCACTCAGTTCACTTCACGGTTCTGGAGAGCTGTACAGGAGGAGTTAGGTACTCGGGTGGAGCTGAGCACAGCATTTCACCCCCAGACTGATGGGCAGTCCGAGCGCACTATTCAGGATTTTGGAGGATATGCTCCGTGCGTGCGTGATTGAGTTTAGAGGTTCATGGGATCACTTCTTTCCACTGGCGGAATTTGCTTATAACAACAGCTACCAGTCTAGTATACAGATGGCACCGTATGAGGCCCTATATGGTAGGAGGTGCAGGTCTCCCGTGGGTTGGTTTGAGCCGGGCGAGGCCAGGTTGCTAGGTACTGATATGGTTCAGGAGGCTATGGACAAAGTCAAGGTGATTCAGGACAGACTTCGTGCAGCCCAGTCTAGAGAGAAGAGTTATGCGGACAAGAAAGTTCGCGATGTGGCTTTTATGGTTGGCGAGCGGGTTCTACTTCGAGTCTCGCCCATGAAGGGCGTTATGAGGTTTGGGAAGAAAGGAAAGCTGAGTCCTAGATTTATTGGCCCTTTTGAGATTTTGAGGCGTGTTGGGGAGGTTGCTTATGAGTTGGCCTTACCTCCCGGCCTAGCCGGAGTTCACCCCGTATTTCATGTCTCCATGCTCCGGAGATACCATGGTGACCCGTCGCACGTATTGGATTTCACATCTGTTCAGCTAGACAAGGATCTGTCTTATGCTGAGGAGCCAGTAGCCATTCTAGATAGGCAGGTCAGAAAGCTAAGGTCAAAGAACATCGCTTCGGTAAAGGTTCAGTGGCGGGGCCAGCCGGTCGAGGAGGCGACTTGGGTGACCGAGCAGGATATGCGCAACCAGTAACCTCATCTTTTCACTACTCCAGGTATGTTTTCTATGCTCGTTCGAGGACGAATGAATCTTTTAAGTGTGGGAAGATGTAACGACCCGACCGGTCGTTTTAGAAAATTACGCCCCAATCCCCAATTTAACTGTTCCCCTAAGTTCATTTCTGCTATTGTGGTTTGCCGGGAGAGTCGGTTCTGAAATTTGGAGCATTTTGGGACACTTAGTCCCTAAATGAGAGCTTTAAAGCTAGAAAATGGTCTGTAGTCGGAACAGTGTTAAGACGATCTCGGAACGGAAATCTGATGGTTTCATTAGCTCCGTTGGGTGATTTCGGGGTTGGGAGCGCGTTCGGAATGTATTTTGGAGGTCCATAGCCCAATTAGGCTTGAAATGCCGAAGGTTGAAATTTTGGCGAATCCGAACGATAGGTGAGATTTTGATCCGGGGGTCGGAATGGAATTCCGACAATTTCTGTAGCTTCGTTATGTGATTTTGGATATGTCCGCAAATTTTCAGGTCATTCGGACGTCGTTTGGTCGGGTTTTAGATCGAATGTGCAATTCGGAAAGTTTTAAGAAATTTAGGCTTGAATTCGATGTGAATTATGGGTTTTGATGTTGTTAGACGTGTTTTTATGATTTGAATGAGTTCATATCGTGTTTTGGAGTATGTTGGTGGTTTTTGTTGGGGTCTCGGGAGCCTCGGGATGAATTCGGGGGTCCAAACGGACCAATTTGTGCCAAAAGGCATTGTTGTGTCTGCTGCAATTATTGCAGAGCAATTTTGCTCTCCGCGATCGCGGAGATGACCACGGGATCGCGTAAGGTGTGGTGGTAATGCATCGCGATCGTGATGCCTAGGATGCGATCGCGTAAGGGAAAAACCCGGAGCTCTGCGATCGCAAGGTGGGGTGTGCTATCGCGTAAGCCTGGAGGTTGAAGCAGTGCGATCGCGTGAGGTTTTATGCGATCGCGTAGGGTAGTTTGGGGAGCCGGACGAGTTTGCTCTCCGCGATCGCGGAGATGGCCATGCGATCGCGTCCAGGATCACGCGATCGCGTAGAGGAAAATTAGGCCGCCCATATTTTATGCATCGCGATCGCAAGCCCAGTGCTGCGATCGCGTAGAGTAAAATGGCCTGGCAGAGACTTTAAGTCCAGAACATTTCAGTCGCGGCCTAACACACCAAAACCGCCATTGTTGAGCTCCAAGAGGGCATTTTGAAGGGGAAACACTGGGATATCATCGGGAAATCATCGGGGGTAAGTTTCTTGACCTTAATTCGTTGGTTTATCATGAAATCCATGATTATTTCAATGAAAATGGAAGATTAAAGGTGGGTTTGAGCCCTAGGCCTAAATGTTAGAAAATCTTTGATTTGAATGGGCAAACGGAGTCCGATTTCGATAAATTTTATATGCACGGACTCGTATTGAGATAAGGAACCCGAAAATATAATTTTCGTGATTTTTCGATAAGCGTACCAAAAGTCGGGTTTTGGCAACTTGTGGGTTTTGGTGTATTTTGAGTTATTTTGATTGGGTAATGCCCAATTAGCCTATTTTGATGTGATTCTATTGATTTTTATCAGGATACTACACTTGTGGAGGCCGACATTCGCGGCAAGAGGGTTATTTCTTAGCGGTTTTGTACCGGAATTGAGGTAAGTGGCTTGTCTAACCTCGTGTGGGGGACTTTCACCCCTAGGATATTATGTGATACTTTAAATGCCTTGTACGCAAAGTGACGGGCGTGTACATGCGCTGGTTGTTGAACACATACTTTACTTAAGATGCTCGATGAGTGATATCCCTGTTTTTAGCTGTTAAATTCGATATTCCTACCCGGTAGCAGTTAGAAAAGCATGATTAGGTAGTATTTAACTGTCTAGTTGCTAATGGCTTGTCTAACCTCGTGTGGGGGACTTTCACCCCTAGGATATTATGTGATACTTTAAATGCCTTGTACGCGAGGTGACGGGCGTGTACATGCGCTGGTTGTTGAACACATACTTTACTTAAGATGCTCGATGAGTGATATCCCTGTTTTTAGTTGTTAAATTTGATATTCCTACCCGGTAGCAGTTAGAAAAGCATGATTAGGTAGTATTTAACTGTCTAGTTACCTAATTGTCTTACTTGAGTTTTTTTGGTAATCGCTGGCGCTGTTTATCGGTGAAGTTATAGTTAAGCATATTTTATTTCTCTCTGTGTATTCCTTTACATGACGTGTTTGTGGACTGCGGGTTCGATTCCCGGAGATCCTGAGAATTATTGAGATGTGGACTGCGGGTTCAATTCCCGGAGATCCTGAGATTTATTGAGATGTGGACTGCGGGTTCGATTCCCGGAGATCCTGAGATTTATTGAGATGTGGACTGTGGGTTCGATTCCCGGAGATCCTGAGATTTATTGAGATGTGGACTGCGGGTTCGATTCCCGGAGATCCTGAGATTTATTGAGATGTGGACTGCGGGTTCGATTCCCGGAGATCCTGAGATTTATTGAGATATGGACTGTGGGTTCGATTCCCGGAGATCCTGAGATTTATTGAGACGTGGACTGAGGGTTCGATTCCCGGAGATCCTGAGATTTATTGAAGTGTGGGCTATGGGTTCGATTCCCGGAGACCCATGGGTACTGCCAATGGGACTGTGGGTTCAATTCCCACAGGTCCTGGACTTGTTTTATTGAGTTGGTTATTTGTTGTTAGCTTAAATTGTAGACGGTTGCAGTAATCATTTTATTATTATTATTGCGGAAATTATTATCATTTAAACTGTTTATTATTGTTATTATCACTATATTATTGCTTCTCAGTAGGGCCATGACCTTCCTCGTCACTACTCCATCGAGGTTAGGCTTGGCACTTACTGAGTACCGCCGTGGTATACTCATGCTACTCTTCTGCACACTTTTGTTGTGCAGATCCGGGTACATCAGGACAGACTCATACTAGGTGATTCAGCAGCACTTCGGAAGACCTCGAGGTACGATCTGCTACGTCCGCGGATCCGGAGGCTCTCCTTCTATTCTGATAGTTTTAGTAGATGTTTCTCCTTCCTTTCATTGTTTAGATACTCTTTACACATAGAGCCACAGTTGTATTTCTCTTTTAGTCTGTGTTATCCGTGGGATTCCGGGTCTTGGTGGTGTTATATACAGTGTGTTCTTGACGGGTGTATGTGCCAAGCGGCACGGATTACACTTTATTTATATTATTCCGCTGTTATCTTATCTTTAACGTTCATAACTTGTATATTCCGCAACGTGTTAGGCTTACCTAGTCGTGGGGATTGGGTGCCATCACGACATGTTCACGATTGGTGAACTAGGGTCGTGACAGTAGTAATGCGGGCATGGCAAATAGAGGTCTAAAGATGTTAAATATAATGTGTAATGTGTATCATGTTGAGCCCAAACCTCCGTAATTTTGTAATCGTCATCCTCAAAGAATTGAAGTGCTAGGTATGGATAGCCCTGTGATTTTGATGCTTTTTATTTTTTAGGTGCATTTCAGTAGTGTGAAACTTGGATTCACAATAGGCCATGAGTCTACCATTAGGCATTCATCCACTCTCACACTTGTGACCAGATAAACATGTTGGATAAAGAACACAAGGGTCTTTTCCGAATCTCTATCTCTCTTCCATTTTCTCTATGTAAGATATCATTTGGTTATAACATTCTAATGGTTTTGGAGATTTAGATGTGTGATCATTGTTGAGGTTAATCACATTTAACTAGTCTCCAGTATAATTCTTTTTAATATGTCTTGTGGACTATTATGTGGCATATGTGCATGTTTCTGATAGTGCTAGACCTGCTGGAGCAATTTCGAACCCACAACCACGTGAGTTGATTCATTCAGTAAAAAGCAGCTTTGTGAAATCTCATGTTTGTATAACTTAATATAAATAGACTTTTTATGCCTTAAAATTTGGTAATAAACTATCATATAGAGTAGGATTTGATTATTTTACTTATTCATTTGTTTGTAGTTGTATGGATCTAAATTTGGCCACCACAACCATTATTAAGTAGGATAAGGAATGAGGTTATCACGATGCACCGTCTGATGGTTGTCATGTTGAAAGGTAACGACTGAGGGTGGTCAGTCGATACATAACACGACAATGCATATTTAGTAGGAGGCAGTAAGAATCTGCTTTGGGAATATGAAGTTTGTAAGGACTTCATATGAACAAATATCACACATAAGGTCAATAAATCTATTTTCTTGCAGTAGTTATTTTTCTCAGTTATGAATTGATGAAATTTTATGAAGTCTTTCATTTTAATATATTTATGTATTGTTGAAGGACAATTGAGAAAGGGAAGGGGGAAGACTACATGGTTTTCAGTCCAAAAGAAACACCAAAAAAATCGTAATGGAAAGCTAGAGGTGATTATCCCAACATATCGAACACTAGCAATTGGTCCTAGAGCTAACAATTTTGTTACTGAGATTTCAGTCACGGTCTACCAGAATGCTAAGCATGATGTCAAAACTTGGAAGCAAGTTTCCGATCTAGCAAAAGACATGATTGTTACTCATATACTGAAATTTATAGTTTTTTGTTCTTGAATAAGTCGTATTAACCAAAACACATGGTAAAGTTCTTTTTTAGTACATGATGTAGGAATATCATGAGATACATCTTACTATTATTTAATTTCTCTGCGAAGGAGTTTGTAGAAGCACGGTGTTTACTTGACATTTTCTTATTTTATTTTTGATATGTCAAAATGATACTCTCTATTGATGCAACAGTTAATCAATCTTGCAGTTAACTTTTATTCATCGTTAATATGTTCATGTGATATCATAAGAATAAGAGGTATTGTGTAAACTTATAATTTATGTCTGTGATTTAAACAATTCATAAAAACAGTTGTGCATCTTAGTAGTAGAAGAGCAACTTGATGCCGAGCAAAAAATAGAGAAGCCATGAAAACTCATGTAAGAGTCATGGAAGCTCGTGTAGGACGTGAGAAAAAAATGTTAAAAGAGGGAATGATGGCACTTGCATCCCTTATACAAAGTTCTGAGGTATTCATTTAGTATAAGAACTAATGTTTCTGTAGTTGCCTTATGAAGACCTGATAGTTATTTTATAAAGACTCTTGGGATATGTTAACTAACATATATGTTGCACTTGTTTGCTTTTCCTGATCATATTAATAATCTCCTACGAGATTTTCTTGCTGTATGTTGTGATAATGAATTATCAAATATATACACACGTAGGAGGATGTCTGGTCATCATTAACAGTAATGTTGTATTATTATTAAACTGGTGAACATTTTTGTTCTTAAGGTAGTTTGGGTTTAACTTCAAAGAATTAATAGTTCTGTTGCATTATTAACAAAGTCGATGAAGGACATTTTCATGAGATTTTCTTTCTGAAAGGCGTAGCCAAAGGTATTGTTTGCGTCAATACATTTTAATCACTTTTTAAATTATGACACTAAACCATCACAATGCTTCATCTTCTAGCAGATTGTAAAATATTGCTTTTATTATTACTCATTGCTTTCCAATAACTGTTTGCCTATGTTCATGCAAATGGAACTTGTCATAGTTTTTTTATTATATTATAAAATAATTTTATTATTGGTATTATCATGGTTAAGATCTTTATGTGTGCTATGTTTAACAGACTCAGTATCCTGTTGCACTTATCAATATTATTATAAATGTAAGTGGTTCTGACTTGCAAGTCTTGCAAGTCCTATGGATGATATCATGGTAATTAAACCTCATCTAATTCATGATGTAAAAGTAAATTTCTTGTCGCTCTTCTATTTCTAGCATCTTGTGACTAGTAGTAATTACTCAACAAGGGGAAGAACAACCTAAAGGAAAAAAAATTAATTACCTGTATTGGAAAGACAAAGATGCTTAAATTGGGTGAGGTACTAACAATGAAGCATTATATGTTCGGGTAAAAATATCAAGATCAAGAAGATAGAATATAAATTCTATCAACACTGCAAAGTAGTGTTTGTCCAATTTGGATAATGGTGTCCCTTCATTTTTGTATTTTATATAGTGTTACATTTCTATTATTTTCAATGTACATGCTAATATATGTTTAGTGGTTGCACCTTTGTTCTTGCGGCCATTTGAATTGAATGAGGTTAAAGAGTTTCTTAAATATTTCTAATAATTGTTTACTCAGTTTGTTTGGAGTGATACTTGATTTATAATGTTCTTTTAGCTGAATATTTCTATCTCTACCATACTGTCTAATGTAAATAGGCCTTTGTGGTTCCCTATATTTAAATCTAATCCAATTATATTTACTTTTTTTTGTAGGATGATGAAGCATAAACCAACATTACTTGCAATTTGATTCATGTAGTGCACAAGCTAGAAGATTTATCTTTTGGGTTCTATTAGATTAGAATTGACTGACCTAGAACATAAGATATTTTAATTCCATTGTCGGAATAGAATTTCGAGAGTTGAAGTAGCTTCGTTAGGTGATTTTGGATATGTCCATAAATTTCAGGTTATTCGAACGTCGTTTAGTCTGGTTTTTGATCGAATGAGAATTTTGAAAGTTTTAGTTAAACTTGAGCTTTGATTTAATGAAAATTAATGATTTTGATGTTAACGATGGTGCTTTTATGGTTCGAGCAAGTATGAATGAGGTATGAAAACATGTATGTACTTTTAGTTGAGGTCCCGGGGACTTCGGGTGTGTTTCGGATGCCCAACGGGTCATTTTTGGAAGATTTATTGTTGTTTTGAGCATAAACATGTAATGATCTAAAGGTCCATTTTTAGTTTCAAAGATCGAAATTTGATTTCGAGACTTTCAGAATTTATATCATGAATTATAGGACTAATCTGGAAATTTTGATTTAATTTCATCAAGTCGCGATTGAGTTTTTGACGCGAAATGTGAGTTAATTGTTTAACAAGCTAAATGGGTATTGAACCGAGTAAATGAGGTCTGAATCGAGTTTTGATTGAAGGGATATATTCTTATTATTATTTGTGACTCATAGGAATAAGAATCGTCGAATTCTGAGTTCGTATGACGGATTTAGAGCCATTTTTGTGAAACCAAAACTGTTGTACTTTCTTTAATTGGTGCTGTATTTTTCTGCAGCGTGAACACTAACCGCGCGTGAATAGTATCTGCGCGGGGTGAACAATAACCGTGCGGGGTGAACAGTAACCACGCGTGAACAGTGATTCCGAAAAAAATCTGGATAGTATATCCACGATTTTTGGGTCATTTTCCTCCATTTTTTGAGCAACTTGAGAGCTTTCAGACGGGATCGAAGGGGGTTCGACTGGAATCATTGGAGGTAAGTTTTATGAGTTAAGTACATATTTTTATTGAAGAATCATCCATGGAATTCATGAAAACATATCAAAATTCTAAAAAATTAAGGTTTGGAGCAAAAACTATAAATTTAGGATTTTATGGGCCATTCGTGGTCCGAATTGGGAGTGTGAGCACGTGATTTTTGCCCTAAACAATAAAATTTCAAAATTAAAATAAATAATATTTTTTGTTTGCAATTATATGTTTTGATTGAATAAAATAAATTTGTGTGTTTGAACAATCATAAATGAAAATTAGAAAATTAAAAAAAAAAATAGGTTAAGTATAAATATCACAAATAAAGGAATTAAAAGGAAATTAACAAAAATACAAGTAATTCCGAAAACTAAAGAAAAATAGCAAAAAATGTCAAACAATATCAAAACAATTAGAGAAAATAGGAAATTAAATAATTGAAAAAGAATATAAAAAGAGAAAATAAAATACAAAAAGAAAATATACAAAAAAATAATTAAATCATGAAAAATACACAAAAATACACAACTGGGCCACATGCACAAGCCCAAATACATTGGCCCAGGTAACACCGGTCCAATTGTTACATAACAGTCAATCTGAGTCGTTCATCTACTTAATCCAACGGTTGAATTTTGATCTTTGAGTTTAATTGAAACGACACAGCTTCGTTATTAAATCTAAACCGTCCATCTATGAGATCCAATGGAGACGGATTAATCTCCATTTAAAGCTGAACGACACCGTTTAAGGGGCATTAGATCCTGGCCGTTGATCAAAGACGATCGAAAGGCCAGGATCCATTGATTCATCATGAGTATAAATTGGCTTGGTCTCTTCAGAGACCAGCCAGTCTCTCTTGAGCCCAAACCCTAGCCGCCCCCTGTCTTCTTCTTCACCCTCTCCTCTCTCACCGGCCATGGAGACTGGCTGTCTCTCATGGCCGTCTCCGGCTATTTCTAAACCCCAAACCACCCTTTTCTTGCTTCTCTACACCCAACCTCCATGAAAACCCAAAGAAAACCCAAAAGCCCCAACTATCTTGAAATTCCGGCCACCAGAGCTCTTCTCCAGTGACCACAACCTTTGACACAGGCCTTCATATTAACAACCCTGAACCGTTTTGCCTTGATCTTTAACCCTATAAACCCACTTTCCTTCGAATATCCCTCTAACGTCTCGAACCTTCGAGAATAAGTCGTCGGAACCCTAACTCCGGCAGACTTAACAACCCCACCTCCAAAAGAAACCTTCTTGTGTCCCTAACACCTATTTCCTTCACCAAACACCCAATAAAAGACTTCAAATCTGAAATCTGAAATCTGAAAAGAAAAAGAAAAGAAAATTGGAAAAAATAAAAGAAGAAAGAAAAAAAAAAGAACAAGAAAAAGAAAATAGAAAAACGAGGAAGCTTAGGAGACCAATCCTGCAAGCTAAGTCCCCTGTCCCTATCTTTGATTCTGTTTAAGCATGCTTTTCTGTGTTAGTTCTATTTTTCTTTAATTTTTTTGATTAGTTAGTTGCATGTTAGATTAGTTTCTTCTTTTAAATAATTTTTTGTTATAAATCTGTTTCTTTTAATAGCATGCTTCATTAGTCTCTTTGATAAAAATGTCTATTATAATTGATTAAATATGCTCGAGCCTTTTAGGGTTTTTGTGAGTTAGAACATGAAAGTATTTTGAATAAAACATTAATGTCAAATCTGTTATGCTATGCCTGAATCTGAGTTGTGAAGTTGTTTAATTGAGATTCAACCATATTCAAATTTCTCTCTGAGTTTTGGTTAAATGATAAATGATTCTGATTTCTGGCTATGTGTGCAAATTGATATAAAAGGCTATGTTTTTGATAAGTTCATGTTATTAGACTACAATTAATCTTATTATGCTCTAGGGGATATTGGTTATGGCTGTATTAGACAAGTAATTAGATAACTGGCTAATTCTGAAAGCATGATAAGTAGTTTAATTAGGCTAAAATTGAAAATAACATAAAAAGGGTTATAATTGAAATAACAATAGAGTGGTCAGTACTGAAACTGGCCAACTCTGTAAAATCCTTAGGCTTAATTCCAATTGGCTAGTTTTGAAACTAGTTAACTTTGTAATAATGAGCTAAAATCTCAAACTGGCTAAATCTACAAGTCTTAACCTAATTCTAAATGGCCAGTTACAATAATGACTAATTTTGCAAAGCCAAGTCCAAATACTAGACTAGCTAAATTTGAAAGAGTTTAAACCTTAATAAATAAGTAGGCTAGTCCTGCAAATCAACTCTGATAGGCAATAATAAAAAGAATAACTCTTAAAAGAGGTCAAAATTGAAAGAAATTAAAGCCCAAATCTGGCTAAGTCTTAAAGACTAATAGAATAGTGGCCAGAAGTTAAATAAAGGTATAAAATATAATACTCAGACCTTAGATAGGTCGGGTAAATAATAACTAATAATGGGGGCATAAAAGGAATGAAAAATGACATAATTGTAGATTTAATAGAGCCTATAAGGATAAATCAGACATTTAGGCCTAGTATTTCTGCAATAATGCACAAAACAAAGGGTATAATGTACCCAACAAAAAGGCTTATTAGTTAATAACCTTAGCAAGTGAGTAAATGACCCCAAATAGAAGCCAATAGAACCTTCCAGCAGATGTTGGAAGGCATTTTTGAATCTGAAATAGGTATCAAAGTGTAATAAACAAAAGAATTAAGGAGAGAGAATTAGGAATAACTTTTTCAAATCCCCCCCCCCCCCAAAATTTCACCATTCATATCTATAAATAGGCTTGAATAAAGCCTGAATAAGGGTTGGGTTTTTTATGAATTCAGAGAATACATTCTGAAAACTAGAAAATATCATATATTAGGAGTAATTTCTGGGTTTAGTCGAAACACTATTCTGAAATCTATAGAAATCCTCTATTATCTCTTGGTTTTGCTGGGTTTTCTACTGATTTTCTTCTACTGTGCTATTGGATTGCTGTTTTGCTGAATGTGGAACTCTTGTTCGATTGTGGATTTCAATTGTGTTGCTGTGTTCATTCATCTCTATTGTTGTTGCTTTGCTGATGTGGTCAACCTGCTTATTCTCTCATTTTTGCTCCCTTAGACTCATAAGGTTTTCATTGCTGAATCAGGTACACAACTGAAACTTCAACATGTAACTGCAGTGAATTTGAAGAGAATGAATGAATCAAGTTGATTTTTGATCGTTGTTTCTGTTATTTACTTCTGCTTTAGCATACAAGTAGTTAAATCTGTAATTCAATAGGAAATATTTGTATAAGTAGTTCATGTGAAGCACGAACAGATGCTGGAAAGAATGTAATATAGTAGTAAGTAGGATTAGAGTAGTGATAGTAATCGAAATCACCTAGTTATCTAAAAAATAGGTTAATAACTAGATTAACTCAGTTAATTTCTAAAAAAACAAACTCGTAACATATACATTCATAATAATATCAGTATGTGATAGTTAGTTTAATTTGATATATGTTAGTTCAATTTAAACAGTTTAATAACAATTAAAATGATATAGAATAAAACCGGTAGCCAAACATGAAGTTAATAATCATATTGTTAATCGAATTTGTTATACAATTAGCTTAATGATTAATACAATTAGTTTCTGAAAGCTACAAAGAGTCACAATTAGTGAATTATTTAGTAGTAATCCTGTTTCGTATAGCTGAGTAACACTTTGTCATTCTTAGCCAACAAATAACCTGTTTCAGTGGTTTAAATGAGTTGATGAAACACAATAAAAGCAAAAGTAGTCTGTTACTTGAAATCCATTCACATTAGATAGCTATGATTCAAAACTGATATTGTAATTTTGTATTATTGCTTCTCTTCATTGAATAAATATAATTCGAATTTGCTCTCTTCTGATTTTGAAATATATGAATACATAATGAATTCCAATTTCTGTTTCTCCTTGTCGATTTCACTTGGTTTGGGCCCAATTAATGGCGAAGGCCTGAATCAGAATTGTTTCAAAACTGGGCTTCTGAGTTCAAGCTCCAGCAATATCTGGGTTTCTGAAACCAAGACGCAAAGACTGAGCTGTTAAGAAATTCCAAAGTGTCCAGGTCCAGTGATATAGAATAATAATGGCCTGGACTTATATTCTGAAATTGTAATTATAATTAACTGAATAGGGAAAAACCAAATGATAGAAAATATAGTTGTATATTAGGATTGGACTATAAAAAATTGAGTGGGATGAGCCTCGCATGAAAACACAAAATAGCAGGCTCCCCATATAAACGAATAACAATATAATAGACTCGGGAAGGTTGATAGCTAATTCCATGACCTTTCCAAAAGATTAACAAGCCGTTAGACGATGTAGGCGCGATTCTAAAATATACTTTCCCTAATACGAGTGCACATCTAATGTGACTCAAATCATAAATCTAGGTGAAGCCAAAACGTGTTAAAAGTCACAAGCATACTGGTTGTGGTGTGACTCAAAATACGTTTTTGCAACGTCGCAATTCGTAAAATATTCAAAGTAAAACATGTGCATATTGTTTAAAAGCATATAATAAAATCAATTAAGATCAAGAATGACAGTTGAGAGACCGTGCTGAAACCACAGAATCCGGGAATACCTAACACCTTCTCCCGAGTTAACATAATTCCTTATCCGGATTTCTTGTTGCGCGGACTGTTAAACAGAGTCAACTTCCTCGGATTCAGGATTAATCTGTGACTTGAAACACCATTATTTTCCCAAGTGGAGACTCTGAAATTTTAAATAAAATCCCGAACCAATTGTCCTTTATTTGGAAAAACTCCTTCCTCGTTGTTATTATATCCTTTCTTGGGGTATTTATAATATCGAGGTATACCTTATTCTCCTAATCGGGGAAAATCAAAAGGTAGTAAAAAGGGAGGTGTGACAGGGAGTTCTTAGTATGTACGGACTCGTGGCAAGATGTGGATTTCATAAACATAATTTTTAGAATTTTTCAAGAAGTGGGCCCGGGGCTCGTATTTTGCTAATTTTGCGTCCTTTCAGAGCCTCGTTTCTCCTTTATCTTTTGTTATTTGTAATAAATCCAGACTTATAAAATGTTAGTACGTTCTGTAGTAGCTCATGACTTGTGACAACCCAATTTTGGGCTGAGTCGAGATGGTTTTCATTAATCTACCATATTTACTTCGTACTTGTAATCATATTATCCAGGAATTAGACTTATTTCTACTAAGTAATTATAAAAAGATGTAACATTTTTTTGCCGGCTAGCCTTGTCCCTACGAGAGGTGCAATCACAAGCGAGTAGGGATTTGGGGTCGTGACAAGTTGGTATCAGAGCCTTGGTTACTAGGTCTCACGAGTCATGAGCTGGTTTAGTAGAGTCTCGTGGATCGGTACGGAGACATCTGTATTTATCCTCGAGAGGCTGTAGAACCTTTAGGAAAACTTTACTTTCTTGGAATTCTTATCGTGCGTACATGATTCAACTTGAAAATATAACTCTTAAAATTCCTTCCACATGTCTGTATGCGTACGCGTGCGCTCAGTAGTATATGTGCCTTGATGGCTAATGATTCCCTGATCAAGGGGTGAGATGTAATCTCCGTGAGTTTGATGTTGGGCCAGTTTGGAGGACTTGAGCCCGGATCTTTGTCTTTGACTTGGTAGTGACGAAGAAGTCTGCTGGATAATGGATGAAATGTTAAGTGTTCGATTCCTATTATGATTCGATATGTGGCCAGAGTTACGGGTGCGTGAAGAAAATGTTCTTAATTGGTGGAATAGCCCAGATAACGGAGGGTTGAAAGGTATTTTCTATGTGTTATGATTCAAATAGGTGAAACGCATGTCCATGTATCAATTTTGATAGTATAATACATGTAGTATTGAGATTTATGTAATTGACTTACATTGTGATGCTTTGTCAAGCTGTGGATGTTTTGTTAGGATGGTTTTAGTGATTCTCTAGTAGGTGGATAGGCTCAATTACAAAGGAGACTCTGCCAAAATATTTGAAAATTTTTGGACCTAGTAAAAATTCGGTCGCTTAGAGAGTGAGTTTAACTGTTGCGATATCTCCAAGGAGTTACAGCACTAGAGGAAATGTGTTTACACAAGCTTACAAAGGATTTGAGTTTAATCTCTCTATGGTATTAAGCTAACAATGGAGCATATGCGCTAGGACTACTCTGTGTTTTGATCTATGACTTTGAGCCAAGTTGGGGAGGTTGCTATTGATTAACCGATTGCACGGTTATATGCTATGATTGTTCTATCTCAAGGTATATTGGCAAATCAGTCTTGTTGGTGGAAACTAGATCGAGAATGGCACGAGCGAAGGAAATTTTTGACAAAGATGTCATAAATCGGATGAGCAGGAAAGAAGTTTCGATTGTTAAGGTAAATTGGTACTGTCTTCATCATCACTTGAGAACGGTGTTGCATAGAAAGGGCTTCGCACCCTGGTTAATTGTTCTTGATCGCGTTTCAGCATTAATGCGACCAGCGGTTTGGAGATACGCCCCAAATATTATTGCGGTAGGTTGTGGGAGTGTGTCCCACTGGAAGATTATATAAGTGTTACATGTAGTCACTTGACTGATTAAAGATGTAAACCAAGTGTGAAGGTTGTGATGATGTTGTTAAATTGAAGATTCATGCCTCGAGGTCACTTGGCCTACTAGGTTGTAAACTGGGGAGGGTTACTCCGATTGTGATGGTTGTTCTTGTGTTTTATAAAGAAAATGGATGTTATTATAAACGTTTGAAAGGTTATCGGACTAGTTCAGTATGATCATAATCGGCTTGAAGTCAATGGATAGATTTAATGTGAATAATGGCTCTATATCATGCCAGATGTATGCATTTTTGTAACACGGTCCTCATGGAGGAGTAGTTTGGTTGATGTTTCTTTGTTTGATATTTCGCGTAGTGATGCATTACGCTGTGTGAGTTGTGAGATGGCTTGATAAATCGCTATATGTTAAGAATCCGCCTAAGAATGACGTTATATGAGCATCTTGGCTCTTGAGATTCAAATTGTACATCGCACCTCAGCCGTGATTGATTTTTGTAGCTATAACGCTATATGCCCTCAGAGATATTATATGCACTTAGCATGTGTACGACCGATACTCGGTATTATGTTGTAATGAGAAAATTTGGCTCGATGTGCGTCTCCTTATATGAGATCTATGTGTGGATCGGGTGGCACGCTACCATGGGTATGTTATTTGGATTGGGTTGCATGCCACAACAGTCTGATGTTGAGTATATTTTCTATATGATATATTGTATGCCTTGCTTACTATTTTCTAAGGAAGATCTGTATTAGTGCGTGGGAGTGGTAATTCCTTCTAGAGATCATTAAATTCGATATCCGTGCAATCTGAGTATATGAAGTAAATTAAGGGGCTAAGACTGTCACACCTCCTTTTTACGCACCCGCGGGAGCGCGAGGGAGTTTTTCCAATTAAAGGACAATCGAAATGGGATTTATTTAATTAATTCAGAGTCGCCACTTGGGAGATTTATGATGTCCCAAGTCACCGATTAAATCCCGAATCGAGGAAAAGATTGACTCTGTATTATAGTCCGCGAACCAAAAATCCTAGAATACTAATTAACTCTAAATAGTAATTATCACAAATATTTAAAAAACAAATCACACAATTGGACATTTAAAGGCTAACATGCAAAAAATACATATTTTTGTGGTTATTTTTTCATTTTCAAAAAATGAGTTACTTAATTAATCATGACTGCAAAAAATTAAATCTTAAATGCATATGCAACGTATTTTTGTATTTTTGTTAATTTAAACAAATAAACACGCACACACGGACATAAATAATAAAAGAAAAAATAACACAAAAATCACCAAAATCACGCACAATACAAAACTATTTTATTTTGAATTTTCTGGGAGTAATTCTCATGTAGGGCAAAAATCACGTGCTCACAGTTATATATGGTCGGAAACATGAAGAGTTTTCGTGCAAAGATAAGTGAGCGTATACGAGCGATTTTTGCCCGTTTGAACACTCCGTATAAAGCATTTTTTGGAAAAGTTTGACCGAACCTTTGCCTCAGAAGGTCTCCTACATATCCCTGGCTAAAAGGGAATCAGGTCAATGTAGTTCGGGAAGTTTTGGTAGCTGGGACTACCGTGACTGCTGTGATCTTGCTGTTACTGTTGTTGCTGCTATTGCCACTGCTTAACTGACCTCCTTATTACATCGTGCTAAACAAAATAAGAAACTAGACTAAGTTACAGCATTGCGAAATCTTATCTATCTCTTCATCTTGACTCTCCCATGTTCCTTGCTATTCTGTCGGTCTTGATGTTCCTTCTGATGCTTCTTCTCTTCTCACAATTGTTATTTCGGCATATCTTGATTGCCGAACTCCGACCATTGGTTCCTCCTTTGTGATCCCCGAACTATTCTTCTTCGAAGTCTGAATCTATCTTTCTGATCCTTGTTGCCTTCCTTCTGATTTTGAACTTGAATTCCTGCTGGGGATTTCTGTTATACTCTACTGCTTCCCTCAAACAACTTCGAAAGTAAATTGCCACTCCATTCTTCAGGCGGGCTCCTGACTCCAACATCTTTTGAAAAATAAATCGCCATTCCTCTCTTCAGGCGGGCTCCTGACTTCAACATCTTTTGAAAATAAATCGCCATTCCTCTCTTCAGGCGGGCTCCTGACTTTAATCATCAACTCTGAAAATTAAACGCCATTCCTCTCTTCAGGCGGGCTCCTGACTTCAATCATCAACTCTGAAAATTAAACGCCATTCCTCTCTTCAGGCGGGCTCCTGACTTCAATCATCAACTCTGAAAATTAAACGCCATTCCTCTCTTCAGGCGGGCTCCTGACTTCAACAACATCTTTTGAAAATAAATCGCCATTCCTCTCTTCAGGCGGGCTCCTGACTTCAACAACATCTTTTGAAAATAAATCGCCATTCCTCTCTTCAGGCGGGCTCCTGACTTCAACATCTTTTGAAAATAAATCGCCATTCCTCTCTTCGGGCGGGCTCCTGACTTTAATCATCAACTCTGAAAATTAAACGCCATTCCTCTCTTCAGGTGGGCTCCTGACTTCAACAACATCTTTTGAAAATTAAACGCCATTCCTCTCTTCAGGCGGGCTCCTGACTTCAACAACATCTTTTGAAAATAAATCGCCATTCCTCTCTTCGGGCGGGCTCCTGACTTCAATCATCAACTCTGAAAATTAAACGCCATTCCTCTCTTCAGGCGGGCTCCTGACTTCAACATCTTTTGAAAATAAATCGCCATTCCTCTCTTCAGGCGGGCTCCTGACTTCAATCATCAACTCTGAAAATTAAACGCCATTCCTCTCTTCAGGCGGGCTCCTGACTTCAATCATCATCTTTGAAAATTAAACGCCATTCCTCTCTTCAGGCGGGCTCCTGACTTCAACATCAACTCTGAAAATTAAGCGCCATTCCTCTCTTCAGGCGGGCTCCTGACTTCAACATCTTTTGAAAATAAATCGCCATTCCTCTCTTCAGGCGGGCTCCTGACTTTAATCATCAACATAACTCCATCCCATCCATGTCACCTTCCTTTGCTTCCTGCACCACTTTCTTCTTCCTGCGTCGCTTCTTGGGCCATCCTTTCTTCTGAATTACCTTGTTTCGGAATTGCTTTCCTCCTGGGTCGTGTTATTTTTCTCTTGACTGCTGGGGATATCTTTGGAATTGATTACTTACCTGCTGGGGATAATGCTGCTGGGGGAAATCTTCTTTATTTCCTCCTTTTTACTTCCTTCAAAACCTTTATTCTCTCCCGAGATCACTGGGGATTGAAATGTCATCAGCTGGGGATTACCCTGTCGGGGGATCCCTTTTCCTTCTTCCTCTTTCCAAACCTCCTTCGGGGCTCGCGCTTCGCTCCCTTGAAAAACTTGTAGGATATAATGTTGCCGGTGAAATCTCGAAATCAGTGTTTCATTTTTCCGAGAACTGCTGGGGGTGATACCGGCCTCTTGCCTTTCTGAACGCAAGCTTCCTCGTTTTGTCCTGTCTGCTGGGGGTATAATTTCCTCTATCACAACTTGTTGTTTTCTTTCTTTCAAAGCTGCTGGGGATAACCGGGTTCAAAGATCATTTCCCCGCGTTATCTGGCTTTTTTCCCCAACCAGGTATTTGGTTTCGAGAAAATTTTCGCAACGGGAGAAAATTTTCCGCCCCAGTTTGAGAATCTTCTTCGTGGCATGCTTTTCTGCCAACAACCCCTCTTCTTCCTGTTTCAAATCAAAGAAAAATTGGTTAGTTTTAAAATGTGGTGGCTGGTTGTGGTGCTCTTGCTGGGGATGGTTCTCCTCCTCTTTCCCTGCTCTGCGTTTCACTGTCAGAACTTGCTGGGAATGTTATTATTTGATAATATTCATGCTGGGGATAGCTTTCTCCTTTCTTGCTTCCCCGCCTTCCTTGATGACTCTTTATTCGCGAAGCTTTCCACGTGGTTTTCCACTGACCACCTGAATTCCTATGATAGTGACCCTGCGTGAAGACCTTGCATGTTTTACTGGTGAACCATTTTCTTTGTTCACCCTTGTCACTGAAAATACCTTTTTGCTGGGGATATCTCCCCTTCTTTGGCGGCATATCTAATGAATGGGCATTTCCCGACCTTTGAGTCTCATTGGCCTTGGCCTCGAGGTCATTGACCTTCATTGAGATATCCTTTTTCACACCGATCCACCCCTTTGTCGATTT
>JASVEL010012431.1:0-194897 GCA_032618575.1 Nicotiana noctiflora | reverse complement strand
GGAGTAGCATTGTGAAAACATAGCTGGGGGACGAGTAATTGAGCTACTCGAGTGGCTGGAAAAATTGTGATAGGCGGGTATATATGGAGGGTGTGGGGGATCCTCCGGCATCGGGTTCATTGTGCGGGTAAGGACAGAGTCCAGGAAGCTAGGTGGTGGCGGAGGTGGTGCTTTTCCATCCATCCACGCCCGATACATATCAGCCACGTGTTGTCTCAATATCTTGACCTCTTCTACTAACCCGTGGTTCCGTTCAACCAGCTGTTGTCGGGTACCTGTACCAACCCACTCAGTCTTGAGATTATCTGCCATTGTCCTCTGACTTTGTCTTACGGGGAAGAGTTATTTAGAACCACAACCAACCACCTTTCTGTAACTGACACAACAAAGTGAAGACATTACGTTAGCGCTAGGGCATTGGACAAACAGGTAAACGTGCATTAAGGATGCAATGAACCTAGGCAGTTAAACCTTTATATCATGCATTTGCTTCAGTTACATGCGTCGTTCCAGCTTCTCATATATGTGCTTCTTAATTGTTGTTATTATTCTTTCCATTTTTCTCTTTTTCTCTTTTTTTTCTTTTTGTAGTTTTCCATTTTTTTTTCTTTTTGGTTATGGATATGATCGGATCCTATGTGGATTGCCTACGTATCATGACCCCGCATGAATCAGACCAAGCGTAGTTCTTGCAAATTAATGCAAGAAATAAAGAGATGTTTATTTGATTTTTTTTCTTTTTTGAAGAAAAATTGTAAAAGCCGACTCCAACTACAAACTCTGATGAAAAACTTTCACATCTTGTGCTAGATATTTCTACAAGAATAAGAATATTTTTAGCGTCAATTATAACTATTTCTACAAAATTGGCCACATAATGGCTTATTTGACAAAATGACTATCTTTGCAAAATTTATTTAAGAAAAATAAACTTGAAATTTTTTTTTATATCCTGTGGCTCATGGGGCATCGTTCGACATCACTATAAACAACCACAAGACTATTTTTCATAAATTGGCCATGTAATGGCTTATTTAGACAAAGTGGCTCTTTTTGCAAAATTTTATTTAAGAAAGATAAAACTAAATTTTTTTTTTTATCCTGTGGCTCATGGGGCATCGTTCGGCATCGCCATAAACCAACACAAGACTATTTTTCATAAATTGGCCATGTAATGGCTTTTTTAGACAAAGTGGCTCTTTTTCCAAAATTTTATTTAAGAAGATGCAAATTCAAAAATTTTATCCTGGGGCCTATGGGGCATCGTTCAGCACTGACACAGGCCAACACAAGACTGAGGAAGTTGAAAAAATGCAAAAATGTGGCTATTTCAGCAAAAACCGGCCATGTAATGGCTTATTTGATAAAGTGGATATTTTTTGAAAAGTTGAGCGATGACTCAAACTTAATTTTGCGGATACGGCCTTTCGACATTTCCGCGGGGAATATTTCAAGGCTATGCTCAAAAATTATTTACAAATGACTCAAAGTGGCTATTCTTGCAAAAACGGCCTTCCGGCGTCCTTTTGCGGGACATTCGGCTTGCTTTTAAACAAGAATAGCATCACCCGACTTATTCATAACAAAATCAAAAATTTGACATTTTTTGGTTATTTTTGCAAAGGGGTGTAAACCCGGACTTGATTTTGCGGTTATGGCCTTGCAACATTTCCACAAGGAATATTTCAAGGTTGTGCCCGCAAATTATTAAAAATGATTCAAAGTGGCTATTTTTGCAAAAACAGCCTTCCGGCGTCCTTTCAGAGCATTCGGCTATTTGCAAAACAGCGTCACTTCGATTTATTGACAAAATTAAACACACACATCTTTTTTGATTTTTTAAAGGGGTGGTTGAACCCGATGAGGGTTGCCTACGTATCTCACCTAGTGGTGAGAATCAAACCTGCGTAGTTCGGTCAGATTATTTGACCAATTATTTCAACAAAATTGTTCTACCTATTTTTCGAATTTTCTTCTCACACAATTCGTCAATATTTCGATGTCTACAATTTCTCTCTTTTTGTTTTTCAGGAATTTAGCCAATAATAATCTAGAACAAATAAATGCAACATATAACATGCTCGGTCTTTAATTTTCCGGGTCACCTGTCCTAGACGGACCCAACCCCTGTGTTGAGTTCCCTAAGTCAGATATGATGCAAATAAACGTCCTAAATCTAGGCTTAATATCCCGATGTTTTCAATGGTACTAGACCGTGTACCCGAGCAGACAACTCGGATTTGAGGAGGGAGCTACGTACCGGGGACCCGCGGGATCGTCCGGCTTTGTAACTTGTCCTGCCTCTTTTCTTATTTTTGGTATTGACACTAACAGAAAGGGGAGTCTCAACCAGCAAGCACATCCCCGGGGGTAGGAAGAGACGGGTTTTCGGCACAATTTTATATACAGTTCACGCAATATCAAAGCGGTAAACATATAGCAGTTTGTATATACAGTGCGAACTAATATCAAAGCGGTAGACATGTAGCACATTAATCAAACATGTAATAAAATCAGATATAGACAAAACAACAATTTAAATGAGCTCGAATTCTTAGACCCCGAACCGAAGTTCGGAGGATTTTTCCCCAGCAGAGTCGCCAGAGCTGTCACACCTCCTTTTTACGCACCCGCGGGAGCGCGAGGGAGTTTTTCCAATTAAAGGACAATCGAAATGGGATTTATTTAATTAATTCAGAGTCGCCACTTGGGAGATTTATGGTGTCCCAAGTCACCGATTAAATCCCGAATCGAGGAAAAGATTGACTCTGTATTATAGTCCGCGAACCAAAAATCCTAAGTAAGGAATTCTGTTAACCCGGGAGAAGGTGTTAGGCATTCCCGGGTTCCGTGGTTCTAGCACGGTCGCTCAACTGTTGTATTTGATTTTATCTGATTTCAAAAATACGTTTTAACTTATGTGCCTTTTATTAGTAATTCGCTTTTAATTTTTATTTTTAATAAGAATTGCAACGTCGTGAAAAATGCGTTTTGAACCACGTCGCACCAGTGCACCCATGGTTGTCAACATATTTCGACTCCGTTGAGACTTGGATTTGGGTCACATAAATGTGCACCCGAGTTTAGGAAGGTAGATTATTAATATACGTGCCTAGAGCAACTACGCGTTTACATTTTGTAAGGGCCATGAAATTTGCTAAATGGCACGCCTCGAATTCTAAGGATCAAAGGATTGTACTCAACTAAAGCCAACTACGATGTTCAAAGATTATTTCTTGAACCAAAAAAAAAAAAAAAACATTTCTTAGAATAAGACCCCATAATAACGCAATTCCAACCAAGCCAACCAAACAGAAGCAATTTTAGCATATAACGAGATGTCATTTTTTTTTTTTTAAGTTCCCTAAGTTTCATGTGAACTAGGTCATATAATGAGTATACATATGCTGCAACATTTGCAAAATGTAGCAGAACGTTCACAAAAGAAGTTCTGGGTGATTTTCCATATGATCTGATATGATCTTGTGGGCTTACAAGAGGTAGAATTTCACAGGACAGAGATACAAACATTCCAAGACACATTCTATTGCTTAAAACTGAGTGTTGCTTAAAACTGAGTCCGCGGCATCAAATTATCCATCGAGAGTGTTGAAGTAATAGTTCACATATATCAGTTGGCAGTCAACGTATTTCAAAATATTTCATCTCAAATTCAATAAAATGAAACAGCCCCTTCCTACTACATATAACTACATTGAATAATGAAAGAAAAGGGAGGAGACCAAAAAAAGCTAAATGGACTAAAATAAGGATATGAAATCAAATTTCAAACATCATGCGATCTTTATTGATTTCAGCGTAGGAGAAACATCATCTTCCATATAGAATGGATTCAAACTGCAACTGTCAAAATCAAGATCAAATGAGTACCTGAAGTTTCAAAACAGGAGAAAATACTGATCAGTACAGCAGGAGTGATGACCAGCAACAGCAGCACACACAAGCAGTGAGCAAGGATTGAAATAGAGCCCCGGAACCAGATTTAATAAAAAAAGAAAACCAACAGCAACTTCTAAACATCAGCAGTTCACGAATTGTTCAATAGCTCGAAATCGAATCACCAAGTTGATCTAAAAATACGCTTGAATACCCTCAGTTAAATCAACATACAGTAGACCCAATCAAGTCAATATAAGCCAACCAAATATTGTTCATAACCCGTTGGACATAGCTTCATACTTACAACTAGAAGACTACCAATCCTTAACTAACAAGTATTCAGTCAAGACAAGAACTTGCAATGAACTAGAATAACAAATGGAATTTTTTGCACTCTCACTGTCTATCTCCCTTCTTAAACTCTTTCTGTTTTCCTCACTTTAAAACTCTCTCTCCAGCCCTCATGTGTTCTTTTCTCTGGACTCTCTCAAGTGTCTATGTATGCTCCTTAAACTCACAGGCTCTTCCTATCTCCCCTCTCCCAGAATTCCTTCTCTGTATCCTTGGTTTCAGAGTTGTATCTCTCAAGAGTATCCCCTGCTGTGTATTTGAAAACTCCTCCCTACATCCCTCACCCAAGGTGTCTATTTACATCCCTGTGTGTGTATATCTCTCTCTATACCTTTCAAGATTCTCTCAAGGGTCTGCTCTTTTCAGATTCTAAGCCTTTTTCTTTCTCCCTCCTGTGTTCCAGTGTGTTCCACCCAGTATTCCTATGTCTCCCCCCCTTTACTTATAGCTAAGTCTCCTCCTAAAGCCAATGAGCAGAACAAAAATAATCACCTCTGCCCATCCCTATCTCTGCTGAACCCATACCTCTGTTTTTAGCACTCAACCTTGTCTAAGTGTGGGTATTACTAATATTAAACTCCTGGTTTCAGAGGGCATTCAGTGGCCTGCTGTACAGCAGGTTCCACTACTCAAAGGGGCATATTAATATGGGTTGTCCTAATGGCTTAACATGTGCTCACATGCTGGCAGTCCACTAGTTCTAACAACTTTTATGAAACTAAACTTAATTCAGCTATAACCAATTCAGTAGCTAACAGAATCAATGTCAATCAACCACATGAATCAACAAATCGCCAACTCAATACCGTTTAAAACAATGATAACCCACTGCCCGGGCTTTCACACCACAAATTCTATGCGATTAGACGACGACATTCGATTAACTACAACATGTGTTATTAATAACAAATCGAAACCAATAGACAGTGATCTTACAAATCTCGGCCAATGCCGGACATATGCCAAGTTAACTATTCGACAACATTCGACTAATCGATTGCAACGCGTACAATTGATAACAAACAATCGACAAAACAGTGACTAACAATTCTCGGGCAAAACAGGGCAGAATGCGAAACTAATTATTCGACGATATTAAAAACTCGACTATATCGTTTATAACCTACTCGGCCATGACCAGAAGAAAAATCGACCAAATAAAGGTCTGGTAGGAGATGGACAGAACAATTCGAACAAGCGACATACAACTTAAGCTAGAATCAAAAGGAACTTAAACATAAAACAACTAATTATCAAATTCAATCCATCCGCAGCAAATTCGAATTAATTAAAAAAATGATACGGAGACAACCTGTTAAGCCAATGAATAGCGAGCCATTTAAATGAATTCGGACTTGATTAGAAGTGAATGCGGCTGCCGTTGCTGCTGGTTTGCGTTCTTTTGGTCGCTGGTTTCTGCGAGGTTGTTGGTGGAGGAGTGAGCCGCAGGTTCGAGTGGTCGCGAGGCGATGGTGAACTGAAGGGCGGTCGTTGGTGAGGCAGATGGCTGGTTCGTTTGGAGGAGCTTGTCGGCGGTTGTTGGTTGAAGTGGTGTGGCCGGCGGCGTGGTGGAGAAGAGAAGGGGAAGGGGTCTGCGGCGGCTTTGGCAGGGGTGTTAGGGTTGAAGGGGATGGGGAAATGAAGAGAAAACATGGGTTTTGGGGGGTTTTTTTTGTATTAAAATCAAGCTTTTAATCTTAGCCGTTGGATTATAACAACCAACGGCTGAGATCAAATGAATTAAAATGGGGGGTTGGGTCGGTTCATATTGGGAATGGGTTGGATTTGGGTGTATTTGGGTTGGGTTTCAAGACTTGGGCTTAGGGATTAATTAAATTAGCCCACTCCGAATTTCTCCTTGCCTTATTTATATATTTTTTCTTTTCTTCTCTAAAAATAAAAATACAATCTTAAATTAATACTTGACCAAATTATCCTAGAATACTAATTAACTCTAAATAGTAATTATCACAAATATTTAAAAAACAAATCACACAATTGGACATTTAAAGGCTAACATGCAAAAAATACATATTTTTGTGGTTATTTTTTCATTTTCAAAAAATGAGTTACTTAATTAATCATGACTGCAAAAAATTAAATCTTAAATGCATATGCAACGTATTTTTGTATTTTTGTTAATTTAAATAAATAAACACGCACACACGGACATAAATAATAAAAGAAAAAATAACACAAAAATCACCAAAATCACGCACAATACAAAACTATTTTATTTTGAATTTTCTGGGAGTAATTCTCATGTAGGGCAAAAATCACGTGCTCACAAAGACCATTGTTTGATTCACAATGAGGTGATAGATCTTGCCAGAAGTATAGACCCAATGAATTGTTGATTCGGCGGTGTTATGAGATTGTACAGATCTTATCTGTCTCGGTATTGTAAGAATTTGAACAAGACCTATGTGTGTCATGCAGAGCATGGGATGTGTAATGATTTTTCTTTCAGATGGGATCAATGGAAGTTCTTGACTAGTTGAGTACGTAAATGTTCATGGTTTAGAAGGCTGGAAAAGTCCTCATGTTACCTTAGGATGATATGGTATATGCGATATGTTGTGAAGGATTGAGAATTGCGTATGTAAGTTTATGGTTCAGTTCTGAATGGAAATTCATAACATTCTTAGGCAGTACGGGCGGCTTTAGGTGATTAGATAATTGAGCTTCAAATGATTAAGGGGAATGATCTTCATATGATTAAGGAAATTTTATTTCTAATCATAGTGAATCGTACAGGTTACATGTTTAAGAAAAAAAAGGCCAATGTGATTAAGTTGATGGCACTTCAATAATATTGGGGTTAGGTACGATGATGCATGTGATATATAGGGTTGGAGACTATCAGTACTCATGTTCGGGCTATATTGTAGTTGTGGATCATGTGTGTCGGTACTGTTTAACGACTATCAGGATTTGGAGGCTCGAGTGGATCTTTACTTGCTGGTATGTTAGATTTTGTATGTGATGTCAGAATTTAGACTGTTGTCTTAGCGTCGGGCAATTCAGAACTATTGTGCCATGGGCTTTGCCAAAAATGCCAAGGGTTGAGTGGCGAGGTGAGTTGGATTATGTTCTATCAGGTTTGTGTGGTATGTGTTATTTGTTTCACCATGTGTGTAACGATTTGCTCTGGCTCCAGCCATCAGTTAAGCATGGTTGTCGATTTCAAGCATAGTGACTTGAGGTGTTTCATATGGAGTAATATTTGGATAAAATCGTGCGTTGCAGCAAAGCTGTACGGGAACATGATCTTGCAGGTCAAAAAATTTGTGTTTCCCATTTTTATGATGTGAGATAGGGTCTCAACCTTGTGTGTGGCAGTACTAGTGAATTTAAGGTACAACTCTCTCAGTTGAGTCATTGTCATGATTTGAGTATATTCGGACGATTTCTTATTGGTGCGCGTGCTATGCGAGTTGAGGCTTAGGCCTGTGTTGAGGTGTCATATTACCAGAGTGGTGCATTGAATTCGAGATAATTGTTGGAGTCACTAAGGAATGCGACAGATGTGATTTCGTCTGATTAGAGAGTTTATATCGAAGTTTGGCCTGATAATCTGTTATGGTATTATTCAAGAAAGAAGTGGCTTCATGTATGAGTGGCTTGAGGAATAGGTACGGTTGTCGCGTGTCTTATCTACCGTTGGCAATATATGAAGTATTGAAATGAGACTTTATCTAGCAATAAATTTTCTATCTATATTTGGTTGTCTTGGGCAACTGCCGTGAACGAAGACTATTGTTTCGAGTGTTGGGATTGTGTGGTATATTAAATGATTGTGCGTGAGATTGAAGGTATGGTCTATTACAGCTGGTTTGGATTTATTCAGAGTAAAAATGTGAGGTTCTGATCTTGTGTGAGATTTCAGAAGGTGAAATGTAGTTCTATAGTTTATGGACTAGACGGATTGTGAAATTTCAGCTATATTATGTTGTCGGACCTATATGAGATAGGGTGACGTGGGATCACCCTGGGTTATATGCACGGTTATGTTATTCAGCTATTGGTGAACTTCTAGAACAACTCTAGGTCCGCTCGAGGATGAGCGTTTGTTTTTGTTGGGGAGAATATGGCGATCCGGCTTGTCGTCACGTGAGTTATCGCCCCATTTTCTCTGTTATATGCTTAATCATGTTTCAATATGTGTACATGGTGAATTTGAGTCAATTCGGATCAAGTTTGGTAGGAAATAAGACAATTAGTCTCTTTAATGAAGGAATAGTTTGAAAAAGTCAACTAGATGTTGACCTGTGAGTTAGAGGGCTCGAAATTGAATTTCGGTGGTTCGGTTAGCTTTGAGGGATGAAATTTGACTTAGGAGTGCGATCGGAATTGAATTTGGAGGTCCGGTGTAGAAATAAGCTTGAATTGGCGAAGGTTGAATTTTGGCGTATTCCGGTTGATAGGAGAGATTTTGATCGGGGAGTCGAAATGGAAATCCAAGAGTTGCAGTAGCTTCGTTAGGTGATTTTGGATATGTCAGTAAATTTTCAGGTCATTTGAACGTTGTTTAGTCGGGTTTTTGATTGAATGAGAATTTTGAAAGTTTTAGTTAAACTTGAGCTTTGATTTGATGAAAACTGATAATTTAGATGTTAACGATAGTGTTTTTAAGGTTCGAGCAAGTTTGAATTAGGTATTAAAACATGTTTGTACTTTTGGTTGAGGTCCCGGGGACCTCGGGTGTGTTTCGGATGCCCAACGGGTCATTTTTGAAAGATTTTTTGTTGTTATGAGCATAAACATGTAATGATCCAAAGGTCCATTTTTAGTTCCAGAGATCAAAATTTGATTTCGAGACTTCCAGAATTTAAATCATGAATTATAGGACTAATCTGGAAATTTTGATTTAATTTTATCAAGTCGCGATTGGGTTTTTGACGTGAAATGTGAGTTAATTTTTTAATGAGCTTAATGGGTATTGAACTAAGTAAATGCGATCCGAATTGAGTTTTGATTGAAGGGTTGTGTTTGTATTATTATTTGTGACTCATAGAAATAAGAATCGTCGAATTTCGAGTTCGTATGACGGATTTAGAGCCATTTTTGTGAAATAAAAACTGCTGCAATTTCTTTAATTGCTGCTATATTTTTCTGCAGCGTGAACAATAACCGCGTGGGGTGAACGGTAACCGCATGGGTAAATAGTAACCATGCGTGAACAGTGATTCCGAAAAAAATCTGCTCAGTATATCCGCAATTCTTGGGTCATTTTTCTCTATATTTTTGAGCAACTTGAGAGCTTTTCAATGGGAATTGAAAGGGTTTCGACTAGGAATCGTTGGAGGTAAGTTTTATGAGTTAAATACATATTTTTATTGAAGATTCATCCATGAAATTCATGAAAACATAGCAAAATTCTAAGAAATTAGGGCATGGAGCAAAAACTATAAATTTAGGATTTGAGGGGCCATTCGTGGTCCGAATGGGGAGTTCTTGGTATGTACAGACTCGTGGCAATATGGGGATACAGGAAATGTGAATTTCAGAATTTTTCGAGACGTAGGCCCAGGGCCCGGGTTTTGCCAATTTCGTATTTTTGAGTATTTTTCGAGTTCTTTTGATTGGGTTATGTCCTATTCGCACATGGTAAAGTATTCCTTATGGTTTTAAGAAGATTTGACATGCGAAGAGGTTAATTCAAGAGGAAAAGACATAGCAGACGAATACCGCGACCGGTTTAAGGTGAGTAATATATGTAAATGTTGCTCTAAGGGTTTCAATCCCCAAACTTTCACATTGTAACGCTATATTGAGATGTGACATGCATTCCACGACAAGTGTGGGGTCGGATATTATTGGAGATTGTGACTTGATCCATCCCGTGTGATGTTTATACTATACCGGCGATTGATACACATGCTTTATTGATCTTACTGGGCTTGATGCCATGTTTGGGGCCTTGTGCCGACTTGTAAAATTCTTCGGGGATTAATATTAGTACTTAGCATGATTTTCAGTCCAAGGTTAGAAATGTTGTTTGCAAACTCAGCTGCCATTCTAAGCGTAAATGACATTTTTTAAATGTATTTCGGGCTGGAAATTCTACTTTGTAAATGCCCAAGAGGATTACTATGTTATTTTCTGGATTAATTTTAAAGTGACTGAAACAGTGGTAACAATGATACTGTATATTATACTTGAAACAGTGATAACAATGACACTGTATATTATACTTGAAACAGTGGTAACAATGACATTGTATATTATACTTGAAACAGTGGTAACAATGACACTCTGTATTGTACTTGAAACGATGGTAACAATCACACTGAATATTATACTTGAATAAGTGGTAACACTGACACTGTAATACATATTTGGAACAGTGGTAACAATGGCACTGTGTGATAAAAATTGGTTAGGTAACAATGGTTGACCGACCATGTAATAATGACTGACCAAAATATTACGCTTGGGCTGTAGGAGCCTCTCCGGAGTCTGTACACACCCCCAGTGAGACCCTATTCCTATTTTAATACTTGTGTCTTAGGTAGATTAACACACTAAGATTAGGGTAAAATTATGGGTTAGAGCAAAACCTAGAATTTGATAATACTTAGATTTTTCCACGAAATTGGTTATGAAACGAGGTAGAAATAATATATTATTGATCCTTAGGTTACAAAGAACAACTCTCTTCGAAAAATTTCGGAATCCGGGCACGTGTGCCCGGTGCGGATTTTAGGAAACTTGTGTTTGAGGTTGAGTAATTTCTTTAATAGTTAGAGTGTGCTATTGTGAGCTTATATTGATTAGTTCTTACCCCATTTAACTAGTTTTTGATTGTTCGGATCTAAATTGAGAGTTCGGGCACGTTCTTGGTATTGGAAGTGCACTTTGGAGCAAGGTGAGTCTCCTTTCTAACCTTGTAAGAGGGAATTGTCCCCATAAGAGTAATAATTGTGTAATTTGCCACTAAATGCGAGGGCTACGTACTCGCTAGGTGACGAGATTGCGTGCGTAGCTACTATCATATTAATTGTCCTGGTCATCATGCTATATTTGTAAGTGTTATATGTCTTTTTGCTAATGTAACCATTTGAGATATTGTAGAGAATTGGAAATGAACATAAGTGAACATATGTATTGTTGAACACTTGTATGAGTTTAATTAAGTATAAATGCGCCTTCTTGTATGTTCTCGTTGATAATTGTTATTTATGGATCGAGTCGATCGCCTCGGTAGAAATAGATACATATATTGTTCGCGCCATTTGACTTTCTAGAAGTGCACAGTTTCTGTTGGATCAGACTGTCAACCTCAGCATAATGTGCGCATGATATTTATGTGAATTATTATATACGACTTGCCTATTAAATGGTTCGAATTGTAATTGGTTAACCGTGATATTATAATGTCATGATCGACCATTCATCTCTGCTTCTTCGAGATTAAACGGGATACTTACTAGGTACATATTTTTTATTTACTCATACTATGCTTATGTACTTAATTGTACAAACTCTGAGACAGGTACATCTGGCTATCAGACTGGTGCGCATCACTGATCTTAGTCCGAGACTTTCATGGTGAGCTACTTTCCCTTCCTGTGCTGATCAGCAACTGATGGAGTTTCTCTTATTTTTGGCTGTCTATTCTGTTTCAGACAATAGGATAGATCTATTATTTTGTATATTCTACTAGTTGCCCATAGCTTGTGACACCAGGTCTTGGCACACACTTAGTAGACAATTCTTTTTGGGTTATATAACTATTATTGAATATTGCTCATTATCATATGTTTTAAATTGCGTAAATTGAGACAAGTGTTGTAACTATTTTCGGTAAGTAAAAATAAGAACTCACGATAAATTCTGCGTTGGCTTGCCTGACAATGATGTTGGGCATCATCATGACCTACGATGAAATTGGGTGATGACAAGGATGAAGAAATTTATGATGAATCCTGTAAATTCAAAACCAGTCGAGTTTGGATCAAAGAAGATGAAGAAGAGATGAATTTGTTTCGACTCTTTTAAAGCACTCTTTAATATTTTTCTCTTTAAATTTTGTTTCTTTATACCCAATTGAAAATAAAATGAACACTTGATATTATAAATAATAATAATATTACTAAATGAAGCTAAAAGTAATATTATTCAGTGTTCAGATCTGCATACCACATCTTAATATTTGGACGTGCATTTAGATATATGACTTTTAGCTTCATATAGTAATATTATCTATACAAAGAAAACATGTGGCAGTTGACAAAAAAGAAAAACAAGAAAAGAAAAGAAAGGTAAACATGGGGCGGAGCTGCACCGGACCCGACTATGCTGCTAAAATATTTTTCAGTAATGTTTCTGATCTAACGATATCTTTGATCAGGAGTTAAAATTTAGCTTCCAATCTCCCAATAGCGGAAGTCACAGTGGTCGCAGAATGGCAGCTCCTCCATAATCGCTACTATCGAAAACCAGAACTTTACCAGATGCAATGGAAGAATGTGGACCTCATGCGCAACAAAGTATCTTGCGCTCCTTTTGGCGGTGCAATCGTTGTCATTCACGACGATGCTAAGATCGTCCAACTCTACGCCGAATTCGCCCTTCGAAAGCTCCGTATCTTCAATTCTACCAACGTTTAGATCCCCAAACCATCTGGAAGAATCCCAACGGCTGACTCATTGGCATGTCATGGATCGACGATCAAACCCTAGTTTGCATCACTCAGGACGGCACCGTTTACTGTTACAACATCTACGCCGAGCCTATTGAACCGAATTCTCAACTCACACTAGGCGCTGACTGTTTTACTCATAGCATAGTTGAATGCGTCTTCTGGGGAAACGGTGTCGTCTATATCAATGAGGTGTTTCAGGTTTACTGCGTACCCGATTTCAACAACGCAAAACCAATCAAATTAACAGATACTATTTTGGAGGATTTTCCGTTATGTACGGCTGTGATCGAGCCGCAATATACTATATCTGGAAATGTGGAGGTACTTATGGGTGTGGCTGAGGACCTCAAACTCAGTGATACTCCCAAACACTCATACTACCCTGTTTGAGGACCTCAAACTCTGTGGCACGAGCTGCCATTGTCTCGGCAGGCAAGAAATGGTCCATAAATGCATCCACGAACTCATACCATCTAGCCGGAGGTCTTCCCTCCCCACGAGAATCCTCCCACATCTCGAACCATGAATACGCTGCTCCCCTCAACCTGTATGATTGTATTATCCAGCTACAAGTTGTAGTAATATAATATATTAAATCTTTCTTTTATGTATAATCTCAATATAATCAACCGCTTTCGCGAATACTTTAGAAACTCAATAAGTTTCTTGAGACTTGCTACAACACAACATCTTATTGATAATCAATTTTCTCCAAAATAATATAATTGGCTCTTCTAGAGCTCTCAATTAATTTTGTACTATCACATATTTATCAACATCTATATGGTGAATATATCTTTTAAAGAGAAAGTTATACCATTATGGTTATGGTCAAAATTATATGCAAGATATGTTTTTTGCATTAATATTATTATTTAATAATCACGTTACCAAAATATTTTAGTGTGCAATAGGTACGTGACCAATGACCATTCATGCCATAATAATGACATTATTTTCTTATATCAACTCAAACCTCCTTCTAGAGCTGAGTGCGTGGTGTATTCACTATCACTAGCAAGTTCATATTCTTCCAAGAATAAATATGTTTCATATATCAGATGTCACATTCACATCATGAATTGACCAGAGTCATCTGTATGTGCTTTACGAAATCTTATATCAAATCAGTGACAAACATTAACTTCATAGATTGAAGACTTATTTTGAGAATCCTTATTATTCTTATTACCCCGATAATGGCTATTATAATTTCGTCTATTACCACGTTCACATCCATTGATAACTTTATGGTAATAATTTTATTTTCTTTCAGACTTATTACATATTGTTATCACATTCTCTTAAGGGAAGGAGAATGGAGAAAATTCAATATGATGAGTTTTCAATTCTTTGCCCACCATCATAACTGAATTTGATAATGGCAAGACATAAAATTTTTATCACCTTGGGTGGTTATAATTTCTTTCAAACTCCATTAGAGTTAAAATAAAAAATTATTATCTTTGCTTGTATTTAAAATCAAATTATAGAATGTCAAGAATCTAAAAGAGAAAATAAAATAAGATACTTACCATAAATTCAGAATTTAATCATGAAGTAAGTTCATGGAACAATTGCTCATTATACTCAATCCCAAAGCTTTTACTAAATTGATTAGAGTCTCGTGTTGATAACGTGTTATAAATAATAAATGAAGAAGAAGAGTAATGCAGATAAAAGTAAAGAGAGAATTCTTATTGATATTGGATGAATTACAATGGAATAGGACCCTCTATTTATAGAGAAAGAGTAACTTAGATACCAAACAACAACAACAACAACAACTACCCAGTATGTTCCCACAAAGTGGGGTCTGGGGAGGGTAATACGTACACAGGCCTTACCCCTACCCGAAAGGGTAGAGAGGCTGTTTTCGGCCGACCCTCGGCTCAGAAAAAGAGAGAGAAAATCAACAAACTAAATAAAACAAAACAATGTTAGTAAATCCGGGATAAATCAAATAAATAATTATCTAAACATAAAACCAAAAGTAGAATGACATGCAATAATACCAATCGGTTACTACCATAAGAGGCACAATACAATACATTAATTAACTATAGAGATCGCTACCAAACCCCACACAGCCCCTAACAGAAGTACTAAGAATTCTAGAAGGCCTTACCCTACAACCCTAATACTAGACCTCCAAACTTTCCTATCAAGGGTCATGTCCTCGGAAATCCCCATTCTAGCCATATCCTCCCTAATCACCTCACCCCAATACCTCTTAGGCCTCCCTCTGCCTCGACTCGCGCCAACCACCGCCAGGTCGCTCACAACTCCTCACCGGTGCATCAGGGCTTCTCCTCCGCACATGCCCAAACCACCTGAGTCTCGCTTCTCGCATCTTCTCATCCACCGGGGCCACCCCCACCTTCTCCCGAATAACTTCATTCTTAATCTTATCTAATCTGGTGAGCCCGCACATCCACCTGAGCATCCTCATCTCCGCAACTCTCATTCTCTGGACATGAGAGTTCTTCACAGGCCAGCACTCCACCCCATACAACATGGCGGGTCTAACCACCGCTCTATAAAACTTCCCCTTGAGTTTCTGTGGAACTTTCTTGTCACACAAGACTCCTGATGCAAGCCTCCACTTCAACCACCCCGCTCCTATACGGTGAGTGACATCCCCGTCAATCTCTCCGTCCCCTTGAATCACCGATCCAAGATATCTGAAACTGTCCCTCTTGGCTATGACCTGAGATCCCAGCTTCACGTCCCAGCCTACTTCGCTCGACTCGGCGCTAAACTTGCACTCTAGATATTCTGTCTTAGACCTGCTTAGTTTAAAACCCTTAGACTCGAGGGTCTATCTCCAGACCTCCAACCTCGCATTAACACCAGCCCTCGTCTCGTCTATCAAGACTATGTCATCAGCAAAGAGCATACACCATGGCACATCCCCTTGAATATGGCGAGTTAGAGCATCCATTACCAAGGCAAATAAGAGAGGGCTTAGCGCAGATCCTTGATGTAGCCCCATAACCACCGGAAAATGATCCGAGTCGCCACCCACCGTCCTAACCCTAGTCTTGGCTCCATCATACATGTCTTTGATCACTCTGATGTAGGCTTCTGGCACGCTCTTCGCCTCCAAGCATCTCCACAGAACCTCTCTAGGGACCTTATCGTACGCCTTCTCCAAGTCGATAAACACCATATGCGGGTCCTTCCTCTTATCCCTGAACAGTTCCACCACCCTCCTCACAAGGTGGATAGCTTCTGTAGTAGAGCGACCCGGCATGAAACCAAACTGGTTCACGGATATAGATGACATCTCCCTCACCCTCGCCTCGATCACCCTCTCCCAGACCTTCATGGTGTGACTTATTAATTTGATACCCCTATAGTTGTTGCAACACTGGATATCCCCTTTGTTTTTGTACAAGGGAACCACTGTACTCCATCTCCACTCCTCCGGCATCCTCTTGGTCCTAAAGATCACGTTGAACAACCTGGACAACCACTCCACTCCTGACCTACCCATGCATTTCCAAAACTCCACTGAAATTTCGTCTGGCCTAGTCGCTCGACCCCTACTCATCCTACGCAACGCCCTCAAGACCTCCTCCTCCTTAATGCGCCTGCAGTGCCCGAGGTCTCTAGGACACTCTGAATGCCCCAGCTCCCCTAGCTCTAAGACTCGATCCCCCTCTTCGTTAAGCAGGTCTCGAAAGTATTCCCGCCATCTCCGCTTGACTTGCGACTCCCCCGTCAGAACCCTACCATCCTCGTCCTTGATGCACCTAACTTGGTCTAGATCCCGCGCCTTCCTCTCCCTCACCTTAGCCAACCGGAATAACTTTTTGTCCCCGCCTTTCTCCCCCAATTCCTCGTACATGCGCCCAAACGCTGCATTTTTAGCTTCCGTGACCGCCAGTTTCGCTTCCTTCCTCGCCACCTTGTAGTTCTCCTTGTTCGCTCTCCTTTCCTCTTCGCTTGAGCTCCCTGACAACTTAGCAAACGCCGCCTTCTTCGCCTCCACTTTTCCTTGGACTACCTCATTCCACCACCAGTCACCTTGGTGCCTGCCTGAATAGCCCTTGGCTACCCCAAGCACATCTCGCGCAGCCTCCCTAACCAAGTTCGCCGTCACTGACCACATTACGTCCGCTTCCCCAGAGCTACTCCAAGCTCCCCCATCAACTAGCTTCCTCTCCAGCTCCTGGGCTTTCTCCTTAGTCAAAGTTCCCCATCTAATCCGCGGTCGGCCCCGAGAACCCCTCCTCTTCCTCTTCACCCGGAGACCTACATCCATCACTAGGAGTCTATGAAGAGTTGAAAGGGACTCTCCCGGAATAACCTTGCAATATTTGCACAACCCTCTATCGCTCCTTCTGAGAAGGAGGTAATCAATCCGAGTCCTTGCCGTGGAACTTTTGAAAGTAACCAAATGCTCCTCCCTCTTCTGAAATGACGAGTTCGCGATCAAAAGCTCCGAAGCCCTAGCGAAATCAAGCAACGAAGTGCCCCCTCCGTTCCTAACCCCAAAGCCAAAGCCGCCATGCACCTCACCGTAACCACCAGCCTCCGCCCCAATATGACCATTAAAGTCCCCTCCAATAACTAACTTCTCGGATTGGGGAATACTACTCACCAACTCATCCAAGCCCTCCCAAAAACGCCTTTTAACCTCCTCAGCTAGGCCTGCATGCGGCGCGTAAGCGCTAATGACATTGAGAACACTACCGCCAATAACCGGTTTAATAGACATTAACCTATCATCCACTCGCCTAACCTCAACCACGGACTCCCTAAGATTCCTATCTACCAAGATACCTACTCCATTCTTACCCTTCTCAACCCCAGAGTACCACAACTTAAACTCATCTGCATCCCTCGCCTTCGTCCCTTTCCACCTAGTTTCTTGCACACATGCTATGTTGACCCTCCTCTTCTGGAGAATCTTTGCCAACTCAATGGACTTACCCGTTAGTGTGCCTACGTTCCACGACCCGATCCTCAATCTCCGAGCGTCCTTTAACCTCTCCCCACCCAAACCTCCCGCCCTACCCACAGGACCACTCCATGCCCCCCTGCTCACCTCCTCCCCCACCCCCCGAGGACATGACCTTACAGTACCATCCTCCGCCGCGACCACTATCCCTCCAACAGACTACGGTAAAAGAGGCGAACTTTAATAGAATTACGCAAAAGGATGCTTGCTAGATAACGATAGAGTAAACCACACACAAGGTGCTAGTTAAAATACGTAAAAGGACGTACAGAATAAACAAGAGATCGGGAGGTACCAACTCCCGATGGAAAAACCTGAAAGTAAGCTTTGATGCGCCCGGGTCAACTGCCGCCAAACCTACTCGTTTTGGCCGATGTAGCTTTGCTCCTCGCTTCCAAATGCCAAAAGCTCGCCTCGTCCGCCGCCTCTAGTACCTGCAAATCACACACAAAAAGGGCAAGGGTGGGGGTGGGGGGGGGGGAATTTAGCAAGAAAGACAGTGCAGAACGAAAGTCAGTTAACCAGGTTTCATATGCAAAGATCTTCAATTAACCGATGATGTCCAAAGTAGCAGCAAAATCGGTGAAGTTGAGATTAAAAAAATCTGAAGATGAAACAGAGATAGAAAAAGGATGAACAAAGGGAGACGGAAGCAGATTATTCGCTGTGGGATAGAAAGAAATCCGAAAATGAAGCAGAGAAAGAAAGAGGATGAACAGAGGGAGAGAGAGAGATAGATACCAAACAATGAACCTTAAAATCTATCTAAATTTAAACATTCACCATAAATATAATTCTATTTATAACAAGAAAAATATTTTCCAAAAACTCCACATACCCTCACATCTAACCCCAACCCTCCCCTTCTCTCCCCTACCCCATCTCTCCACCCCCTCTCTCAAACAAGCTTTTTCTAGAATTTCAGTTTTTGTTTTCTTTTTCGTCACCACCCACCCTGCTAACTCCCCTCTCAATTTTTTTTTTAGTTTTTAATTTTTTCGTATTTTTGATTTTTTGCACCACCCACCCACCTTCCGCGGCAACGTGTGTGTGTGTGTATATATATATATATATATATATATATATATATATATATATATATATATTTTTTTTTTTTTTTTTTTACACTTTTCAGTTTATAGGTTCGGAATTTTACGAGTTCCAAAGTTGTGAGTTTGGAGGTTTATGTATTTGAAAGTTTGCGGATTTAGAAATTGTAGATTCTACAGGTTCGAAAGTTTAGCAGTTCAGAAATTTATGGAATTTGTGGGTTCGGAAGGTTGTTAGCTTGAAAAGTTTATAACTTCATGTTGATTGTATCCAAATTATTTATGAATACTCTTCAGAAGTTATTTTTCTTTAAATTGCATACCAAACACCGAAAAAGGTAAATACTTATGTACACCGAGTGTTTACACCAAACTTTATTAACTCATTATGATTAATTAATTTTATTAGATGAGAATAAATATAATTTATGGTGCTTAAATGATTGAAGTCTCCATATGTAAGGTAACTGTTGGTTTGGCTTAAATACTTGGAGCGTAAAAAAAATTTTCCACATAAAATATTTTATTATACCAAACTCACCCTTTGTAGTTTTCGGTAGGGGTGTACATAGGCCGGGTTGGTTCGGCTTTTTTCGTTACCAAACCAAACCAAAGGTGTCGGGTTTTTATATTTATAAACCAAACCAAACCAATAACACTCGGGTTTTTCAGCTTTCGATTTTGTCGGGTTTCTCGGATTTCTCGGGTTTTTCGGGTTTCTCGGATTTTTGTAGTTCAGTGTCCAAGATTCTTAGAAAGTTTAGAATGCTTGAGATCTTAGATAAGGCAGCAAAAGCAGAAAAAGAATGGCAGAAGCCAGAAGGTATACAACATGCAATATACTGGACAATTTAAAGCATACAACAGATATTTGAGTAGAGGAAAATCTGATACTTTATCTAGATTTAGTCAAAATATTATTCCAAATGTACTTGCTGTAGGTCCCCTCAATTAGAGACCATCACTCACTCATTGATGAAAATGTGACAATACAGATGGAAGCTTTTTATGGAGCGAGAGGCGTAATGAATAAGGGAAGATGGCTAGCTCAATGGTGCTTGCCTTCTCAGAAAAGCACTACTACTACACTAACAACAACCAATAAGTCTAGCCTGCACTAATTGACTTGAGATACAATCATTTTATGGGCTTATACATTCTCATACTGGAGATGGGGATTTACAGTTTTATAAGGACCAAATGAAGAGTCACAAGAGAAAAGCCAAATAACTGTATATAGAGATACAACTCCCTGTAGTCATACCACTGTGTTCCAGCTTTGCCAACTGTAGTCATATCACTATATAGAGATACAACTCCCTGTAGCACACACAGAAGCATATCACTGTGTTCCAGCTTTGCCAACTGTAGTCATATCACTATATAGAGATACAACTCCCTGTAGCACACACAGAAGCATATCCATATCACTGGATAAAAGGAACCCATGGCATCAAGTTGACATGCCTCTGCTTGCCACCAATTTCAACACTTAAATCCAAGGTTACTTACTAAAAAATAACTTCAACAAGTAAATAATTGCTAGAGAAAATCATTACTTTACTCCAACTCCTTCCAATAGCATTAGATACAAAACAGAATATGGCAAAACTATAACTACATTAGAGTTGATGGAGTAATACTCTAAGATCATCTAGACCATTAAAATTCACAACTGTCTCAAGTAAACTTAAGAAGTCTTTGTTAATTAAAATACTGCGTACAACTAGTAGCTATTAATAATAAACAAGCCTCTATTCCATCATGAACCGTAACATTAGGAACAGAGCTGGCTAATCAATCCTTAAAGGCGAGTCTGGATATTCTGAAAGAAAAGAAACCATTTGAGTACTAAATAAATTAAACAAAGTAACAAACAAAACCATATTTTGATTATGAATTGAAGAAAATTACCTTCTTCAATTCCCTCAAGTTTCTGGACTTCCTCCAAAAAGTCTTCAAACTTGCATTCTTTAGAAGGTGATCGTATCCATTGTTGAGTACAAATAAGAGCTTCTACCGTTTTTGGCGATAAAGAACTCCGATAGGTATCAAGAATTCGACCACCTGTACTAAAAGCCGACTCAGATGCAACAGTAGAAATAGGAATAGAAAGAACGTCCCTAGCAATTTTTGAAACAATTGGATATTTACTAGATGAAGCTTTCCACCAACTCAAGATGTTAAAATCCTTGATTTTCACCACATCATCTATCAAGTATATCTCAAGATCGGATTTTCTTTCACTATTTCCCTCCTCTTTCATATATTTCTCCCAAGATTGCAACAAATCACCAGGTTCACTCGTTTTACCAATGTCACCTTCAATATTGTCATTAGAATTCTCAGAGCAAGAATCATTGTAGTGATTATATAAGCGAGTCAAAATACTCGCCACATCTTCAGACTTTATTCTTCCCAACAAAGGACCATATGCAATGGAAAGAATGTAGTTCACATACTTCATCTTGTATCTGGGATCTAACACAACAACAACAATTAGTAGCATATTCATACTCTCAAATTTACCCCAATATTTCTCAAGCTTAATTTTCATCCTTTTTGCCATATCAACCAAAGTAAGATCATCACTTTTAGTATACTTAATAATATCATTTCGAAGATTAAAAAATTCATGGAAGAAAGAGTTGGAAGTAGCATACAAGCTGCCTGAAAATTTTAATGTTGTTTGATAGAAAATGTTAAGAAACTTGACAAAAGCTTTTACATTCTTCCAATCATCTATTGATGGATTTCCTCTTATTGTACTTATTTCTCGGCAGTATTTTTGGTATTTTTGGTCCTCCAAATACATTCTTGTAAAAGCTTTTTCAAATTTCAAAGCTTTATCTAACATTGTATATGTCGAATTCCATCTAGTTTCAACATCAAGACTCACAAGACCATGAGCATCTATCTTAACTTTCTCAACAAATGACTTGAAAGAAGCAAACCTTGAAGCAGAAGACCTAACATATTTCACCGAGCTCCTTATACGAGAAATTGGCTCAATTTGTTCATCTAGCCCATCTTTTACAATCAAGTTCAAAATATGAGCATTACACCTAACATGTAAAAACTCATTTCCAAGTATTCCCCCTTTCCAATCATCAATAAGCACCTTCAAATGCTTAATGGCAGCATCATTAGCAGTTGCATTATCTAAGGTCACTGTAAACAAGTTCTCAATGCCCCAACCTAATAAACATTCCTCAATCCCCTTAGCGATAGTCTCACCCTTGTGATCTGGTGTTTGGAAAAAGTTTAGAATTCTCTTTTGTAGATTCCATTGATCATCAATCCAATGTGCAGTGACAACCATATAAGTGAAATTTTGGAGTGATGTCCATGTATCACTAGTAAGACATACACGTTGGTTCTTGATAAGCTCTTTAAGTTTTTCTTTCTCTTCTTGATAAATTTTCAAACAATGTCGAGCAACAGTTATACGAGAAGGTAATTCAAAATTTGGCAAAGCTTTAGCCATTAGTTTCTTAAATCCTTCTCCCTCAACAACTCTAAATGGTTGCTCGTCAATAATTACAAATTCGGCAATGGCCCTCCTAATCTCATCGACATTATACACCACCCTTTCAGTAGAACCCAAAGCACCTCCTAGCCAACCTTCTTTGGTAGGTTTTAATGTGGATTGTCTCTTATTAACGAACCTAAAGGGGGACTTGTGACATTTCACATTTATGTGTGTCCATAACGTAGTAGTCCCATTTATGCTTTCGGCAGCAAAGGTTTTGGGACAATAATTGCATTTTGCCCTACATTTACCTCCTTTAGCAATAAATTTGGAGAAATATTCCCAAATCTCAGACGTCTCTCTACCAGTATTCCCGGATTTAGAAAGTACTAGAGGAGTTGTTCTTTTTTGCTTTTTAGGAGGAGTGTGTCGATGAGGAGTGCCCATACCTTGATGTTGAGATGTCGTTGGCATAGTCGGAGGAATGTTGATAATTATCTCCACATCCGATGCAGAAGGTGTAGTTTCCATACGAAAAAAGAGTCACTGCACATGGTATAAAAAGTTGTAATCTCAAAGAAATACTTATTAGCTTATGATACAAAACTAAAAGAAAAAAATTAACCAAATCTCAAAGCTTATGCTTATAAAAAGTATCTGAAATAGAGATTAGACTTACCCCAAATCAATATAAGTTGATTCGAAATTAAACTGAGTAGGAACGAACTGAACCTGAATCGGACGAACTGAACTTGAATCGGATGAAGTTAACTTGAATTAAAAAGGAAGAGCTCAAGATGTGCAACTGTAGGGTTTGCTTCTCAGTTCTCTCTGAACTTTGGAAGTGAACGAAATAATTCTCTCCAACTTTGCAAGTGAACCAAATTCGGTTTGACTTGGGTTGGGTGTAGTGGTTTGTGGGCTTTTTTACCTAACTGGATCTATGGGTAGTGGGCATAAAAATTGTAGCCCAAACCTGATAGTTTAAAAAATATAAACTAAGTTAAAGACAATTATATTAATTATATTATAATAAAAAAGTTTATGTATAAAATTATTTAAAATTATATATATATATATATATATATAAGATCTATATATATATATATATATATATATATATATATATATATATATATATATATATATATATATATAAGATCGGGTTGGTTTAGTCGCGGGTTGGTTTTTTCTAGTTAATACCAAACCAAACCATTTATAGTCGGGTTTTTTTTTAAATACCAAACCAAATCAAACCAAACCACTAATCGGATTTTTTTTTCGGTTTGACTCGGTTTATCGGTTTGGTGCGGTTTGCGGTTTGGTTTTGTTCACCCCTAGTTTTCAGCTTCAATAATATACTTTCCATAAATAGACGGCCCATTTAAGGGCTCCATGGATCATCCAAAGTCGCTGCTGTGTTTACCCGGATCCGACTTCACTCTTCCAAGTTCTAAGAAACACCCCCTTAAACCCCTGAATTTCATGCCTAGAAAGACCTTATCTTTCATGGCGTTTCTGAAAGTAGTTTAAAAATGGCAGTTTCTTATACACAGTTTGGGAGCGTATCTGCACAACCTCAGTTCCCTGTTATGATGTCTCTCAAACTCAATTCTCCGGCCGCCAATGGCTTTCAGGTGACCCACTTCACATGAAGAAATTATTATTTCCCTGACATAATATTCGTTTTCTGCTATGTACATAAGTTTAGAAGTTCACCCACTAATAAAGTTAGTTCTGGTCTTTTTGCAATTTAGCAGTTTTTGATTGCTTAGCTCGTCCGTTTGTGTTTGAATATTTAATCATGGATATGACTCTAGGTTTAAAGTATTGGATGCTAGACAATTAGTAGAACATCGTTGTACGGTGAAATTTTTTAATGGCTGCTGGATTTTATCTTTGCTAGTATTGCTGTATTAGTAGGTGTGAAAAATGTAATTTTTGCTTTATTATATGGCACCACACTGACAAAATAGCACTTTGGCAAATGATCATACTACGGAAAGCTGAAGTTTTAAATATGTCGAAAGCAGCATTATGATAGGTTAATCTGTTTTCTGCTGCAAGGGATTTTCTTATTTATTTATTTATTGTTAATTTTTTTTTTTGTATTTCTCCGCAAGAGATATAAAGGGAAATTTATTTTAATTGCTCTTTGATTGTTGGAGGTTGATAAGCTGAACTCTCGTATATTTTCCATGTAAAGTTTTCCTGCAATGTTCTCCTATCCATGCTGAGTTTACGAGCGTGAGACTTATTTAATTCATCTATTTTCTGACGTTTGATCTAATTTTAGTCATCCGTCCCTCTGTTATTTGTATTGAAACCAAGCTACTGTATTCATTCCTTATTTCACATCTAAATGGGAAGATACATTTAATTTAGTTCCTTTTTTGTTTGACAAACCAATTTCAGGATGTTTATAGTCCTCCATTTAGTGGTTGTTTGTTGTCCATTGCCCACTAATAATCGGATACTACTAGTATTGTTGTTTATTTTTCTGTTGTCGTTGTTTTGGTTCTTTCTCTTGTTTTTATTGCTCTAAGTTTATTGTTGTTCTTGTTATTCAATTTTTTCTGGCTTGCTTCATTTCTCCTGTTATTCACTCAATATGGATGACAGTCGCCTTCTATCTTGGCAGATTTTACGACAGTTGACCAAGTCTAATATGTGCATTTTGAGCATGAGATCATACGGGACACGTCCGATTGCAAGACCTAGTATAGCCTGCAATATGAATATAGCAGCTGGACAATTTGAAGAACCTCACAAATTTAACTTGAAGAACATAACAGACCGGGCAAGGAAATTGTGGGACAGCACTCCTACACCTGTCAAGCGTTTCCCTTGGAATAGAGCACTGGACAATTTCATTCAACTTATTCTTGACATTGTTTTGATAGTCACCAAATACTTGTATGTACCAGTACTTGTAGTTACCTCAATCAGTGAGTTGTCTTACTGTGCACATGAGAGGAAGCTTTATATCACGCTGCTTCCTTTTCTTGCTGGTGTTGCTATTGCTGGCATCTTAAAGTCGGCAGCTCTGGAATCATCTCCATTTCTCAAGGTGATCTTTTTTTATCTATATAGTTCATGAAATTCCAGCAGAAGATTGTTGATGGTTAAATTCCATGTTGCTGATTCAGTTTGTTTCACGTAAATAACATATCTGACATTACCAATTAAGTGCTCCTATTAGATATTTTCTCAAGGGAAAAAAATGTATCTATTAGATTGCGTCTGAGTGTCACTGCCTCCTAGTCGGTAAAACGTGGAAACTAGATAGACAAAAAGTTCGCAATTATCCTATCCCTGTTCCTACTTGTCCCTGTTTAGGCTTTGTGAAATTGTGGACCAAAGTTTGTGCTGTATGTCTAATATTGATCTGCTTTTTTGTCCAAGAGGAAAATAACATGAATGAATTCTGTTTCTGCTCTGTTTACAATGCCAGAATGCTGAAGTTCCTTGGCATTTGATTGCCATTGGCCTTTTCTTCACTCTGCTAAAGTTGCCGGGACCATATTATCCATATTGGGGTCGGATTTTTATTCCTCACTTTGCAAATGGTGCATTGTTCAGAACTCTGTGGTTTGCTTTCCTCTGGTACAGAAGGCCTAGGAAGTCACTAGAAAAGACCCTGCCTGATTCAGTAGTTATTGATCCTGAACAGAAGGAGCTATAACTTTTTCGGCGACGAAGTATTTGAACTGGTAATAACATTTGTTCTCCTAGAAGTAGTTTCATCTGCATATTAGAACTCACTGCTACTTGTGCCCTACGGAAAAATGATGCAGGCGCCTTTCCTTCATTTTCCAAAAAAAGAAAAATAATACAGGCGCCAATGCTTGGCCAAAGGTGTTCTATGAATGAGAAAGGTGTTGTATTTGTTTGTGACATATTTTTGCCTACTGTAAGTGCTATGTGCTCTTTTCTTATTATAAGGGGCAAAGGGAATTGATAATGCAATCTGTTTATAGTAAGTCTGCTTGATAGATATTGCACATTTGTAAATTCTGTTCTGACTAGTGTCGGCCACCCTGCATGGAATCTTTGAATAAAAGGTACTTAATTAATAACTATGATCAGCTCTAATGATAATAGTTCTGAGAGACAAAACCCTGTATTCCTTATGCAGTTGCATTAAGTTGATTTTCTGCCATTTTTTTTGGTTCTTTCCAATTAAATCAATGTCCTTTTTACTAAGGTCTTGGCTGTACTTTAATGCTTGCTTAGAGAAGACGTTTCTCTTGAAAGCTCTTGAATACTTCCAGCAACTTTTGAACTTCCTACTTCAAAGACTTTGAAACTAAATGATATGACAAAGTCGTCCAATAATCTGTATGGTTTCTGAAATATGCTTAAGCATACTTGTAAATTGTAATCCCTTTGTAATAGTCAGTATGGCTAGGCTTTCTCTTTACTATTTAACCAATTGAGTATTTAACCTTTAACTTTGGATGGAATTTCAATCAATGTTGTCAAAGACGCGCTTATAGTGTGCGCTTAAGCCCTGAAGCGAGGCTCAAAACAGGTTGAGCACTTCACCTCACTTTGTGGGCACTGTAGTATCAGATCAAGGCTCTTAGGCATACTTTTACTTAGCAATGAGTGTAATCCTGAAAAGACATCATTAAACAATTGATATTTCACTTAATCATAATTTTTTTTAAATATCTTTCACCCTATATTTGTCATTCATGCTTATAATTATTAGTCTTTGACTACATATAAATATATTTTACTTTTTCTCCCGTTGCGCCTTTTTTCATTAAAGCCCACGCTTTATTTGAGCTTTGCGCTTAAAGCCCCAACAGACCTTAGAGCTTTTTTGGGCTTTTCGCCTTTGATAACACTGATTTCAATTATGAATCTCTAAAAATATTGGTAGTGGAAGCACCAGTTGCCTTGATATTTAAGCTGTTAAATGTTCTCGTGATAGCAAGAGGGATTCTTTGATTTGGGTATCATAGTGTTGCAATTGGAAGTTTCTTTCGTAGTTCAGAAAATTAGATATTTGCAAGGCACTGTTATCGACTGATGAAATTATTTTTGCAGGGGCAAATCACTATTTTTGGCAAATTGTACCACAGCAGAGCCGGTCAATTGGATCGACCAAGTTTGAAGATCTTGGATTTTCACTTTTAGAGGGGCTTTGGTTTTTTGTTATAGAGAAGAAAGCTTCTTTGCAATCAGAAAATAGGTATAGCAATCAAAAGTTTTCACTGTAAAACATTCAGTCAATGTAATGCTCAAGCTTGTGAGGAAGTGTCTCCTTCTACTCTTTTTAATTGTATATTCTTATCATTATAATTGGATTCTTATCAGGTTACTTAACCAGGTCAATTGGGGTTTCTGATACCAAGTTTCTACAAACAGTTGAACCCTTTTTGTCAATCTCAGGCTTAAAATTAAGGTTGAAAGATACAAACAAGATAAACAGATACTTAATAAGCTTCGAATCATCTCTAGAAAAATATTTGAATTAAATCAGGATGCTTTTATTTGATATGAAATATGAATCAAAAGAATAGTTTTAATTGTTACATAGGAAGCAAAGAGGGGCATTCCCCTGTACATATGAAGCAATATGAATCTTCTCTTTGAATCAAACAAATTACAAAAAAATATCCAATGTTATTGAATTGAAGAAAACTATCTTAGACGAAGAGCAAATGCCTAATAGTCTCCAACTCGTGCAAGAATCCTGGAAATGACACCTTGTTACTGCAGCCCACGGGTAGAATTCCAGAAACCATGAGAGTTTTGGCTCCAGCTTCGTTGATGAGTCTTTCTATCGAATTCTTAATAGTCTCCACCACTTCAGGGACGAGAAGGGACGCCTCAGAAATAGATTTTCCATGTAAGAAGGCATGCTTGTAATCATTGATGCCGGGTTGATCCATAAAGATGAGCGCCTTCGGAAGAACCTTGTTATTTCTGCCGCAGTCATGAAAAGAGAAGCAATCTTCATAGAAGAACCTCATGAAGGTGGAAATCTGAGATAGGTCATGTGACTGCGGAGGCGCTGGGATGCCATTTTTGAGGAAGAAAAAGGGCTTCATGAAAGTCGCTCCGGGCGTCGCAAAACTCAGGCCAGACTCGAAGAACTCGGTGCCTCGTTGAGTGTATGGTTGGGGAGAAGGCAAACTGAGTGTTGCAGCAACATGATCTGCAGCTGATGATGAAGAATCTCCGAAAGTGTATATGGAGTTAAAGGGACCAACAGTTTCTTTGGCCTCGGTGAAAGACGACGGAACAACATGATGAACAAGACAAGTAAAGAGTAATACCAAGAGAAACAAACGATGGCTGCTCCCCATTGAAGCAAAGCAAGAAAGAGCAAATTGATAAACAAACTATGGTTTGCAAAATTGTAAGCGGGTGGATACAATATTTATAGAGGAGGAATGTTTCCTAGTACTAGGAGGATTAGGATAGCAGCGGAAAGTATGGAAGATTTAACAATTTTTGACAGAATATTTTTTTAAAAGCTTTTATCAAACTCATTCCAAAAAATATAAAAAAGATTAATTAGCTATAATTTTATTACTAAATATTTGTCAAATAACATAATTTAAAAATTATATTATGTTTTCTCGATTTATCTCCTTTCACATGTTTTAATATTGCCCATATAAAGAAGTTTTAGTTGTTGAAATAAAAAAGATTTTTTTTGTTATGATTTACGTAACTTTGTCGAAATATGCATTGGCAAAAGAAAAAACATTACCAAAATACGAAAACTTAATAGGATATTATAAAAGTTATTGAATCTATTGAGTGTGTACACACATTTTAGACATTTTAATTTTATTATATAATCTATTTTAAAGTCCTAAATATTTTTACTCCTTACATCGTTCAATATTTTTTTTAAAAAGCAAAATTTTAATTAGTTTTAAAGTCCTAAATACAAAAATATTTAAATTACATTTTTATTGAATATGAATTTTAAATGATAAAAAATCAACCAACATTAGTATAAATTTTGGCACTCTAACAATATACTTAGGTTTGAGATCGATTAAATTTGCTATTTAATTTTTGAGTGCTTTACTGAACATGGGTTAATTATTTTATATAATTAAAATAAGAATTTTTAGAATTTATATTTATTTGTTTTGCATTGAAACAATTTTAATTATACGTTATTGTATTAAACAATTTTAAGTTAATATGTGATTTTACTTCTCCTTATTTCAAGTTAATAAGAAATCAATTGAATGCACATATAAAATCGTTGTCATCTTAATTTTCTGAGTATGGTACAAATGTCGTATTTAATCAGTATAATTTATATATTGTAAACCATTAATAAATAATTAAATTACTAAATATTATGATTTCTCACAGAGTTTAATAATGAAAGATTGAATATGCAAAATTTTAATTAATTTTAAAATCCTAAATAATAGAAAAGTCACTTAAATTATAAGTTTGCCCATTTATGAAAGTTGTACCTCGTCTCAATGAGTAATATAAATAAATATTATTTAAAGTTTTTGTTTCAATTATTAAAAAAAATATAAGCTTCTGAAATTAATGAATGTTGATCCTATATAGTTAACTCAATTCGGACTCTGCCTCATAGAAGTCTTCAATTATCATTTAATATATTCATCTTAGGACTTTGTTCTAATTTTACAATACTATCAGTTAAATTTTATAAATTACCATACTTACTTTATAGTTTCACCATGAACATCCAACCCATAGAGTTTTAAGATACTTTTCAAGAGTCCTACCTTTTAAGTATGACACAGAAGAAAATACTTCGACAAATTATTTGCTAAACAATAAATTTTAATATTCTTTACAATTTCAAGAAAAAACTATAGTTGATGAAAGAAATAGAAGATTAATTAGCATTTTACTTTAGCTTCTGTGTGCCTATTTTCTAGTATCTTTAAAGTCGTGCGAATATGACAAAAAATGGTGGAAATTCGAATACTTAATTTTAAACGTTTTGATAATAAAAGAATCATATAATTCAATTTAACTTTAATAATAACTGGCTTTAAATAAGGACACATAGAAATGGTAAAATAAGTTGATTTTGAAGTCGAAATATTATGATATTTTATAAAGTTCAAATAAGAAAAAAGTTAAAATTCAAAATTTTAGGTGATTTCGAAACATTATAACAATAATTAAATGATAATGTTGTCCAATGTAAAATCAGTTGACTTTGTTATGTAAAATTTCAAGAGAAACTTATATTAATAATTCAGTATTACTTTTAATTTTTCAAATATAATGAGTATTTTTACTTTTGAGTTATAGCTTATGTGTGGCAAATTTGACACACAAAAAAATGGTTACAATTTGAATAATAAAAGAATCTTTCAATTCAATTCAGATAAAGTGAAACTAGTTAATTTTAAAGTCCTAAATTAATATTATAATTTTTACACAGCTTAAAGTATTTAATAACCAAAAGTTGGATATATTCCAAATAGGTAAAATGTCGAACTCAAAGTACTATTTGAATAAGCAGCAAGGATTCATGTTAACATAAAATAGTCCTAAAAATTGTATAGTGTAATAAAACAATAAAAGTAGAAAAATAATATTGCAGAGAAAGGGATAGTAATTCTTATTGAATTTTGGGATAATTTACAATAGGGTAAGACCCCTCTATTTATAAGGGAAAAATGACTTAGCCACAAAGCAAAACTCTCTAAAAGATAGATATTCACTCTAATTACAATTCAATTCTTAACACTCCCCCTTGAATGTCTACTCAATAAGTAACATGTCTCGTTAAAACCTTAACTAAAATAAAATCTAATAAAAAAAAAGTAGTAAAGAAAAAAGAGTACACATATCTGACAATATGCATTTTGGTTGCCTCGTTAAAAACCTTGCAAGAAAAATTTAGTGGGACAAAACCTTGTAAGAGAAAAAGAATGCAACACGTATTAAACTCTCCTTGGTGAAAGCATCATTTCACATACCTGAGCATTGGCATCCCAATCTTGTGCACTAGCTTCTTGAAGGTTGACGTTGATAGAGATTTTGTGAACAAATCAGCATATTATCACTTGATCGAATTTGTTGCACATTAATATTACCATATGTGAACAATAACTTTGGTGAAATGTGCTTTTTCCTATCTTCTTTTCTGAATCCTCCCTTCGGTTGGACTATGCATGCTGCACTATCTTCATACAAAATCATGGGTAGTTTGTCACATTTCAAACCACATTTGTCTCGAATAAGATGTATTATAGACCTCAACCACACACAGTCTCGACTTGCTTCATAAATAGAAATTATCTCAGCATGATTAGATGAAGTAGACACAATTAATTGCTTAGTCGATCGCCAAGATATGGCAGTGACTCCACAGGTAAACACATAACATGTTTGAGATCGATCCTTATGTGGGTCAGATAAATAGCCTGTATCAGCATAACCAACAAGATCGGGACTGCAATTATTACCATCAAATAAGCTCATATCGGTAGTTCCTTTTAGATACCTCAATATGTGTTTGATTCCATTCCAATATCTCCTTGTGGGAGGAGAGCTATATATTGCTAAGCCATTAACTGAAAATGGTATGTCAGCCCTTGTAGTATTAGCAAGATATATTAGTGCACCAATTGTACTAAGATATGGTACTTAAGAACCAAGTAGCTCTTCATTCTCTTCTTGAGGTCAAAATGGACCCATATTCACATCAAGTGATCGAACAATCATCGGATTACTTAATGGATATGCTTCATCCATGTAAAATCGTTTCAATACCTTTTCAATGTAGCTATATTGATGTACTTAATGGAGGTTTGTTCATAAGCCATAAGTTAGAAGACGGGTCATTCAGATGATGAAGCTGCTCCTCTCCCTCGTTCTATTCCCATGTTCGAGCCTGATAGTGCTACTTTAGCGAGTTCTAATGAAGAGACGCCTTACTCTATTGAATAGCTCTTTTCTCGTGGATTTGATGAAGAAAGCTTTGGTTTTTTTTTAGTGAGAAAGCACTTCTTGTATCCTTTCCTATGTCTGCTCCAATTGAATCTCAATTGCCCGTATCTGTTGCTGTCACTGCTCCGCCCGTGGCTATTTTGAATTCATCGACTGTTCTTACTGCCACAACTTCCTATGATAAAATTGGTTCCTCTAGTAGCAGTAGGGCAATATTGATATTCCTGTAGATGGTAATCTAGTGAAGAAATCAGGCCAAGCTGACGTGTGGCTGAAACCATTGATTGGCCCAATTGAGAAGTCTGAACTGGAAAGTCACAACTCTTTAACATGGATGAATGATATTGTGCATTTATCTTTAAAGGTATAAACCTTATCTTTTTTACGTGATTTCTCTTTTACTAGTATCATATTTCTTTTTTCATTGTGTAGATCAATCTCATCTGTACGTAGATGATGAAAAGGATTGTTCACACAGAGCAGTTGATGAATGACTATTACACTAAAGCAGACAATTGGAAAGAGTAGTACGATGGTCTTCAACTCGAAATGAAGGTTTTAGAGGAAGATAATTGTACCTTAGAACAACAACTAAAAGTTATGGCAGATTAACTAGCGGTTGAGAAAGTATCTTCTAATCAGGCGAGTAAGGCTAAAATCTTATTGAGTCTTTATTTGCTGAACAACTTTCTAAAGCCACTGACGAATTTAGAGGTCAACCCGAAAAAAGTTTATGCCGGTGAGCTTGTTCAAACGCTCACCCAAGCTCAAGAAGATCTCCGAGTGACTTCTAACAGAGTTCGATTTTTTGAGAGTTCACTTGCCTCATTACAGGCTTCTTATGATGTAGTCTTAAGTGAGAAGGAATAGTTACAAAGTGAGCATTGCGAAAGAGATTACAAAGCTCTTGACAATACAACCACCGTTGAAGTTAGTTGGGCTTTCTTGAACACATGCTATGACACTTTGGTGGAGGCAAGTGATAAATAGAAATTTTGCATGATTTTAAACCCTTTCTTACCTTAGCTTTTTGCATAAAATGTGATTAAAAGGCTTTGAATTACTTACAAGTGCGCTATTTTGCAGGTTTGTACGAAAAAAAGGAGGAATATCATCAAAGCGTCTCAAAAAGAAGTGAAGCCGGCAAAGCATCAACGAAGAGAAGAAGGACTTCAAGGAAGCTTGTGCGGACCGCACTGTTTTGGTGTGCGGCCGCACAGGATGGTTCAGAGACACTCAGAGTTCAAGCACTATCTGCGTGGACTGCACTGATTTGGTGTGCGGCCGCACAGGAGAAGATCAGAGAAGCCTAAAAATGCAGACAAAACACACGCGGACTGCGTCCAAAACTATGCGGTCCGCGATGAAGAAGACCAGAGCAGGAATTGTTTAAGGGACAAGCCCCACGCGGCCGCGTGCCATATCAGTGCGGCCCGTGTGGGTAAAGGATCAGAGACTGTGCTTGCAAGGAATTTATGCAGTGCGCCCGCATGACAAAAGTGTGCGATCCACGTTACTGTACACACGCGGCTGCATGACAAATGTATGCGGTCCACGTACCTGTTCCAACAACAGACCTTCAGCAACCCAAATTACCCTACGCGGCCGCACGACAAAAGTGTGCGGTCGACGTGAGTCCTACAGGGGCATTTTTGTCCAGAAATTTTAGGGTAGTATAAATAACTTCTTTTTCCTTTTTAGGTTATGTTTGACAATACACGGTGACGGCTGAGCTCGTGAGGAACTTGTATATGCCTATTTTGGGAAATTTTGTACTAGATTAACATTAGATTTCATTTCCAATTAATTACTATGTCAATTTTAGCTTCAATTTCTTCATCTTCTTCAATTTCTATGGCTAGCTAAACCCATAGCTAGGGTTGTAGCCCAACTCTAGTGTGGGTAATTGATGGGTTAGATTATTAAATGCTAGAATGATTATGGGTGATTGGTTTTGGGTTGATTGAATGTATTTAATTGGGATTTTGTGGTTGCAAACATGAAATCTATTTTTGTGGGTTTGGTCTCTACTTGAGAAAGAAAGTCTAAAACCTCTCAATCAATCCCAACAAGAACTTGGAATGGACCCATGAGAATGGTAGTCCCAAGTAACGGGTATAAACCTCGAGAGAGTAATTACCCAACTTGAGCCTAAAGTTTCTTGGGCAAAATAGCCTACCCAATTGGTCTCGAGAGAGTCAATTGGGCAAAATTGTTCTCTCTACCGAGAGGTGTGAGAATGAATGCACAGAGCAACGGCTACCCAAATATCCCATGCATCATATTAGCGTTGAATTTCGATACCCATTAGTTATTCCACGTAGGTATAAGCTACTTCCCTAGTCCCCTTTCCCATTAGCAAATCATAATTAGAAATAACCTTAGCATAATTTAGACAACACAATAGTAGTAGATACAATAGTTTATACATTGAAAATGCCAAAAATGTTTGAAGATAAACTAGAAGCCAAAACGCAATTCTAGTGCAACATAATTATTCATTCCAAAAATCTAACTCCCTAAGGAATTAACCTCGAACCGCTATTCGGGTAAGAGTAGTAGTGCCCGCTCATACCTTCGGGTTGAGTTTGCGACGATCACTTTTTGGCGCCGTTGCCGGGGGAGTTAAGCGGTGTTGATTAATTGCGTTGCTAGTGTTGTGTTTTGCTTTTTCTTTCCTTCTTTTACTAATTTTCGTGATTCAATCTTAATAGGTACAAATGGCGGCAAATGCAAATCTTCCCCTTGGCGATGCCATGGCGGGGGAGGAGGTAGAGGATCTTGAGCAAGATGATTTTCCGGAACAAAATTTACCACCAAGGGCTCGAAATGCTAATGCTAATCAACATGACTAAATTCCAGACCCTCCTCCGCCACCGCCAAGGGTTGCACCAAGAGCAATGACAAATCAAGGATATGCTAGTGCCATTGTTCCTCCCCGAATCCGGGCGGGGAACTTTCAAATTACAAATGCGATGCTGACATTATTGGAGCAAAGATGGTATTTTACGAGCGCCTCCAATCAAAATGCCTACAAGCACTTTAAGGGGTTCGTAGATACTTGTTGGGGAAGCAAACAAACCAATGTGTCCGAAGATGCTTTGCGGTTGCGACTTTTCCCTTTCTCATTGAGGGGTAAGGCGCTAGATTGGTTGGAGAGGTTGCCGAATCATTCAATCACTACATGGGACGAATTGGCGGATAAGTTCATTGCCATGTTCTTTTCCCCGACTCATATGGCGGCATCGAGAGATGAGATTCTAGCCTTCAAGCAAGAACCAACGGAGCCGTTGCATGAAAATTGGGAGAGATATCGGACTATGGTGAAAGAGTGCCCTAACAATGAAATGACCGATGCTATGGTTCAACAAACTTTCTATAGGGGGATCAACACGGCGAACCAATGCATTGTGAACCAATTAGCGGGAGGAAATTTCATGAAGTTATCTTTGGAGGAAGCATGTGAAGTAATGGATCAAATGGCCGACACTTCATCGGCATGGCAAAGTCGGGCGAATGTACCTCAAGAAGATCCAAATGTTATTCATCTACATAAAGAGTTGCATGACCATGGACAAGCCATTGCCGAGCTCACTACAACCATGAATTAATTGGCAAAATCTCAACTTCAACAAGTGCAAAATCCACGCCAAGTGAATTCTATGGAGAATGTGTCAATGTTGAAAAGAAGGAATAGAGGGCAACAAGCGCAACAAAGCCAATATGATCAAAATGAGAACAACAATGATGGAGGATTTTCTAATGATGGCTTTGATGATCAAGATGAAGATTGTCAATATGTGAACAATTTCCAAGGCAATAGAGGAAATCAAAACAACCAACAATGGCGTTCCCAAGGCAATTGGGGAAACAATCAAGGAAGAGGTAATTGGAATAATAACAACAATAGGAATGATGGTGGAGAGTGGAACAATCAAGGCAATAATTGGAACAATCAAGGAAATAGTGGTGGCAATTGGAGTGGCAACAATAACAATTGGGGGAACAATAACAATCAAGGCGGGTGGAACAATGGTGGCAATCAAAACAATCGGGGGCAAGGTTTTCAAAGAGCTCCTATGTACCAACAACCCAACAATCCACCCCTTTCCATTCACAAGGATCAAGTTCTTCGGGCAATGATATGGGTCGCATTGAAGTCATGTTCGAGCAAATGATGAAAAAGAATCAAGATTCGGATGCCCAACTAGCTTCTCATAATACCTCAATCCGGAATTTGGAAGTGCAAATCGGCTAACTTTCTCAATCTTTGAACTCCCGACCTAAAGGTGCACTACCAAGTGACACGGTGGTGAACCCGAAGGGAGGGAACAATTATGTGTTGGCTGTGACAACTAGGAGTGGAAGAGGCTGTAAGGCCCCGTAAAATGTTTGTGCATAAAACCTAGTAGCTATAGTGTCATGGTACGAACAATGTGTTAGGAATGCGTAGAATTCTTCGTTCGGACCCTTGGTAATGATTTAATTTTCAAAAATGTAGAGAATCAATTTTTCCAGAAAAGTGTCAATTTTGCGGTCAAGAATGCGACCGCAGATCTTCTATGCGGACCGCATTCTTGCCGCAAAGCTTACCAGAAAGTTTCCCAAAATCATGTTGAAAATGCGGTCGATATGCGATCGCATAATGATTCTGCGGTGCACTTTGCGACCGCAGATCAAGAATGCGGACCGCATATTGGTCGCATTCTGTAACAGACCTTGAGTAATTTTTGAGGCCATTCTGCGGTCACTATGCGGACCGCATGTTGATTCTACGGTCGCAAAGTGCACCGCAGATTCGCCCGGCCCAGATTTTTGTAACATTTTGACCCGATCTCTTCTTTAATATAACACCTTTCACCCTCATTTTCTCATATCATCTTACCAAAATTAGAGAGAGAATAGAGGGGTTTTAGAGAGAGAAGTCTTTCATCTTCAAAGATTGTTCCAAACATCTAGTCCAAAGGATTCTAGGGCAAGGATTCAACTTCCCCAATCTTTACAAGGTAAAACCCTAACTATTTTCTTTGATTTTCAGTTTTAAATTGGGTAAAGAGAGGGTTGCATATAATAGATTTTGAAAATAGAATTTTTACACTCATGCATGATTATTGAACTTGATTTCTAGTAAAAAGAAGTGAGTAGAAGTAAGAGTCTTCAAGAACAAGGTTGGCAAGAGTAGGATATCTTGGGTAAGCATAAAGTAGGAAGTTAATGGAAGAAAACTCGATACCAGGTATGTATGGCTAATTTTGATTCTTGTGAAATCGCCTATATGTGTGAAGTTTGTTTGGTTCGTGTTAAATTGACAAATTGTGTGAAATTCTTGATGTTGTTGTTGGATATTCAAAGTTGTTGTTGAGCTATGAGTGATGTAAAATGAGAGTTTAATTTGGTAAAAGAATTGTGAATAATGGCATATATGGTACTTTGTGGAAAAGAAACGAAACACTTGAGGATTGGTAAGTCATTGAACAATACGGTATGATTACTCTTGATTTTGGAACACTTGTAACTTGGTTGTGATATTGGCTTGAGAAGTAATTGTGAACATGAACCAACCTGTAAGTTGCTTATTTGAACTTGTTGAAATTGTGTGAAATGCCTTATCTGCTGTTTGTACTTGTTGTGTTTTAAAACTGTACGGTGGGATTGGGTTGCGCGCCACAACATGAAGAAATAAGGTATGGGTTGGGGTGATAAGGGTGGCCGAGGTAATAAGGGTGGTCAGGGGTAATAAGGGTGGAAAGCGATCGAAATCGCTATTGAAAATTGATATAAAAATCAATAATGTGAAATTGTGAAAGGAGACAGCAGGAGAGTTTGCAACCTGTGGGGCACTGATTGCCCCTTTGTTTGACTACTTGTGCATTGTTAAATTGGTCGATCGTAGGAAGTGCTTTGTGTTGAGAATTATTTGAAATGAGGAAAATGTGGAAACATGGTTGGTTGGCTTAATTAATTGTTGATGTAATTTAATGGCTTGAGTTTACTTGGGACAAAGTTTGTCCATACATACCAATACAATTCAAGTGTACTGACGTCCCTTTTGCCGGGGACGCTACATTCGTGTTATGACTGTAGGTGGATCAGTAGCAGGCACTTCAGCTCATCGGCAGTAATATCCTTCTCCTTCCACTGCCCGTTTTGGTGAGCCCCTTTCTTTCTCGGGCCCTGTGTGGTTCATGCCACTTTTGTTTAGATTTCATTTTGGTTTTGTAAGGTATAGCCGGAGCCTTGTTACCGGCAAGTATTGTATTCCCCTTTTTGTATCCTAGAGGCTCTGTAGACATGTAAACCGTGGGACTCCAGTCTTATGTATATATTATGTTATGTCGGGCGTTGTAAAAACTGCAAACTTGTTAATGAATCACTCGTATGGTTTTATTTGTTTATTGTGAAATCATTCATGGTTAGTAAGATATTTGGTTAATGAGAAACAATCAACACAGGGGTAACGCGTGGGAATGAAAGGAACCCAGGTCCGCTTGACTGGGGCAACCCGGTCAGGCGCCGGTCATGTTCCCCGATTTGGGGCGTGACAAACTTGGTATTAGAGCCTATGGTTTTAAAGTGTCCTAGGATGTCTCGGAGCCGTGTCTAGTAGTGCCCTTCTTATCGGTGTGTTGTCGACCACATCTGATAAGTTGGGGGCTACACGGGCATTTAGGAATTTACCTACTTCTTTGTTAATCTATATCATGCGGTAAAGTACAATGTGGAAATATTTGTGTCTAATTCGCACCTTGTTCCCAAATTTTCAGAATATGGCGCCTAAGAAGAAGGCTAGACTCGGCTTTGGGGCCAATGCCGGCCCAAGTGCGGCTGTTAATCATGTACCCGATGCTGTGGGAGAGAATGACCCACCAGTCCTGAATTTGCCTGGCCCACCTGTTCAAAACCCAAGTGTCCCTATTCCAGCTGCGGCAGAGGATGCCACCATTCCTCCTGCCGGTGTTCCTGACTCAGATACAGTTCCCGCTTCGGGCTCTGGTATCTCTAATGAAGATCTTAGGGGAGCCATTCATATGTTAACACAGTTAGTGGCCGCCCAGGCCCAGAGATCCCATGATGCCCCTGCATCCTCCAGCGGACAAGGAGATTCCTTTGGCTCCAGAGTCCACCAGTTCTTGCGATTGGCCCCTCCAGAATTTTCAGGCACCGATCCAGAGGCTGACCCACAGGAATTCCTTGATGAGATATACAAGACCCTCAGAGTGATGAAGGCTACAGATATAGAGGGGGTAGAGTTGGCCTCTTACAGGTTGAAGGGAGCGGCACGTTCATGGTTCGAAATGTGGGAGGATTCCCGTGAGGAAGGGAGCCCTCCGGCCAGGATGGGATGAGTTCGTGGATGCATTTATGGACCACTTCTTACCTGCGGAGGCAATGGCAGCCCGTGCCACGGAGTTCGAGGTCCTCAAGCAGGGCAGTATGAGTGTTTGGGAGTATCACATGGAGTTCGTAAGGTTGTCCAAGTATGCTCCTCCTTTAGTGTCGACCATGGATGCCCGGGTTCGACAGTTTGTTCAGGGCCTTAGCCCTTTGGTAGTGAATGAGGCCGCCACAGCAGCTTTGCAATCAGATATGAACTATGGGAGGATCGTGGGGTTTGCTCAGGCCATAGAGGCCAGGAAATTGAAGATTCGTACAGAAAGAGAAAGTAGCAACAGGGCCTGGTCAATGAGTCATTCAGGGAGATCACTTCCAGGGAAAGGGTCATCAAGGCCATCCCAGTCATATGCTCAGTCCTCCGCGAGTGCACCACCATTTATGCATAGTCATTAGCAGGACAGTTACTCGAGACCCGGTTCAGACAGCAGGAGGTCTCGTCAGTCTGGTCGTCCTGGGGTGAGGTCCCAGCAGTAGGGGAGACCTATATGCCCCGAGTGTGGGAGATTTCATACAGAGACCTGCTACCTTGACATGCCGAAATGTTTCAGGTGCGGGGTGAGAGGTCACATTCAGAGGGACTGCCGTGCACCCAGTCATGGTATGGGTAGGGGATCTGCTCAGTCATCCGGTTCTTCGACTGCTACATCATCGGCGCACCCTCCAGCATCAGCAGGGCATGGTGCAGCTAGGGGTGGAGCTCATGGTAGGGGTGGACCTAGCCAATTCTATGCATTGAGTGGCCGCCAAAATGCTGAGGCTTCTCCAGATATTGTTACAGGTATCCTGTCTGTTCGGACTATTGATTGCTATGCCCTTATTGATCCGGGGTCCTCCTTGTCTTATGTTACTCCATTCATTGCTTCAAGTTTTGGGATAGAACCCGAACAACTTCGTGAGCCATTCTCTGTGTCGACTCCGGTTGGTGATTCTATTACAGGCTCACGAGTCTATAGAAATTGTTTTGTTACGGTGAGTGGTCGTGTTACCACAACCGATCTTATTGAGCTTGGGATGGTTGATTTTGATGTAATTATGGGGATGGATTGGCTCTACTCATGCTTTGCCAAACTTGACTGTCGGACGAGAGTTATGAGGCTCGAGTTCCCTAACGAGCCAGTTATTGAATGGAGAGGAAATGGTGTAGTGCCAAGGGGTAGGTTTATTTCCTACCTTAAGGCTTCGAAGATGATTAAGAAGGGGTGTATCTATCATTTGGTTCGGGTGACGGACACCACCTCAGAGGTGCCTACCCTCGAGTCCGTGCCAATTGTGAATGAATTTCCTGAAGTGTTTCCGGATGAGCTTCCAGGCATTCCGCCGGATAGGGAGATTGATTTTGGGATCGATGTATTGCCAGATACTCAGCCAATATCCATTCCACCATACAGAATGGCGCTAGTAGAGTTAAGGGAGTTAAAGGGATTTATTAGAGAAAGGGTTCATACGACCGAGTGTGTCGCCATGGGGTGCTCCGGTTCTCTTTGTCAGAAAGAAGGATGGGTCACTTCGAATGTGTATTGATTATCGGCAGCTCAACAAAGTCACCATCAAGAATAAATATCCTTTGCCTCGAGTGGATGATCTGTTTGACCAATTGCGGGGAGCGAAGTTCTTCTCAAAGATTGATTTACGGTCTGGGTACCACCAGTTGAAAATCAGGGAGCAGGATATTCCTAAGACCGCCTTCGGAACTCGTTATGGTCACTTCGAGTTTTTGGTCATGTCTTTTGGGCTAACCAATGCCCCAGCAGCTTTCATGGACCTTATGAATTGGGTATTCAAGCCATTCCTAGATTCCTTTGTGATTGTATTCATTGACGACATCCTCATCTACTCTCGGAGCGGGGAAGATCATGCCGTTCACCTCAGAGCAGCATTGCAGACCCTTCTTCAGCATCAATTGTATGCCAAGTTCTCAAAATGTGAGTTTTGGTTGGAGTCCGTAGCCTTTCTAGGGCATGTTATTTCCAGTGAGGGAATTCAGGTGGATCCTCAGAAGATTGCGGCGGTGAAAGATTGGCCTAGACCCACGACCCCGACAGAGATTCGTAGCTTCTTGGGTTTGGCAGGGTACTATCGGAGGTTTGTAGAGGGATTCTCAACCCTCGCTTCCCCATTGACAAAACTGACGCAGAAGGCAGTTAAGTTCCAGTGGTCCGATGCATGTGAGAAAAGTTTCCAAGAATTGAAGTTAAGATTGACCTCGGCACCAGTATTGGCCTTGCCAGAAGGCACAGAGGGATTCATAGTTTATTGTGATGCCTCCAGAGTTGGTTTGTGATGTGTATTAATGCAGCACGGAAAGGTTATAGCTTATGCTTCCAAGCAACTCAAGAACCATGAGAAGAATTATCCGACGCATGATTTGGAGCTTGCAGCTGTTGTGTTTGCCTTGAAAATATGGCGACACTATCTTTATGGGGTTCATGTAGATGTGTTTTCGGACCACAAGAGCCTCCAGTATTTGTTCAAGCAGAAAGAGCTGAATCTGAGACAGCGGCGGTGGTTAGAATTGCTCAAGGACTATGATTTGAACATATTGTACCATCCGGGGAAGGCAAATGTGGTAGCCGATGCTCTTAGTCGAAAATCCATGGGTAGTTTGGCTCATTTGGGTGTGGATCGGAGACCCCTGGCTAGAGAGGTTTACCAATTAGTCAGTTTAGGGGTTCGTATCTCGGCGTCAGACGAGGGGAATGGTTTGGTGCATAATGGAGCCGAATCATCACTGGTCGCGGAAATCAAGGAAAAATAGTTCATGGATCAAGCATTGGTTCGGGTAAAGGAAGCAGTTATGAATAACAAGACCTCAGCATTTGTTCTCGGCAGCGAGGATGGTGTATTGCGGTGCCAAGGTAGACTATGTGTTCCGGACGTGAACGAGCTTCGGGAGAGGGTAATGGCAGAGGCTCATATTTCCAGGTATTCGGTACACCCAGGTTCCACAAAAATGTATCATGATCTTAAGGAGATTTATTGGTGGAACGGTATGAAAAGGGATGTGGCAAGCTTTGTAGCTAAATGCCCGAACTGCCAGCAAGTGAAGGCCGAGCATCAACGGCCCGGTGGATTATCTCAGCTTATAGAAATACCAAGGTGGAAATGGGAGATGATCAATATGGATTTCGTGGTGGGGTTACCTCGCACTTAGCGTAAGTTCGACTTAATATGGGTGATAGTAGATCGACTCACCAAATCAGCTCACTTCCTGCTAGTCAAGTCCACTGATACTGCGGAGCAATATGCAAGGTTGTACATCAAGGAGATAGTAAGGCTTCATGGCACTCCACTTTCTATTATCTCGGATCGCGGGGCTTAGTTCACAGCTAACTTTTGGAAGAAGTTTCAGCAAGGTTTGGGAACTCAGGTGAATCTCAGCACAGCTTTCCATCCGCAGACCGACGGCAAGGCCGAGCGGACCATTCGGACGCTTGAAGATATGTTACGGGCTTGTGTCTTAGATTTTAAAGGTAATTGGGATGAACACTTGCCACTGATAGAATTTGCTTACAATAACAGCTATCATGCTAGCATTCGGATGGCCCCGTTTGAGGCATTGTACGAGAGGAGATGTAGGTCGCCAATCGGGTGGTTTGAGGTAGGTGAAGCAGAATTGCTAGGGCCAGATATGGTGTACGAAGCCATGGAAAAAGTTAAGGTTATTCAGGAAAGGATGAAAACTGCACAGAGTCGCCAGAAATCCTATGCAGACGTTCGCCGAAGGGACTTGGAGTTTCAAGTCAATGATTGGGTGTTCTTGAGGGTATCTCCTATGAAGGGAGTCATGTGATTCGGAAAGAAAGGAAATTGAGTCCTAGGTATGTCGGGCCATATCGGATTGTTCAAAGGATTGGTCAAGTTGCTTATAGGCTAGAGTTGCCTCCCGAGATGTCATCAGTGCACCCGGTATTCCATGTGTCCATGTTGAAGAAAGTGATTGGAGATCCATCCACCATCATGCCAGTCGAAACTATAGAGGTTAATGAAGATTTGTCATATGAAGAAGTTCCAGTTGCCATTCTTGATAGGCAAGTCCGTAAGTTGAGAAATAAGGAAGTTGCCTCTGTTAAAGTATTGTGGCGAAGTCAACAAGTTGAGGAGGCCACATGGGAAGCGGAAAAAGAGATGAAGGAAAAGTATCCCCATTTGTTCGATCAAGCCTAGAAGAAATTAGGTGACCCTTCTACTCCTAGTAACTGTCATCTTGTCTAAGTTGTTTCCCTCTTAGTATTAGTAAACTCCCCTTCATTTTGTAATGAGTTAAATGTGTTGTTACCTTGGGTCACGTGAACCGTTATTGATAAATGAAAGCCTTATAAAGATTTACGTGTTAAATAAACGACTAATAGTAAGTGTAGATTGGTAATGATTTGTTTAGTGTACATGGTGTGTTAAAATGGCTAAATAAGGTAAGAATTCATTGAAGTGACTAGTTTATGTGCAATTGTAACAATGTGATAGAATATGTGCATTCGTTGAGGTAAGAAAGTGTATACCGGTTGTGAAAAGTGTTGTATTTGTGTATTGTTGTTTGGTAATGTGTTTCGGGGGCCCTCTGACAGGTGGATATGTCCATAATACAAAGGAAACTCTGGCGAAATTTTTCTAAAATATAAGAGATAGTCAAAACTTGATGGTTGCATATCATCTCTTTCAAAACCAACTCATTTATTTCAAAATCCTCATTCGAGGACGAATGATCTTAAGGGGGGGAGGCTGTAAGGCCCCGTAAAATTTTTGTGCATAAAACCTAGTAGCTATAGTGTCATGGTCTGAACAATGTGTTAGGAATGCATAGAATTCTTCGTTCGGACCCTTGGTAATGATTTAAGTTTCAAAAATGTAGAGAATTAATTTTTCCAAAAAAGTGTCAATTTTGCGGTCAAGAATGCGACCGCAGATCTGCTATGCGGACCGCATTCTTGCCGCAAAGCTTACCAGAAAGTTTCCCAAAATCATGTTGAAAATGCGGTCGATATGCGATCGCATAATGATTCTGCGGTGCACTTTGCGACCGCAGATCAAGAATGCGGACCGCATATTGGTCGCATTCTGTAACAGACCTTGAGTAATTTTTGAGGCCATTCTGCGGTCACTATGCGGACCGCATGTTGATTCTGCGGTCGCAAAGTGCACCGCAGATTCGCCCCGGCCCAGATTTTTGTAACATTTTGACCCGATCTCTTCTTTAATATAACAGCTTTCACCCTCATTTTCTCATATCATCTTACCAAAATTAGAGAGAGAATAGAGGGGTTTTAGAGAGAGAAGTCTTTGATCTTCAAAGATTGTTCCAAACATCTAGTCCAAAGGATTCTAGGGCAAGGATTCAACTTCCCCAATCTTTACAAGGTAAAATCCTAACTATTTTCTTTGATTTTCAGTTTTAAATTGGGTAAAGAGAGGGTTGCATATAATAGCTTTTGAAAATAGAATTTTTACACTCATGCATGATTATTGAACTTGATTTCTAGTAAAAAGAAGTGAGTAGAAGTAAGAGTCTTCAAGAACAAGGTTGGCAAGAGTAGGATATCTTGGGTAAGCATAAAATAGGAAGTTAACGGAAGAAAACTCGATACCAGGTATGTATGGCTAATTTTGATTCTTGTGAAATCGCATATATGTGTGAAATTTGTTTGGTTCGTGTTAAATTGACAAATTGTGTGAAATTCTTGATGTTGTTGTTGGATATTCAAATTTGTTGTTGAGCTATGAGTGATGTAAAATGAGAGTTTAATTTGGTAAAAGAATTGTGAATAATGGCATATATGGTATTTTGTGGAAATGAAACGAAACACTTGAGGATTGGTAAGTCATTGAACAATACGGTATGAATACTCTTGATTTTGGAACACTTGTAACTTGGTTGTGATATTGGCTTGAGAAGTAATTGTGAACATGAACCAACCTGTAAGTTGCTTATTTGAACTTGTTGAAATTGTGTGGAATGCCTTATCTGCTGTTTGTACTTGTTGTGTTTTAAAACTGTACGGTGGGATCGAGTTGCATGCCGCAACATGAAGAAATAAGGTGTGGGTTGGGGTGATAAGGGTGGCTGAGGTAATAAGGGTGGTCAGGGGTAATAAGGGTGGAAAGAGATCGAAATCGCTATTAAAAATTGATATAAAAATCAGTAATGTGAAATTGTGAAAGGAGACAGCAGGAGAGTTTGCAACCTGTGGGGCACTGATTGCCCCTTTGTTTGACCACTTGTGCTTTACGTGATTGATTGGTTGATCGTAGAAAGTGCTTTGTGTTGAGAATTATTTGAAATGAGGAAAATGTGGAAACATGGTTGGGTGGCTTAATTAATTGTTGATGTAATTCAATGGCTTGAGTTTACTTGGGACAAAGTTTGTCCATACATACCAGTACAATTCAAGTGTACTGACGTCCCATTTGCCGGGGATGCTACATTTGTGTTATGACTGTAGGTGGATCAGTAGCAGGCACTTCAGCTCATCGGCAGTAATATCCTTCTCCTTCCACTGCCCATTTTGGTGAGCCCCTTTCTTTCTCGGGCCCTGTGTGGTTCATGCCACTTTTGTTTAGATTTCATTTTGGTTTTGTAAGGTATAGCCGGAGCCTTGTTACCGGCAAGTATTGTATTCCCCTTTTTGTATCCTAGAGGCTCTGTAGACATGTAACTGTGGGACTCCAGTCTTATGTATATATTATGTTATGTCGGGCGTTGTAAAAGCTGCAAACTTGTTAATGAATCACTCGTATGGTTTTATTTGTTTATTGTGAAATCATTCATGGTTAGTAAGATATTTTGTTAATGAGAAACAATCAACACAGGGGTAACGCGTGGGAATGAAAGGCACCCAGGTCCGCTTGACTGGGGCAACCCGGTCAGGCGCCGGTCATTTTCCCCGATTTGGGGCGTGACAGAGGCGGTGTTGTAAATGCCTCAAATGAGAATCGAGTTGTGGATGCGGAAGCCTATTTCAATGATGATGACCGTGTGGTTGAGCCTATTGCAACAAATGATGTGAGGATTGAAATTGAGGATGAGGCTGGGATTGAGTCCCAAGATATCGTGAACCCGTCTAGGGATCACATCATTGATATTCCTGAGCCATCTATTCCAAAGGACAAGGCACCCTTGCCAAGGCCTCCTCCACCGTATCCTCAAAGATTGGCAAAGCAAAAAGGATATAATCAATTAAATAAGTTCATAGAGATGATGAAGAGCTTGACCATTAATGTGCCCTTGGTGGAAGCACTTGAACAAATGCCCGGGTATGCGAAATTTATGAAGGATTTGGTGACGAAGAAGAGGTCGATGGATTGTGAAACGATAACGATGACTCACCAAGTGAGTGCCATAGTCAATTCCATGGTTCCCAAGCTAGAAGACCCCGGAGCCTTCACCATCCATTGTACTATCGGAAGTGCTAATTTTGCCAAAGCACTTTGTGATTTGGGTGCTAGTATCAATCTCATGCCATACTCCGTATTTAAAACCTTGGGTATTGGACAACCCCGTCCAACGTCAATGAGGTTGCAAATGGCGGATCGTTCTATGAAGAGGCCTTTGGGAATTATTGAGGATGTGCTAGTGAGAGTTGACAAGTTTATTCTACCGACCGATTTTGTCATTCTTGATTGTGAAATTGATTTCGAGGTGACTATCATTCTTGGTAGGCCATTCTGGGCTACCGGGAAAGCTTTTGTGGATGTTGAAGCGGGAGAATTGACATTTAGGGTCGGTGATGAGAAGGTGGTTTTCCATGTGTGCAAATCCATGCGCCAACCAAATAGCACCGAAGTGTGCTCACTTATGGACATCGTCACGGCGGTGATAGTGGATGACACAAGCGCCATGATCAATGTCGAGGATCCACTTGAGGCGGTACTTTTAAACATGGAGACCAACGAAGATGCCGAACATGTGGAATGTGTGAATGCCTTACATGGTATGGGCTCGTACTCTTATGAGCCAAGGAAGCTATCATTGGATCTTGATAACCGCAAGACTCCTCCTACAAAGCCATCTATTGAAGAGCCGCCGGTGTTGGAGTTGAAACCACTTCCTCCTCACCTCAGGTATGAGTACTTGGGTCCCAATTTCACTTTGCTAGTCATTCTTTCTTCTTGCTTGACTAACATGCAGGTTGACGCCACTTTGGCGGTCTTACAAATGTGGAAGCGAGCGATTGGATGGACTTTGGAGGACATTCGGGGAATAAGCCCCACGTTTTGCATGCACAAAATAATACTGGAGGAGAATGCTCGACCATCACTTGAGCATCAAAGAAGATTGAACAAGGCTATGCAAGAGGTCGTCAAGAAAGAGATTATAAAATGGTTGGATGCTTGGGTGGTTTACCCCATCTCAGATAGTTCTTGGACTTCCCCGGTCCAATGTGTTCCCAAGAAAGGTGGCATGACGGTTGTCACTAATGCAAAGAATGAGCTAATTCCTACTCGTACTGTTACGGGTTGGAGAGTTTGTATGGATTATAGAAAGCTTAACAAGGTGACGAGGAAGGATCATTTTCCATTGCCGTTCTTGGACCAAATGTTGGACCGATTGGCGGGTAGAGCTTATTATTGTTTCTTGGATGGTTATTCGGGGTATAATCAAATCCTCATTGCCCCGGAAGATCAAGAGAAGACAACCTTTACACGTCCCTATGGCACATTCGCTTTCTCTCGAATGCCATTTGGATTGTGTAATGTCCCAACCACGTTTCAGAGGTGTATGATGGCGATCTTCACCGACATGGTGGAAGACATTCTCGAGATATTTATGGATGATTTCAGTGTAGTTGGAGATTCCTTTGATGATTTCTTGGCAAATTTGGACCGTGTATTAGCTAGATGTGAAGATTCAAACTTGGTGCTTAATTGGGAAAAGTGCCACTTTATGGTGAAAGAAGGAATTGTCTTGGGGCATAAAGTTTCGAAAAATGGTATTGAGGTCGACAAGGCAATGATTGAAGTCATTTCAAGGCTCCCTCCCCCTAACTCTGTCAAAGGGGTGAGAAGTTTCCTAGGGCACGCCGGGTTCTATCGGCGAATCGTCAAAGATTTTTCCAAGATTGTGAACCCTTTGTGTAAACTTTTGGAGAAAGATGCAAAGTTTGTTTTTGACGAGAGATGCATGGAGTCTTTTGAGTTGTTAAAGCATAAATTGACAACTACCCGAATTATCACCGCACCCAACAAGAATTTGCCCTTTGAACTAATGTGTGATGCTAGTGATGTGGCGGTAGGTGCGATACTTGGTCAAAGGCTCAACAAGATGTTCCACCTAGTGTACTATTCAAGTAAAACGATGAATAAGGCTCAGCGGAATTATACCATCACGGAGAAGGAGTTGTTAGCCATTGTATTTTCCATGGAGAAATTTCATCCTTATCTTATGGGGGCTAAGGTGATAATCCACACCGATCATGCTGCCCTCGGTACTTGATGACAAAGAAGGACTCCAAAGCAAGATTGATGAGATGTGTACTTCTCCTTCAATAATTTGATCTAGAGATTATTGACCGAAAAAGGGAGAGAAAATCAAGTGGCGGACCACTTGTCTCGTCTAGAGGAGGAAGGGAGGCCATCCAATGGCCTTGAAATCAATAATTCTTTTCCGGATGAGCAACTCCTTGCAGTGTCAATGAATTATATGCCATGGTTCGCAATGTAGCCAATTACCTTGTGTCCGGTGTGGTTACATGTGAGCTCTCTTCCAACCAAAGAAAAAGCTAAAGTGGGATAGTTTGGACTTTTATTGGGATGATCTGTACCTATTCAAAATTTGCATGGATGGAGTGATTAGAAGGTGTGTCCCGGAGAGAGAACAAATGAGCATCTTGAAGGCTTGCCAGTCCTTCTCCTATGATGGTCACCATGGGGGAGTGAGGACGGCCTCCAATGTCTTGAGCTGTGGATTCTATTGGCCGACAATTTTTAAGGATTCTAGTGATTTAGTGAAGAGCTGTGATGCATGTCAAAGAGCTGGTGGAATTTCAAAGAGAGATGAGATGCCTCTATATACCATTCTAGAAGTTGACATTTTTGATGTGCGGGGCATTGACTTCATGGGACCGTTCGTGAGTTCTTGTGGAAACACATATATTTTGGTAGTAGTGGACTATGTTTCGAAGTGGGTAGAAGCCGTGGCTCTTCCTAACAACGAAGCCCGGAGTGTTATGAACATTTTGAAGAAATACATCTTTACAAGATTTGGGAACCCCCGTGCCATTATTAGTGATGGGGGCTCCCATTTTTGTAACAAGGCTTTCGATTCATTGTTGACCAAGTATGATGTTAATCACAAGGTCACTACTCCATACCATCCCCAAGCAAGCGGTCAAGTTGAAGTTTCATATCGTGAAATCAAAAGCATCTTGTCTAAGACGGTCAATGCAAATAGGACCAATTGGTCCAAGAAACAGGATGATGCGTTGTGGGCTTATAGGACAGCCTACAAAACGCCAATTGGTATGTCTCCCTACCGATTGGTGTTTGGTAAGGATTGTCATCTTCCTGTAGAGCTTGAACATAAAGCGATGTGGGCCTTGAAAAAGCTGAACTTAGAATGGGATGTAGCAGCTAATCTCCGGGTTGATCATTTGAATGTGCTTGACGAGTTTAGATTTCATGCATACTCTAGCTCGTTCTTATACAAGGACAAGATGAATTACCTTCATGATAAATATGCTCGAAGTAAGGAGTTCAAGGTTGGTGGCATGGTTCTTCTCTTCAATTCCCGGTTGAGATTGTTTCCGGGAAAGCTCAAGTCAAAGTGGAGTGACCCTTTTGAGGTAGTAGGTGTGACCCCGTTTGGAGCTTTAGACTTAAAGAACAAGAATGGTGAAATATTTCGAGTAAATGGGCATCGGGTGAAACACTATTTGGGGAAGCCAGATAACAGTCAGGTGGTGGCACTCTTTCACTTAAAGTGATGGAATGGTAATTTGCGTCATGCCACGACGTTAAATCAGGCGCTTCTTGGGAGGCAACCCATGTCTTTTTATTTTCCTTTGTTTTCTTCATCAGTAGGATAGGAGTTTTGAGCTAACAGTATGTGAAGTGTTGCAGGGAGTATGTTGAAATAATGCAGGAAAATACAGAGTGAATAGTTCTCTGAAGTTTGGGCCACGCGGCCGCACCACAAATCAGTGCGGTCCGCGTGGGTTGTTGAAGGTGATGATCTGAGCCCAATGAAACCTACGCGGTCCGCATATCAAAAGTGTGCGGTCCGTGTGGGGTGGACAAGAGAAAGAAAATTAACAAGTCTCTGATGATTGTCCACGCGGCCGCACACCAATGGTCAACTAAGCAGTTCTCTAAAGTTTGCCACGTGGTCGCGATGCAAATTAGTGCGGTCTGCGTGGGTCAACTTCAGAGGATCTGTTTGATGGATTGTCAACATGTGCGGACCGCGTGGCAAAAGTGTACGGTCCACGTTGACCTCACGCGGCCGCGATGCAAATCAGTGCGGTCCGCGTGGGTCAACCTCAGAGGATACTACATGTTGTTGTTTAGCTTGTGCAGACCGCGTGGCAAAAGTGCGCGGTCTACGTGGCCTCTTTTCTCCACTGTGCCTGTATTAATTATGATCTTCTGTCATTGTATAATGCTCACATGCTTCGACTAACCAATATAGATTTTTTTTTCCAGGAAATGACGAAGAAGATGCTAGCACAACGTGGGGGTAAACCACCCGGGAGGGGTGGCCCCTCCCGAGGGGGCAAAGGCAAAAGGATAATAAAACTCACCCCGGAGGCCCGGGAAAATATCAAGAAAACCCGACAGATAATTCGGGAAGCTGACATAGTGGCCTCTTATTCCACGGGGAGTGATTACGTTCCTTCTAGAAGTATCACCTTAGAGTCTGCCCCCTCCCACATGTCCGTCTCAGTACCAATCATAGCCTTCTCATCTCTAGAGAAATGTAAGGCCCCGTAAAATTTTGTGCATAAGACCTAGTAGCTATGGTGTCATGGTCCGAATAATGTATTAGGAATGCGTAGAGCGGTTCGGACCGTTGGTAGTGATTTAAGTTTCAAAAATGTAAAGAATCGATTTTTCCAGAAAAGTGTCAATTCTGCGGTCAGGAATGCGACCGCAGATATGCTATGCGGATCGCATTCCTGCCGCAGAGTTTAACATAAGGTTTACAAAATTTGGTGTTGAGAATGCGATCGATATGCGATCGCAGAATGGATCTGCGGACCGCAGATCTATCGCATATATTCTCGAAGGTTTTTGGGTGGCAAATCTGCAGTGCACTATGCGACCGCAGATCAAGAATGCAGATCGCATTTTGGTCGCATTCCGTAACAGAACTTGTGTAAATTTTGAGGCAATTCCGCGGTCATTGTGCGGACCGCATGTTGATTCTGCGATTGCAGATGCGACCGCAGAATTGACACGGCCCAGGAATTTTATAAAATTAAACCCGACCTCTTCATTAATATAACGCCTTCCTCTTTCATTTTATCATATCATATTACTAAAATTAGAGAGAGAGGAGAGGGATTTTAGAGAGAGAAGTCTTTCATCCTCAAAGATTGCTCCAACTACTTAGTTCAAAGGATTCTAGGGCAAAGATTCAACTTCCCCCAAATCATTTCAAGGTAAAAACCCTAGCTATTTTCTCTAATTTTCAGTTTTAAAAGGGTAAAGAGAGGTTTGCATATAATAGCTTTTGAAACTAGAATTTTACACTCATGCATGATTATTGAACTTGTTTTTTAGTAAAGAGAAAGTGAATAGGCGTATGAATCTGCGAAATAAGGTCGGCAAAGCTAGGATAGATTGGGTAAGCATAAAGTAAGAAGTTAAAGGAAGAAAAATCGATACCAGGTATGTATGGCTAATTTTTATTCTTGTGAAATCGCCTATATGTGTGAAATTGTTTGGTTCGTGTTAATTTGACAAATTGTGTGTAATTCTTGATGTTGTTGTTGGATACTCAAATTGCTGTTGAACTATGAGTGATGTAATATAGGATACAAACCGAAAGATAAATGAGAGTTGAATTTAGTAAAACAATTGTGAATAATGGCTATGATGGCATATGTGGTACCTTGTGGAAAAGAAACGAAACACTTGAGGTGTGGTAAGTTATTGAACATAATAGTATGAACATTCTCGATTTTGGAAACATTGTAACTTGGTTGTGATATTGGCTCGAGAAGTAGTTGAGAACATGAACCAATGTGTAAGTTGCTTATTTGAACTTGTTGTAATTGTGTGTAGTACCTTATCTGCTGTTTGTGATTGTTGTATTTGAAAACTGTATGATGGGATCGGGTTGCGGGCCGCAACATAAAGAAATAAGGTATGGGTTGGGGTGATAAGGGTGGCCGAGGTAATAAGGGTGGACGAGGTAATAAGGATGGAAAGCGTTTGAAATAGCAAATGGTATTGATATAAAATCATTGATATGAAATTGTGAAAGGAGACATCAGGAGAGTTTGCAACCTGTGGGGCACTGATTGCCCCTTTGTTTGACTACTTGCAATTTATGTGGTTGATTTGTTATTGTTCTATTTGTTGACCTTAAACATGCTTGTGTTGAGGCTTATCTGAAATGAGTAAAATGTGGAAAGCGTGGTTAGCTGGCTTAATTGATTTCTTGATGTAATTTACTGGCTGTCTTGTCATCGTGATTCTTTAACGGCTTGAGTTCACTTGGGACAAAGTTTGTCCATACATGCCAGTACAATTCAAGTGTACTGACGTCCCTTTTTGCCGGGGACGCTACATTCGTGTTATGATTGTAGGTGGAGTAGCAGGCACTTCAGCTCATCGGCAGTAGTATCCTTCATCCTCCACTGCCCGTTTTGGTGAGCCCCTTTCTTCCTCGGGGCCCTGTATGGTTCACATCACTTTTGTTTAGATTTCATTTTTGTTTTGTAAGGTATAGCCGGAGCCTTGTTACCGGCAAGTATTGTATTCCCCTTTTTGTATCCTAGAGGCTCTGTAGACATGTAAACTGTGGGATTCCAGTCTTATGTATATATATTAAGTCGGGCGATGTAAAAACTATAAACTTGTTAATAAATCACTAGCATGGTTATGTTTGTATGTTGTGAAATTAGTTATAATTGGTAAGATATTTGGTTAATAAGAAATAATGCATGCAGGGGTAACGCGTGGGATAGAAAGGCACCCAGTTCCGCTTGATTGGGGCTACCCAGCAGGTGCCGGTCATGTCCCTCGATTTGGGGCATGACAAGAAAGACCAACCCACAGATCCCACTTCCAAGGCCACTTCCAAGCAAGTAAATGTAGTCTCGGACTCGTCTGATGAGTCTCGAGCTGAGAAGCACAATAGTGATGATGAGTACTCCACTTCTCCCACAGCTTCACTATCAGGGGAGAGGGGTGGTCAGGGAGAGGGAGGTGAGCCACAAGTGGGGGGAATAGAGCGGACCAGGAATCCTAATGTGTGGTCCGATAGGTTTGTCAGTGAGCTAGCATGGCATAAGTTCAGAGAATGGTGGCCAAAGAGGAGATTGATCCCAGAGAGGAGATTTATAGATGTGGACTTGCTTCCGCACAACCCTCATGTGCAAGCACAGTTCCACACGAGAGAGGGTTGGAGCTTCTTTAAGGAGTGGGTGGAGAATGTAAATGAGCACATGGTGAAAGAGTTTTATGTCAATATCCACCATCTAGTCCGGGATTCCACTGCCACAAAAGTGAGGGACCAAATTGTGCTATTTCATGGAAAGTCACTCAATGAGTTTTTGGGGTTCGCAGAGGAAGATGAATCTCAGTACCTGGAGAAGTTAGCCTAGAAGGAGGAGGCCCGACCTTGGTTAGTAGAGGTGCTAGCGTCTCCCGGAACTGTTCCGGTGTGGCTAAAAGCACAGGAGAAGATTTACAGGAACACCCTCAGCTTCGAGGCGAAAGGGTGGCTAACCTTTGTCTGCAACCGTCTGGATCCCACCACTCATGACCATTCAGTGCTGATTAATAGAGCAGTGTTGGTAGCTTCGATCATGGCAGGCTTCCCGCTGAATATGGGAAATATCATGTATAGGGTCATCTCAAATGTGGCCAACGAGACCAAGACGAACTACCCCTTCCCCAACACATTGACAATGTACTTTAGAGAGCTAAAAGTTAAAAGGAAGAAATTTGATTTCTGGTGCCTCCGGCGGGGGCGTATTCGTGGTATGATCAAAAGGGTCCGGACAACCCTAAGACGGCCAAAAAGGGCCAAGCCACCACTTCCACCACAGCTGGCCAGTCTGACGAGCCAGTTGTCACTACTACTGAGTAGGCCACTTCACTCCCTCCGGGTCCATATATAGCACCCTCCTCATCTACAGCTAATCCGGAGATTCCAGTCTCCAAGACGCACCGGTTCACTGCCAACCAGCTGTCCAACACTTTGACCAGTTTGAACAACTGGATGTCAGCTGTGACATACAAGTTGTCCACTTTGACGACAGTGGTTCAGCCCTATGGTACACCAGTGACGGTGGAGGTCCCAGCTTCTATTGGGGACACACTGAAGAAAATCCTGGAAAACCGGGAAAAGATGATGAAGAAGTAGGATAGTTTGGCTGAGGCGGTCGATTCACATAGAAAGGAACTCAAAAGCCTTGCTAGGGAGCATAGGAAGCTAAGGAAGACCAAGGCCTCAACGGAGTCGGTTGTAGCTCTAAAGGAGTAGGTGGACAAGCTGGTAGCTGATCAGTTGCCCCTAGATCTTCTATTTGGTGAGCCGGCCGTAGAGCCACAGGAGGAGCCCAGGCGACGCAAGAAGAGGAAGCTCACCAAAACTGAGAGAGTGGTTATCATGGTTGCCCCTAAGCAGCAGGAGGGATCCTCTAGTGCACCCACAGCAACACCCACAGCAGCACCCACAGCAGCACCCACAGCAGGACCCACAGCAGCAGATGAGCCTCCTCCAAAGCAGGCACCTGTTCTAGCAGCACAACAGCAGGTTGGGGACCAGTCTGAGGTCCCCACCACTACAGCGGATAAGGGAGCCAGTCAGAGCCACCCTATTGATCAGGCTTGAGGGGCCATCTATACCCTTTCTTTATGCTTTATTTGATAGTTAGCATTGGGGACAATACTAGCTTTTATTCGTGGGGGTGTGCCCTACTATTTTTGATTTTGGGACTGTATATATTTGATTACATTCAGTACATTTGTAGATGTAGTATTTGTATATATTTTAACGCTTTGATCTACTTTAGTTTCATTTTGAACTCTTTTTGATTGTATATTCGGATCTATCTTTGTTAATAGTTCATTTGCTTTTTCATGTTTGGTTATTCTCGTAGAATCATTAGATTTTGTTTTAAGCTTTCAATAAACCCTTGGTTTTCCTAATGCCACGGTTCTTTCAAAGGGTAAAGTGTTGTGTGAACCGGGTGGATCTTTCCTATGATAGATAGCGTGACAACTTTCTTAAGGGTGGAGTCAGTCTTTTTCTTTTTTCTTCTTGATTTTCAAACTTTTTGTTGGTTAAGGGTACCTCGGGCGAACTTCACTTGGGCCTAGCTCATTTGTCTCAGATCTTATGGTCAAAGACATCAAGTTGTGTCTAGATTGGTAAAAGTTGTGGCCTTGAGAGTCTTATGTTGATCGAACAACCATCGATTGGCCATGTGGACCAAAGTGTGCTCGAATCTATTCCGAGGTTGTTGTGGGCCTTCGAATGCATTTATTGGTGATCTCTGAGTGTAAGTGCGGTAAGAAAATAGAATTGTGAGCCCAAGCACCATATCAATGGTCTAGAACTTGCTCCGAATGTTTGTTGAGGCAAAATCCTAGGTGAAACTTGACTTGAGAAGTGAGTGTAGGCCACCTTTGATCCAAATGAACATATCATGAATCATTCCTTCCAACCTACCAATAAATGAATCCCTAGTCACCCCTTTTGAGCCTAAAACCTTATTTCTTCATAAATCAAAGTGCAAGCCTATACCCAATTTAGACCTTCTCTTGGCACCCAAAGATCTTCCCTTAAAGTGATTGCAAAAGTATAAGTTTGGGGGGGGGGGAGAGACAAGATAAGAACAAGAAAGGCACCAATGTGGAAAAAAGGCACAAATGCAATAAGAAAAAGAAAAGGCATGAAGAAAAAGGAAACAAAGAGAAAAACAAGCGAAAAGTTGAAACAGACCCAAAATGGAGGGACCAAAAAGAGTTGATAAGTGAAAAGGGAAGAAGGAAGAATGAGAATGAAATGATCAAAGAAAGAAGTGTCAATTGCAAAACGGAAGAGTGCCATGGTGCCTCTCTTTCACCCCTTAAAAGAGGAAAATGCCAAAAAGAGTCAAAAAGGTATTCCATAAATGAATCAAAAGAAACGCTTTAGGGAAGGTTGAACCACTAAGAACCAAATTCCTACTCTACCCAAAAAGCTTTCACAATGACACCCAAAAAGCCCTATATGATCTTAAGTCGAGAAGAGCCTACATTAGTGGATACTTACATAAAGGGCAAGCCTATGGTACTTAGTGTCGGGCTTAGGGTCTCTTCTTTGAGAGAGTGAGTGTGAAATTATCCACATTGATTTGAGTGCAAATACCCTAAAAGGTAAGATGCACTTAGGGAGAGCCGAAGGTGTATGAGTTTGGGGTCCACAATAACAAAAGTGCTTGAGAAAGGCTCCTTGATGGATCGCGTCAACCCTCGAAGCTCTTGTGTCACAATTGAACCACAATGCTTAAAATTTTTCAAAACGGTGTCAATGATAAATTTGCATTAGGGGCAATTGTTAGTCCCAATTGATATTTGTGAGGTTACCCCCGAACAAGTAGGGGTGTTTTGGTGTCTTTTCTCTGAAGGTTAGGTCTTAGTTTTGATTTGCTTGAGGACAAGCAAATGTTTAAGTTTGGGGGAGTTGATAACTAGGAATTTTGCATGATTTTAAATCCTTTCTTACCTTAGCTTTGTACATAAAATGTGATTAAAAGGCTTTGAATTACTTACAAGTGCTCTATTTTGTAGGTTTGTGCGAAAAAAAGAGGAATATCATCAAAGCGGCTAAAAAAGAAGTGAAGCCGGCAAAGCGTCAACGAAGAGAAGAATGACTTCAAGGAAGCCTATGCGGACCACACTGTTTTGGTGTGCGGCCGCACAGGATGGTTTAGAGACACTCAGAGTTCAAGCACTATCTGCGCGGACCACACTAATTTGGTGTGCGGCCGCGCAGGAGAAAATCAGAGAAGCCTGAAAATGCAGACAAAACCCACGCGGACCGCGTCCAAAACTAAGTGGTCCGCGATAAAGAAGACTAGAGCAGGAATTGTTTAAGGGACAATCCCAACGCGGCCTCTAACCATATCAGTGCGGCCCGCATGGGTAAAGGATCAGAGACTGTGCTTGCAAGGAATTTAAGCAGTGCGACCGCATGACAAAAGTGTGCGGTCCGCGTTACTGTACACACGCGGCCGCATGACAAATGTATGCTGTCTGCGTACATGTTCCAGCAGCAGACCTTCAGCAACCCAAATTACCCTACGCGGCCGGACGACAAAAGTGTGCGGTCCGCGAGAGTCCCGCAGGGGCATTTTTGTCCGGAAATTTTAGGGTAGTATAAATAGCTTCTTTTTCTTTTTTAGGTTATGTTAGACAATACACAGTGATGGCTGAGCTTGTGAGGAACTTGTATACGCCTATTTTGGGCAATTTTGTACTAGATTAACATTAGATTTCATTTCCAATTAATTACTATGTCAATTTTAGCTTCAATTTCTTCATCTTCTTCAATTTATATGGCTAGCTAAACCCATAGCTAGGGTTGTAGCCCAACCCTAGTATGGGTAATTGATGGGTTAGATTATTAAATGCTAGGATGATTATGGGTGATTGGTTTTGGGTTGATTAAATGTATTTAATTGAGATTTTGTGGTTGCAAACATGAAATCTATTTTTGTGGGTTTGGTCTCTGTGAGCACGTGATTTTTGCCCTATATGAGAATTACTCCCAAAAATTTAAAATAAAAGAGTTTTGTGTTGTTTGCAATTGTTGTGAATTTAGTGTCATTTTTAAAAATAATGACAATATATATATATATATATATATATATATATATATATATATATATATATATATATATATATATATATATCGCATTTGCATTTAGGATTTAATTCTACAATTAGGAGTAATTAATTTTATCTTACAAAAATGAAAATCACAAAAAATAGGCATCTTTTGCATTTTAGCCTTTAATGTCCAAATTGTGTGATTGTATTTTAATTACCATTTAAAATTAGGTGACAATTATTATTATGAGATTAGTATTTCAAGATAATTTTAGTTTTTATAAATTAATCTTAGTATTTTGGGCTTTATTAATTAGGAAGTTGAATAATGGAGAAGAACAAATTGGAAAAAATTTGGATTGGGCCATCTTGCAAATTATGTTACAAGCCCAATCCTAAGAACCCTTACCCAACCCAAAACTCCTTGGCCCAAGAAGAAAATTTCAGATTTTTTTAGCAAAAAATAATCATAATTACATGACATAAAGTAGTGGGGGGCAAGGAAATCAAGGAAGAAAACAAGGAGAGGAAAACATGGATTAGTGGATTTTCTTTAAATTAAAAAAATATTTTCTTTTTAATAAAAAATCTGAAAATTTTCGAAATTCTTGCCTATAAATAGAAGAGAAGATTTATGAAAAAAAGGGTGGAAAAAAGAGAGAAAAAATCGGAAGAGAAGAAAAAATAAAAAAAATTCCCTGCTGTAGTATACACTCGATATACACTCTGGATACAGAAGTATACACGAAGAAAAATGCAATTTTTGAGAGTTTCTTTTGAGAAGTGAAAATAGTTCAAATCTAGAAAGCCAAAACAAAGAGAAAATCTGGAAAATATTTTTCTTTTCTATTTTTTACTGGTTTGTTTTTGTTTTTCTCCGTATTGCTGGGATTTTCGGGATTGAGGTGTTGAAGCTATTGTTGGTTGTTACTGTTGTTGTTGCTGTATTTTCACCGCCTTGTTGATTTGCCATTTTCTCATTCCTTTCAAAACCAGGTACATATCTCTTTCACTTGAAGCTGTAATGGTGAATTGTTGAAATAAAAATGAAGATCTGGATCCGATTATTTGCTGTCATGTAGTTTATGTTTAGTGTTGTTAGTTTAGATTTGTAATTTATCTATTGAAGTATTCTGTAGTAGCTAAAAAACGAAAAACAAAAACATTGTAATAACTAGTAGTATAGTAGCAATAGTGTATCACATAGCTTAATTAGGTAATAGATCTTAAAACATGGGTTAGTTAATAATAATTTCAAAAAATCGGTTGGTTACTTACTCACAATATATTCATAAGTCTTAATCACATATCAGATGTCATTTACACATAGATAAGCTTAAAAATAGGAAATGTTAGATTAGATAGTGCTTTAATCATGTTTTAGGTTAATAATCCGGTGATAAAACAAGCCATATTGAAATCAATAGCATAATTATGAATAGGTCTCTGAGTTATTTATTTACGGATATTGATACAATTTAATTAGAACCATCTTTGTAATGTAAAAATGCCTAGTACATAACGAAACTGGTAATGTATATATTCGTGAGTAGTTAATCGGTTAATTCGGATCCATAGTTAATTAGTTTAATCATTCTTTAAGTCCATTATGTAATCCGTCGCTTTCTCAAATTAGGTATTAACTGGTATTAACTTCAAAATGCTAGTGTAAGAAGAAGAAGTAGTTTGTTAGTTCTGATTTATGGTAATAAATAATTAATTTGTAGCTAATGTATGATATTGATTTCCTTCACTGAATAAATAAAAGTGCTTTCCATTTCAAATGTGTATCTTTGTTCTGTTGTTTCAATTGTTTCCAATTTTATTTAGTTTGGGCCCAAGGCGTGTTATGGGCCTGAATCTCTGTATAATGCCAACTGGGCTGGCGATAGAATGCCCGAATCAGGTCTGGTTCTTTAAGAACCCGGACCTGTTTTTAATGTAGTAAATCCTTATTCTGGAAATCCAGTCCCCATTGAATAACAAAATTACGGGCCTGGAATGTTTAAATATTAGAAATCGATTAAGGAAAAAACAAATGTAGAAAACATAGCCAAATACTAGTATTGAATCCTTTAATGAAAATTGGGATGAGCCTCGCCCGAATAACAAACATCGGGGCCCCCATTTAGTAATAAGATAACATAATAGAACCGGAGAGGCTAATAGCAAATTCCATAGCCTCTCCCCAAAGTTAAAAGCCGATAGACGTTATTTAGGGCACGATGTTAATGTACTTTCCATTGAACGAGTGTGCACTTGGTGCGACTCAAATCCAAATCTCGGCAAAGCTAAAATACACCGAAAGTCATAGGCGTACTGGTTGCGGTATGACTCGAGGCGTGTTTTCGCGATGCCGCAAATTCTTTAAAATAATACCTAATGTAAAAAGCATTATATGTTGTTTAAAATCTATAATTGAGTCAAACAAGAGTCGGGAACGACAATTGAGCGACCGTGCTAAAACTACGGAACCCGGGAATGCCTAACACCTTCTCCCGTGTTAACAGAGTTCCTTATCCGGATCTTTGCTTCGCAGACATTTTTAAGAGTCAAAATTCCTCGGATTCGGGATTAACCGGTGACTTGGGACACCATTATCATTCCCAAGTGGCGACTCTGATTAATCTCAATAAATCCCGAACCGATTGTCCTTTAATTGGAAAAACTCCTTCCCTTACGTTATTTTTATCCGTTTCGGATATTTGAGCGTCGGGGTATACCTTACAAGCGTATTTGTATGCTTAAGTGGGATAGTAAAAAGGGAGGTGTGACAGTCTCTACTTGAGAAAGAGAGTCTAAAACCTCTCAATCAATCCTAACAAGAACTTGGGATGGACCCATGAGAATGGTAGTCCCAAGTAACGGGTATAAACCTCGAGAGAGTAATTACCCAACTTGAGCCTAAAGTTGCTTGGGCAAATTAGCCTACCCAATTGGTCTCAAGAGAGTCAATTGGGCAATATTGTTCTCTCTACCGAGAGGTGTGAGAATGAATGCACAGAGCAACGGCTACCCGAATATCCCATGCATCATCTTAGCGCTGAATTTCGATACCCATTAGTTATTCCACCTAGGTATAAGCTACTTCCCTAGTCCCCTTTCCCATTAGCAAATCATAATTAGAAATAACCTTAGCATAATTTAGACAACACAATAGTAGTAGATACAATAGTTTATACATTGAAAATACCAAAAATGTTTGAAGATAAACTAGAAGCCAAAATGCAATTCTAGTGCAACATAATTATTCACTCCAAAAATCTAACTCCCTGAGGAATTGACCCCGAACAACTATTCGGGTAAGAGTAGTAGTGCCCGCTCATACCTTCGGGTTGAGTTTGCCACGATCAGCAAGCCAGGAAGGTTTTGACTTAGCTGCTGAGCTTGCAAAGATCAAAGAAACTATTGAGAAAACCCAACAAAGTTAGAGCTTTCTTCACCCGTGACTGACATTCCCGAGGGTGATGAAGTTACTTTTGGTGAGGCTAGTGTTCGATCTCCTTCCACTCAAGTTATTCCTCTTGCTTCTGATGATTCCGTTCTTCATCCTATTAGTTCAGATTCTGCCTCAGTAAAAGTTTGACGTGTTGTCTTTTTTTTTTTTTTATTAGTGGAACATTTAGAGGTTTACCTTTGGTTCAATTTGGGGTTAATATTTTGTATAAGACAATCATGTTGGAACTAAGTTTATACTTAGTTTTAACCAAGTTATTACAATATTATTAATTTTTTGTCTAACTCTTACAATACCTTTATTTATAGTTTTTCTTCTACCCTCTTAGTGGTTTGTCTTGTTTTTATAAGTTTGGGCTTTATTTTCCACTTAATTTTAACATTTGGATTTTTGTTTTACCCTTTGTTATTTTAACTTTTGCATTTAAAAATGCTTCATTGCTTCGTGACTCTTTTGAACAAGTACGGATTATAAAAGAGAGCCCTTTTACATACGAAACTTAATGAAGAAAACGTCTCAACTTCATAATGGTGTAAATATACGGGGAAGAAATAGGAACACGCATGTTTCTTTGAAATAACTTTGAGAAGTTTGTATCATTCGAACTTTCAAATTATATAATACTTTACATGTATTGAAGTATCATCTATAACTCTTTTGTAACTATTTTCTTTACAACAAATTCGTGAAAAATTCAAGGGTATATCTTGCAGCCCATGACTACATATTGACTTTAACCTAAACATTCGTAAGAATTGTAAATTTACATCCACGAGTGTATTTTTCCCAGGTTTTGGAATCATGCTTGTGTTTTTGGCTTCTCGTAACTTTACTCTGAACTTTCAATTTGTTGGGTAGACTTTAAGCTTGACTTGAATTCTAATTTTTTTGGTCCTCTTTGGTTTCCTTATATATATATATATATATATATATATATATATATATATATATATATATATATATATATATATATATATATATATATATATATATATATATATATATATATATATATATATATATATATATATATATATATATTCCTTCCGTGTGGTTTGTTTCCTTAAAAAAATGGCACAGGACTCGGAGGTATATATAATTTGGATGATGATTGCTTAACCCTTTATATTTCCATCATAAAAGTTGTAACCCTAGGCCTAGAATTATGTTACTTCCACGTGTCTTTCAGGTCTAATATCATCATTTGGTGTGGCTAGCTTTTTGCGTATAATCTAAAATTGTTAGTAAAATTTTAAATATACAAAACAAAAATCTTAATTGATCGACCGTGTATATTTATTTTGATTAGGAATAGTACTTCTCCAGATGAAAAACATTACAATTCGAGGGTAAAACCTTGCAATCCATGGTTTCTAACTCGTAAGAACGTTTTTCAGCAATACCTAGAATCTTGTAAGGTCTTTCCCAATTTGGACCCTACTTTCCTGTATTGGCTGCTTTTGTGGATTGAAAAACTTTCTTGAGTATGAAGTCCCCAATCTTGAAGTACCCTAGACGAGATTTTCGATTGTAATATAGCTCAATAATTTGCTTATGTGCAGTAATCCTTATCAGGGTATTTTCTCTCCTTTCTTCAAGCAAATCAAGATTTATTGGCATCTCCTCCTTATTTGACTCTTTGGTTGCTGAATTGTATCTCGTAGTTGGTTTACCTATTTCAATTGGGATTAAGGCTTTAGCGGAGTACACAAGTGAAAATGGTGTCTCTCTCGTGCTTGTTTTTGTTGTTGTTCGGTAAGCCCACAAGACTCCAAGTAACTTCTAGCCACTTACCTTTTGAATCCTCTAGCCTTTTCTTCAAGTTATTAATAATAAATTTGTTTGTTGATTCATCTTGTCCATTGTCCACGGGATGATAAGGTGTTGAAGTAATTATTTTAGTTTTCTAACTATAAAAAAATTCTGTGATTTTTGAACCTATGAAATGCGGGCCGTTATCACACACGGTTTTTTTAAGCCCAAACCGACATATGATGTTTCGCCAAATGAAGTCCCTCACTTATTTTTCTTGCACTTGTTTGAAGGTACCTCCTTCTACCTACTTCGTAAAATAATTAGTGAGTACTAATAAAAATCATACTTTTCCTTTGGCTTGTGGTAGTGGACTCATGATATCCATCCCCCACTTTATAAAAGGCGAGGTGCAATAACCGGATGTAATAGTTATGCTGGTCGATGCATATTGTTACCATATCTTTAGAATTTTGTCACATATGGCCACAAAGGTTTCTGCCACTTCTTCCATTTTTGGCCAGTAATACCCTGCACTAATTAGAGTTATTACCAAGGATCTTCCTCCTTTGTGATTTTCACAATATCCTTCATGTACTTCTCTCATCACATACTCTGTTTGAGAAGGTTCGAGACACCTTTCTAAAGAACCACCAAACACTTTTTGATATAAATTGCCTCGATCCAAATAATAGCGGACATCTTTTCGTCGAAGTGCCTGAGCCTTTTTCTTATCTTTATGTAGAATTGCATACTGGAAAAAATTAATGATCTCGTTTCTCCAATCCCAAGTTAGATTATTAAATTTACCTTATTTTTATCTTGATCGAGTGCCTAATGAAAAAATGTATTACGGAGCATTTTCTTCATTTGTTACTTCTGCAGCTGATGCAAGATTAGCTAACGCATCTGCTTCGACATTTGTTTCCCTGGGTATCTGCACGATTTTCCAAGTTTGGAATTGCCTGATCAAATATCGTGCCTTTTCCAAATATTATTGCATCCCCGCCTCTCTAACTATTTAAATCCCCTGCATTTGATTAACTACGAGTCGCGAGTCACTTTGATTGTAACCTCCTCTATTCTGAGCTATCGTGCCAATTCTAAAGCTGCAATCACAACTTCATATTCTGCTTCATTATTAGTAATAGGATGGCATTTTATGGCTTGCCTTATAGTTTCTTTTGAAGGTGGGATTAGAATAATGCCTGAACCCGCTCCTTTAACATTTGAAAAGCCATCAGTAAACAGGGTCCAAGTGCCTGGATTAGACCCATTTCAGCTCTTTTTCTGCCTCTATTACTATCCTTGGGCTAAAGTGTGCCACGAAATCTGTTAAAACCTTTGATTTTATCACAGTTCTAGGTTGATATATGATGTCATATTCACTTTGTTCTATGGACTACTTGGCTAATCTACCTGATAATTATTGGTTATGTAATATATTTTATAAGGGGTAGGCAGTCACTACAGAGATATGGTGACATTGAAAATAAGGCCTTAATATTCTAGAAGCCATATTATGCTAAAGCATGTTTTTCTAAATGAGGATATCGAGTTTTAGCATCTAATAACGATTCACCAACATAATAAATTGGAGATTTGTTACCTTTATCTTCTCGAACTAATACTGCACTTACCGCCACTTCTAACACAATAAGATATATAAGTAGTTTTTCACTGTCCTTTGGTTTAGCCAACAACGGTAGGTTTGACAAGTATGCTTTTAAAATTTTGAGCGCTTGTTGGCATTCTTTAGTCCACCCAAATTGGCTTTGCTTTTTCAATACTAAAATGAACTTAAAGTTTTTCTCTAAAGATTTAAAAATAAATCTTTCCAATGCTGCTATCCTACCTGTCAATCTCTGCACTACTTTTTGCTCGTGAGTATTTCCACTATTTCTTTAATAGCTTTAATCTACTGGATTTACTTCAATTCCCCGGTTAGAAATAAGGAAACCTAAGAACTTACTTAATGACATGCCAAATGCACAATTTTAGGAATTTAGCTTCGTATTGAATTTGCGGAGAAGCTGAAATGTACCTGACAAATCTTGGATGTGATCCTCCACCTGTGTTGACTTGACTAACATGTCATCAATGTTGACTTCCATGGTTTTTCCCAGGTACTCCTAGAACATCTTTGTTACTAACCTTTTTTATGTGGCTCCAGCATTCTTTAGACCGAAAGGCATGACTTTATAACAATAAGTCCCCCTTTCTGTAATAAAGGAAGTTCATTCCTCATCCAAAGGATTTATTTTTATCTGATTATATCCAAAATAAGCATCTAAGAAACTTAACAATTCATGTCATGCAGTAGCATCAATTAGTTGAACTATGTGCGGTAAAGGAAAAGAATCTTTAGGGCAAGCTTTATCTAAATCAGTAAAGTCTACACAAACTCACCACTTACCATTCTTTTTAGGCACCAATACAGTAATAGCTAGCCAATTAGGATATTTCACGTCTCAAATAGACCCAATTTTTAAAAGTTTTTGTGCCTCATCCCGAATCACCTAGTTTTTGAAGGCTCCTTGCTTCCTTTTCTTTTGTTTGACATGTATGTGTGTTGGATATTCATTTATCTTATGGGTCATCACCTCTAGTGATATACCCGTCATATTTTAATGTGACCAAGTAAAGCAATCCGTATTAGCTTTTAAAAAGTCAATTAACTTACGTTTCAACTATGAGCTCGTATTGGTTTCGATGTTAACTTTTCTGTCCAGCCAACGTATAGATAGCACCACAGCTGTCACGACCCAAACCCAGTCGTGATGGCGCCCAACACTAAAGCTAGGCAAACCAGACCAACAACTGTTTCCACAGTTAAAGACCAGTCCCAAAAGAACAAATTTCAAGAAGAATGTATGAGTCAATAAATACTCCAATAATAATAGTATGAATAAATACTGAGAAGTGCGAAATCGAAAGACACTCCCAAAAGATCTGGGGTCACGAGTCTAGAGCCTTTAAACAAAACTAAATAGTAATAGAAATACTGAATGAAGTACTCAAGTCTGAAACATATAGTAATAACTGAATGAAGAGAGAAGCTAGGTTCCGCGAACGCCGGCAGCTACCTCGGCAACTCGAATAAACTCTTATATAGGCTGGAGTGCTCGTCTAACCCTCATGTGTACCTAAATCTGTACACAATGGTGCAGAGAGTAGATATGAGTACTAAGTACTCAGTGAGTAAAATAATAGCTGAAAGCAGGAAATCCACAGAATACCACAAAGCAAAGCTAAACTATAGTCCGATACCTACCACGAACTAGCTACAACAACAATTCACAACTATCATACATAATTTACAAATAAGAATGCAATGCAATGCACATGACCGCTACGGCGCGTAGCCCGATCCATTTAACGTCGACGACGCTCACTGGGGGTATGTACAGATTCCGGAGGGGCTCATTCAGCCCAAGCGCAATATTCATATCATCTGATGCGGCGTGCAGCCCGATCCATCCTCAGTCCACAACATGCATATGAGTCATACAATAGTTCAAATTATTTATTTCCATTTTCCAGTTCATTAACAATGAAAAAACTTTAATTATACTTAATATTCCAAGAACATGTGACTTAGCATTTCATAATAGTGATTTCGAACCAGGACTGACATCAGTGATTATGCAAACCAAGCTATCACATATATATCTATCACCTAGGGATACTACAGGTCGGCACAAGACCCCAAACATGGCTTACAGCCCACAAATATATCTAACAGAGTATGAGTTTCAACTGCCAATATAATATTATTCATATTTGGGATGGACCAAGTCTCAATCCCCAGTCATAATCAATCCTGCACCCGCCATGGGGTGCGAGCCACGCCCTAATAGCGTCACCATGTGCTAAGCCGGGGTTTCGAACCCTCAGGCTACCATATACACTAACTACTCACCTCTAGCCGGCCGTGGACTCGTCTGTGATACCTTTTTTCCTTCAAATTTGCTACTTCATGCATTAAATTTAGTCAATATGGGTCAAAGAAACATAACCCACACAAAAATTACTTGAAAAACACAATAATACACTAAGTTGGTAAACCTCGAGCCCCGGGCCCACTTCTCAAAAAATTCTGAAATTCATACCAACGGATTCCTCGTCTCGGCACGAGTCTGTGTATATAAAATTTATTAAAATCAGAGTTCGAATGGCCTTTCAAAACCCTAAAACTCATTTTCATAGTTTAGGCCCTAATTCTTCACAAATTCTACCCAATTTCATGAATTTTGGTGTTGATTATAGCATAAAATCATGTTTTTGAGTCAAGAAACTTACCTCCAGCGATTAACCATTGATTTCTCTCTTCAAAGCTCCCAAAACCCTGTCTAGCCGAATTGAAAATAGTAAAAATATGATTAGGGTCGCGTGTGAAATTAACTTAAACTGTTCTACTCAGATGCCTCATTCTATGCGATGGCAATGCCCCTATGCGATCGCATAGAGTAAAATTTCCGGCCATTTTTCCCTTCTATACGATCACAATAACCCTATACGATCACATAGAGCAATCTCCCAGGGCCACAAGTTTCTTCTCTGCGATCGCAGAACTCCCCATGCGATCGCATACCTTTGCTCCCTTACACTACACGATCGCATCAACCCTTATCGAGATCGCACTGTACACTTTCATCAATCAATGCGATCGCAAACGCCTTCACGTGATCACATAGAGTAAGTTTCCACCCCCTTTAGCTCATTCTATGAGATCGCATATAACAAAAACTATCTGCAATTTTCTGCTGCATTAATATGTTCAAAACTTGCCCGTTAGGCATCCGAAATCATCCCGAGGCCCCCGGAACCTCAATAGAAAGCACAAATACATCACATTACTTCATTCAAACTTGCTCGCAACATAAAAACACCATCATAAATATCAAAATCACCAATTTCTCATGGATTCAAGCCTAGATTTCATTAAAACTTCCGAAACTAACATTTGATCTAAAACCCGACCTACACCTCGAAATGACCTAAAATTTTGCACGCATATCCAAAATACCTAACGGAGCTACTGCAACTCTTGGAATTTCATTCTGAGCCCCAGATCAAAATCTCACCTACCATCCGGAATTCGCCAAAATTCAACCTTAGCCAATTCAAGCCTAAATCTACACCGGACCTTCAAATTCGATTCCGATTGCTCTCCTAAGTCATGAATCATTCCCCGAAACTAGTCGAATCATCAGAAATCCATTCTGAGCTTTCTAAGTCATCAGTCAACATTCGGTTGACTTTTCTAAACTATTCTTCTCATACAGAGGTTTATTGCCTTATTTCTATCTAAATTCCATCCGGTTTTCTTCTAACTCTCCAAACAAATATAAATTGGCATATTAAAATATAAAATGAAGAAAATAGGGCAAAAACTCTCGTAATGATGGGTCGTGTCGTTACATTCTCCCCAACTTAAACAAACGCTCGTCCGCGAGCGGGTTAAGAAACATACGTGGAGTCTCAAAACATGTTCGGTCTCCCAAGTTGCTTTCTCCACGGGACGACCTCTCCACTGCGCTTTCACCGAAGTTATGTCCTTGGATCTCAACTTACGAACCCGTCGACCCAAAATGGCTACCGGCTCCACATAATAGGTCAAGACCTCATCCAGCTGTATCGTGCTGAAGCCTAATACATATGACAGATCTCCAACGTACTTCCGGAGCATAGATACATGGAACACCGGGTGAACTCCTGACAAGCTGGGCGGCAAGGAAAGCATATAGGCCACCTCCCCAACTTTGCTAAGCACCTCAAAAGGTCCAATGAACCTTGGGCTCATGTTTCCTTTCTTTCCAAACCTCATAACGCCCTTCATAGGAGAAACCTTCAGCAACACCTTCTCACCCACTGAATAAGACACATCTCGGACCTTCCGGTCTGCATAACTCTTCTGACGTGACTGAGCTGTGTGAAGTCTCTCCTGAATCACCTTCACCTTGTCTAAGGCATCCTAAACTAAATCTGTCCCCAATAATCTAGCCTCGCCAGGCTCAAACCAACCGACTGGAGACCTACACGGCCTCCCATACAAGGCTTCATACACCGCCATCTAAATGCTAGACTGATAGCTATTATTATAAGCAAACTCTGCAAGAGGTAAGTAATCAGTCCATGAACCACCGAAATCAATGACACAAGCACGCAACATGTCCTCCAGTGTCTGAATTGCACGCACGGACTGCCCATCCGTCTGTGGGTGAAATGTTGTGCTCAGCTCTACCTGTGAACCCAATTCTCACTGAAATGTCCTCCAGAACAGAGAAGTGAACTGGGTACCTCTGTCTGATATGATAGAAATGGGAACTCCATGAAATCTCACAATATCGCGGATGAATATCTCTGCTAACCGCTCTGAGGAGTATGTAGTACACACAGGAATGAAATGAGCTGACTTGGTCAGCCTATCCATAATTACCCTAACTGAGTCAGACTTCCTCGCTGTCCGAGGGAGTCCACTAACAAAGTCCATAGTAATCCTTTCCCACTTACACTCGGGAATATCAATACGCTGGAACACACCACCGGGCCTCTAATGCTCATACTTGACCTACTGACAGTTTAGGCACCGTGCTACATGATTCAAAATATCTTTCTTCATCTTTATCCACCAGTAATGCTGCCTCAAATCCTGATACATCTTTTCGACACCTGGATGAATAGAATACCGCGAGTTGTGGGCCTCCTCCAATATCAACTCACGAAGGACATCAACATTGGGCACACATATCCGGCCCTGCATCCGCAACACACCATCACTATCAATAGTGACATCTCTGGCATTATCATGCTGAACTCTATCCTTAAGGACAAGCAAGTGTGAATCGTCATACCGGCGCTCTCGAATACAGTCATATAAGGAAGATCGAGATATCACGCAAGCCATCACCCGACTAGGCTCAGAAATATCCAGCCTTACCATCTGATTAGCTAGAGCCTGAATATCAACTACAAGGGGCCTCTCCCCAACTGGAATGTACGCCAAGCTGCCCATACTAATAGCCTTCCGGCTTAAAGCATTGGCCACTATATTGGCCTTTCCGGGATGATACAAGATGGTAATATCATAGTCTTTGAGTAATTCAAGCCATCTCCACTGCCTCAAATTGAGATCTTTCTGCTTAAACAAATGCTGAAGGCTGCAGTGGTCTGTATATACGTCACAAGATACACCATACAAGTAATGCCTCCAAATCTTCAAGGCATGAACAACAACAGCTAACTCTAAGTCGTGAACAGGTTAGTTCTTCTCGTAGGGCTTTAACTGACGAGAAGCATATGTAATAACTCTACCCTCCTGCATCAATACACAACTGATCCCAACTCTAGAAGCATCACAATACACCATATAAGACCATGAAGCTGATGGCAACACAAGTACCGGAGTTGTGGTCAAGGCCGACTTGAGCTTCTGGAAGCTCTCCTCACATTCATCCTACCACACAAATGGAGCATTCTTATGTGTCAACTTAGTCAGAGGTGAAGCAATAGACGAAAGCCCTGGACAAACCTGCGGTAATAGCCTGCCAAACCGAGGACACTCCGGATCTCAGTAGCTGAGGACTGTCTGGGCCAATTATGCACCGCCTCAACTTTATGTGGGTCAACCCGAATACCATAACTGGACACTACATGTCCCAGAAAAGTCACAATATCAAGCCAGAACTCACACTTAGAAAATTTTGCATAAAGTTTTTCCTCTTTCAACCTCTGCAATACCACCCTCAAGTGTTGCGCGTGCTCCTCCTAGCTATGTGAGTAGACCAGGATATTATCAATAAATACGATCATGAAGGAATCAAGGTACAGCCAAAATACACTGTTTATCAAGTGCATGAATGCAGCTGGGGCATTAGTCAGCCTAAAAGACATCACTAGAAATTCATAGTGCCTATATCTTGATCTGAAAGCTGTCTTCATAATGTCTGAATCCCTAATCTTCAACTGGTGATAACCCGATCGAAGGTCAATCTTAGATAATACACTTGCTCCCTGAAGCTGATCAAATAAGTCCTCAATACGAGGTAATGTGTACTTATTCTTTACTGTTACCTTGTTCAATTGTCTGTAATTAGTGCACATTCTCATTGAGCCATCTTTCTTCTTTACGAATAATACCGGTGCGCCCCAAGGTGACACATTCGGGCGAATGAACCCATTATCTAAGAGTTCCTAAAGCTGTTCTTTCAACTCTTTTAACTGAGTCGGTGCCATGAGGTAGGGAGGGATTGAAATGAGCTGAGTGCCCGGCACCAAGTCAATACCAAAATCAATATCCCTGTCCTCCGGCATGCCCGGCAGGTCTGCTGGAAATACATCCGAAAAATCCCTCACAACGGGGACCGAATCAAAATTGTGTGTCTCGGCCTCAACATCTCTAATGAAATCCAAATAAGATAGACAACCCTTCACAATCATTCATTGGGCTTTTATAAAGGAAATCACCCTCTCAAATACATAATCAGTCACACCTTACCACTCGATCCTCAAACTACCCGAAATAGCTAATGCGACTGTCTTGGCATGATAGTCCAGAATCGCATAGTAAGGAGATCACCAATCCATGCCTAGAATTACGTCGAAATCCACCATGCCCAATAATAATAAGTCAACTCGGGTCTCCAAACCCCCAATAGCAACAAGACAGGATCGGTATACCTGATCCACAATAACTGTATCACCCACCGGGGTAGAAACATGCACGGGCAAGGAAAGAATACCACAAGTCATACCCAAATGATGCGCAAAATATGAAGAAACATAGGAATAGGTGGATCCGGGATCAAATAAGACAGAAGCATCCATGTGGTAGACTGATATAATACTTGTGATGACTGTATCTGATGCACTAGCGTCCCTCATATCCGGAAGAGCATAAAAATGATCCTGACCTCCGCCAGTACGATCCTTACCCCTAGGGCGACCTTTGGCTACCTAACCACCACTCCTAGCTTACTGAGCTGGTGCTGAAGAAACAGGAGCAGAAGACGAGGGTTGGTCCCTCTATTGAGACAACTTACGAAGCCACTAGGGACACTCCCTCCTAATATGGCCAAACTCACCATACTCAAAATAACGGTCTAAAGCTGGAGAAAGAGACGGCTGAGAACCTCTCACTGCAAATGAACCCCGAGCCGAAGGAGCATGAGTAGAGCTTTGAGCTGGAAGGGCACTCAGTGCGGGCTGGCTCTGTCGACAACCCTACTGGCCTTGATGACCCTGACGACCATGGTCTGACGAAGCTCCACTAGACTCTACACGGCTTGACTGAGGAGATCTAGAGGAATGACCTCTGTTGTGCTGAGACTGGACCCTAGACAGAGCACCACTGTAACTACCTGTACCCCGAGGCCTCTTAGCCTCCCTCTCCTCACACTCTCGACGGTGGTCTGTCTTTATCTGAAGAGCCGTATCAACCACCTCCTCAAAATTAACTATGGAAGCCCTCTCTCTAGTCATCAATATGCAGATAGGATAGTTGAGGCCATCCACAGATCTCCTGATCCTCTCACGATCTGTCGGAATTACCCACATGGCATGCCGAGATAGCTATGTAAACCTCAACTCATACTGAGTCACTGACATATCACCCTGCTTCAACCACTCGAACTGACGATGTAGCTCCTCCCTCTGAGACTAGAGCACATACTTCTCTAGAAATACCGTAGAGAACTACTGCCAAGTGAGGGGCGCTGCCCCAATAGGCCTACGCCTCTCAAAATCCTCCCACCAATGAAATGCTGGTCTTGTGAACTAGAAAGTAGTGAAAGCAACACCGCTAGACTCCAGAATACACGCAGTACGAAGCATACGCTGACACTTATCCAGAAAGCCCTGGGCATCCTCGCCCTCAACACCGTTGAACGCTGGAGGCTGTAGCCTCCCGAACCTCTCCAACCGACGATGCTCGTCATCAGGCATAGCCGGAACTATATGAGATGGGGCTAGTGCGACTGGTACAGTTGGCTGAACTGGCTGAGCTGGAGCTGCCTGAGGTGCCTGTAAACCCTGAACTACCAGCTCTGGTGTGCGAGCCACGAGGGTGGCAAAATCACGCATCTACAGAAGCTGCTGCAGTAGAGGCCGCAACCACCTGGGATAAGCTAGTACACACCGATAGGATCTGTGCTAAGGTCTCCTGAAGACCCGATATCTCAATAGGCACTACCGGTGCCTAAACCTGAGCTGCTGGAATACCTGCAGCTGGAGCCTGATCCTGAACCTGATCCACTGGCGCTGGGTCAGCTGGTCGGTCAGCAAGTGCTGTCACTGCTGCCCTACCCCTGTCACGACCACGGCCTCTGGGTGCCACTGGTGGTCGTCCGCCACGTTCGCTAGCACGTGTTCTCGCCATCGGCGAGAGAATAAAATACGGAAAAATTTAGTTTCATAATAACACAAACCGCACGATACGAATCCAAGAAAGTGAAGTGTTTTCTAAAGTTCTGTAGCCTCCCGAGGATAGATACGGACGTCTACGTACCGATACACGAGACCCTACTAAACTGGCTCATGACTCGAAAGTCCTAGTAACCTAGGCCCTGATACCAACTTGTCACGACCCAAACCTGGTCGTGATGTCGCCCAACACTAAAGCTAGGCAAGCCAAACCAACAACTGTTTCCACAGTTAAAGACCAGTCCCAAAAGAACAAACTTCAAGAAGAATGTATGAGTCACTAAATACTCCAATAATAATAGTATGAATAATTACTGAGAAGTGCAAAATCGAAAGACACTCCCAAAAGATCTGGGGTCACAAGTCTAGAGCCTCTAAATAAAACTGAATAGTAATAGAAATACTGAATGAAGTACTCAAGTCTGAAACATAAAGTAATAATTGAATGAAGAGAGAAGCTAGGTTCTGCTAATGCTGGCAGCTACCTCAACAACTCGAATAACTCTAATATAGGCTGGAGTGCTCGTACAACCCTCTTGTGTACCTGAATTTGCACACAAAGGTGCAGGTAGTAGGGGTGAGTACTAAGTACTCAGTGATTAAAAAGTGTATAATAATAGTTGAAAGTAGGAAATCCACAAAATACCACAAATAAAGCTAAACTACAGTCTGATACCTACCACGAACTAACTATAACAGTAATTCAAAACTATCAAAGATAATTTACAAATAAGAATGCAATGCAATGTACATGACCGCTAAGGTGCGTAGCCCGATCCATTTAACTTCGACGGCGCTCACTGGGGGTGTGTACAAACTCCGGAAGGGCTCCTTTAGCCCAAGCGCAATATTCATATCATCTGTTGTGGTGTGCAGCCCGATCAATCCTTAGTCCACAACATGCATATGAGTCACACAATAGTTCAAATTATTTATTTCTAGTTTCCAATTCATTAACAATGAAAAATACTTTAACTTTACTTAATTTTCCAAGAACGGGTGACTTAGCATTTCATAATAGTGATTTTGAACCAGGACTGAGATCATTATGCAAACCAATCTATCACATATATATCTATCCCCTAGGGATACTACAGGTCGGCACAAGGCCCCAAACATGGCTTACGGCCCACAAATATATCTAATACATTGTGCGTTTCAACCGCCAATATAATATTATTCATATTCGGGATGGACCAAGTCTCAGTCCCCATTCATAATCAATCCTGCACCTGCCATGGGGTGCGAGCCAACCTCTAATAGCGTTACAATGTGCTAAGCCGGGGTTTCGAACCCTCAGGCTACCATATACACTAACTACTCACCTCTAGCCGGTCGTGGAGTAGTCCGCGATACCTTTTCCCTTCAGATTTGCTGCCTCATGCGTCAAATCTAGTTTAAACCACAGCAATCACATCAATATGGGTCAAAGAAACATAACCCAATCAAAATTACTTGAAAAATGCAATAATACACGAAGTTGGTAAAACCCGAGCCCCAGGCCCACTTCTCGAAAAATTCCGAAATTCATACCAACGGATTCCTCGTCTCTCCATGAGTCCGTGCATATAAAATTTATCATAATAGGAGTTCGAATGGCCTTTCAAAACCAAAAAACCCGTTTTCATAGTTTAAGCCCTAATTCTTCACAAATTCTACCTAATTTCATGAATTTTGGTGTTGATTCTAGCATAACCCGTTGATTTCTCTCTTCAAAGCTCCCAAAACCCTCTCTAGCTAAAGTAAAAATAGTGAAAATATGATTAGGGTCTCGTATGAAATTAACTTAAACTGTTCCGCTCGGACGCCTCCTTCTATGCGATCGCAATGCCCCTATGCGATCGCATAGAGTAAAATTTCCGGCCATTTTTCCCTTCTATGTGATCACAATACCTCTATGCGATCACATAGAGCAATCTCCCAGGGCCACAAGTTTCTTCTCTGCGATCGCAGAACTCCGATCGTATACCTTTGCTCCCTTACACTACGCGATCGCATCAACCCTTATTGCGATCGCGATCGCACTGTACAGTTTCATCAATCTATGTGATCGCACACCCCTTCACGTGATCTCATAGAGTAAATTTCCACCACCTTTCGCTCCTTCTATGCGATCGCAGAGCTATCTATGCGATTGCATAGAACAAAAACTGTCTGCAATTTTCTGTTGCATTAATATGTTCAAAACTTGCCCGTTAGACATCCGAAATCATCTCGGGGCCCCGGGGACCTCAACCAAAAGCACAAATACATCATATTACTTCATTAAAACTTGCTTGCAACATTAAAATACCATCATAAACATCAAAATCACCAATTTCTCACGGATTCAAACCTAGATTTCATTAAAACTTCCGAAACTAACATTTGATTTAAAACCTGACCTAAAAACCTCTGAATGACCTGACATTTTGCACGCATATCAAAAATCACCTAACAGAGGTCCTTCAACTCTCAGAATTTCATTCCGAGTCCCGGATCAAAATCTCACCTACCGTCCGAAATTCGCCAAAATTCAACCTTAGCCAATTCAAGCCTAAATCTACACCGGACCTCCGAATTCAATTTTGATTGCTCTCCTAAGTCATAAATCATCCCCCGAAACTAGTCGAATCATCAGAAATCCATTCTGAGCTTTCTAAGTCATCAGTCAACATTCGGTTGACTTTTCCAAACTATTCTTCTCATATAGAGGTTTATTGCCTCATTTCTATCTAAATTCCATCCGATTTGCTTCTAACTGTCCAAACACATGTAAATTAGCATATTAAAGTATAAAAGGAAGAAAACAAGGCTATAACTCCCGTAATAACGGGTCGGGTCGTTACAACATCTTTGAGTTCCCCGACTATCATTTTAATGTTTTCATTTTCTTCTAGCTCTTTAATAGTATCGGGCATTGAGTCCACACCCGTTTATCCATATTTATTTGAGGTTTGAGTTGTTGAACCCTTAACCAAATTCTGTAATTGCTATTTTTCATCTGTAATGCCATTTTGTATGCTTGAATCTACCACTGAATTGATACTTCTAAAAGCTTGTTGATCTCCACGGATTTGACTAATTCCCCATTGAGAAGGGAACTTGATAACCTGATGTAAAGCAGATGGAACAACATCCATCTCATGAATCCAAGGTCTGCTAAGGATTATATTGTATGCCATGTCCATATCTATTACTTGAAATTTCGTATCTTGATCACTCTTTCTGTGAATGTGGTGAGTATTATCTCCCTTTTTGTGACAACGCTTGTGTGAGCACATGATTTTTGCACCGAGCAAATAATTCCAAAATTAAAATAAATATGTTTTTCAGTGCCATTACTTGCTTTGTTTGAGATTAGCTACACTTTTGTGTTTGAATAAGTGTAAATTAGAAGAAAATAAAAAAAAAATAGGCTAGGTAATTAATTTGTTAGTTTAATTAGTTAGATTTTAAGAAAATTAGCAAAAATAGTGTTAAATAGTAGAAATTAGGAAAAAATAGTAGAAAATTACCAAAAATACTAAATAATTAGAGTAAGTAGGAAATTAGGTTTTATAATTTTTCATAAAAGAAAAAAAAAGTATAAAAGAAAATACATAAAAAATAATTAAAAACCAGAAAATACAAAAAAATACATAGGACTAATGAAATTGGGCCATTTTAATCGAAATTAGTGGCCCAGTCTGTTAAGCCCAAGATTTTGTCCCGCCTGATCACACAGAGATGCAATCCCAGCCGTTCGTTGTGCTTAATCCAACGGCGGAGATAATTGGGCGAATTATTGGTTAATTAAAATAAATTGGGTTTAATCTGAGCCGTCCGTCCATGCTAATCCAACGGGCGAGGCCTTAGGTCTCATTTGACACAAAGCGGTGCCGTTTTAGTAACGGTGATGAGAACCGTCGATCTTCATCAATTGGACGGCTGAGAGTACCTTAGTCTCATTGACTATATAAAGCTCGTGTCTGAACGAGTCGACGATTTTTGATCAAATTCCTAACCCTAGAGACCAGCCGCCTCTCCTCTCCCTGCTTCGTCTCCTTCAAACATCATCGGCCATGGAGGCCACCACCTCTTACGGTGGTCTCCGGCCACCCTCCTCATCGCCCACACCCTTCTCTCCTTCATATTCACTCACCAAACATCAAAAATCCCAAAAACTAACCCTTCTCCAGAACTCCGGTCACCGGAACTCACCACCGGTGACCACCAAACAACGAATCACCCCTCCAAACCAATGCCGTTCGAATCGCCTTTACACGATCTATCCAACCATGCTAGCCACTACCTTCGAATCACCCCCAATCGTCTCGAATATCCCAAAAAGGGTCGTCGGAACCCTAACTCCGGCGACCCCCAAACCTCGAACCACCCAAAGGCCTCACCTTTTCCTCACCCAAACACCCCTCTTCAAGCCAAAACCCAAAAGGCTTAGTCTTTAAGCCTTAAAAGAAAATCAGAGAAGGAAAAGGAAGATAAAAAAAAAGAAGAGATCTGAAAGAAGTAAAGGAAAAGAAACAAGGAAAAGAGTAAGGTCTGAAGAGAATAAAGTAAAAGAGAGAATAGGAAGCTCAGGGGACCGGCCCTGCGAGCTAAGTCCCCCCTCCTTTCACAGTTCTTTTTAATTTTGATTCATGTTCTTTGTTTCGTGCTGTCTTGCATGTTTTGTTTGTTAGTTTTTGTGTCTCGCATGATAGTTTTTAAGATTTTTCTTGTTGATTCTCTGTTTCTTTTCTTTTTCTGTTCATATCGTTTCATCTTACATATTCTAGTCCATCTCTCTGTTTTCTTTAAGTTTAGAAGCCATATGACTACATCTGTTAGTATTAAGTTTTCTGAACTTGTTCGTTTTTATGTTTCTTTCTGTTCTATTTCGATTATATGCTTGGTTGTTGGTTTCTGAGATTCAAAAGCATGACTATTCACATGATTGGCTGTGTAGTCATTTGTTATAGCTATCTTGCTTATTTACTTCTCTGTATGGATTTTTTGTTCCGATATCCTTTCTTCTATCTCTATTTTCGTCCTTTGTCAGTATTAGGCTTTTTCAATCTTGTTGATCTTCGACATCTCCTTTTGCATGTTTAATTTTTGAATCTAGTCTTCTTTGTTAGTTTAGTTTAAATGGGGCTTCTTCTCTGTTACCTCACATAATAGATGAAGTATGTTTCTTTACTGTTTCTCCATGCCTTGCATCTCTTCATCTTCATCTTTAGATTTAGGTTCATATTTGGGAAAGCTTTAGATTAATAGGTTTGATTCATTACTATTCTGTCAAGGTCCATTACCCTTTTATTTTAAATAAGTCAAGTTTTATTTCTTCTCGGCTATTTTGTGAGATGTCTATGCTTCTGTGTACCTACATCATGAATCCTGGTGGTTTTTGAAGTTCTTCAAACTTTCATATGACTTGAATTGGTAATAACTAGGTATGAATTGACATGAATTCATACTGCATTACATACAATCTGATAGGATGAGTTAGTTGACTAAAATTCAACCAATATCTACTGTTCTCTCTGAATTTGAGTTGATTAATGCATGTTTCTTGGATCATATGTGTTTCTGTATGCAATTCATGCTGAGAATGCTTAAGTTTTGCTAATTTTTTGCTTCTTATGAATGTCTGTTTAATCACTTATGCTTAGGAGAATTGGTTATAGCTGCTAGTATTAGGATCCTTAGAGTGGCTAGTTTTGAAATAGGACTCAAACTGAAAATCACAAAAAAGATAGGTTATTAGTTAAATAATTGGCTTAAGAATGGTTAACCTTGCAAAGGGTTGACCTATTCTATAAAGCCCTAACACACAGTCCACTTTGAAAGTGGCTGGTTGTGCAAAATGGCTATGTCTGCAAATGCAGATTAGCCCAGGCTCTCTTTAGAGCCCTGAACAGCAAATGGCCAAACCTGCAAATGGTTTTGGGCCCAAATGTTCAGTGATTGGCTTTAATAGCCAAAGCTAAGTCTCAACTTGAGACTGGCTAGATTTTAAAGAGTTTTTTAATAACAAAGCAGGCTATGCCTGCAATTAGCTTAAAATTGTAATAACTTAGTCTTAATTAACTGGAATTAATTAAAAGTGGCTAAAATTGAAATAGTTTCTTAAAAATAAAACTGGCCAGCCCTTAAATACTAATGTCAGGGCTGGCTATTAGTTAAATAGGTTCAAAGGTTGCTGAAATTTAACCTAGGTAAGCTAGTAAATAAACAGTGCCCTTAGGGACACAATTGGGAATTTAAAAGGTGAAATAGTAAATAGTTAGAACCTAAGAGGGTAGGGGAGTCCTTTGTACCCCTGATTTCTGTAATTTTGCAGAGATTAAAGGGTATAATGGTCTCCCTAAAAAGGGAAATCTGTAAAAATCTCAAACCCCTTAGGGATACACTAGTAAAAACCCCTAAAAGGAATCTTTAGAACCTTCCAGCACATGCTGGAAGGATTTTTGTTAACAGAAATTGGGGCTAAAGTGCATAATTCATAATTTTAGGAGGGGGAGAAGTGGGATTAATCCCATACTTTCTCCCCAAGTCATCAGCCTTTACCACAACTATATATACCTCTAGAAAAGGGCTGAATAGGGGGTTCCAATTCTGAGCAATCTAAAAAATCATTTTAGGCTGGCTTTTGAATACAAAGCTTCAGAGAAAAGAAATAGCATAAAAACAATAGGATTTCTGGGATTTTTCGAATAGAAACTGGTTAATTTCTTCGGGTTTTTCGAAATTCTTTGCTTGAAATTGGTCTGGGTTTCTATTTGAGTTCTGCTGGGTTTCCTGCTTGCTGATTGCTGTGTTATTCAATTCATTTGGCATCCAATTCAATCTGTTGCATTGTTGCTGAGTCCTTGTTGATTATTTGCTCCTATCCTTCCCTTAGAACTCATTGGATTTTCACTTTTGATCCAGGTACATTTTCTGTTCAAGTGAAGTTGTATTGATGCTCTTGATGAAAAAATGAAAAAATGAAGATTCCAGTTTAAGTTATGCTATTTTATAGTTATGATTTAGATTTGTAATTCATTCATTATAGTCTTCCGTAATAGCTGAAGAACAAAACATACAGAAACAGTGTAATAGCTAGTAGTAATGTAGTAGTAGTATGTCACTTAGCTTAATTAGGTAAGAACCTTAAAACATAAGTTAGCATATCATAACGTCTCCAAATCATTGGCCGTCCTTCATAAAATGCTTCATGAATCAGAATCACTTAGGTATCAACTCCATATTTAAACAAGTCTCGAAGTAGAAATAACGTAAGAGAGAATCAGTTATAATTGGGGATAATAGCATTACAATGAGCTAAATCTTGGTAAAATCAGTTGTTTAATCATACTTAAACCTCTGAATCGCTTAGTTATAGATACTTGTGTAGTCATTGCTTGTATATAATTAGTCTGATTTAGGCTTAGATCTGATTAAGTCTGAAAAGGGGGATAATTAGATATGGCCACGGATTAATTAAGATGAATTGGTGATGAGAAAAGGCCTAACACGTAATGAATACAATGTTGTAGTTTAAAAATAATTTAATAGCTCTTTCAACCTTTCTGAATATAGAAGATAGTCTCTTGAATCATTTTGATAAAGTTTAGATCTCGTAAATAATTAAGTGATGATTGTAGGTCTTTGAATTAATAAGTAATTAGACATTGGTATAGACTCTTAGTTATGAGCACATAGTGAGGACAATTGGTTGAGTTTTCATGTATATAGACTATTGACTTAAAGACTACTTTTTGTACTGATTTCCTTAATGATAAATAAAAGTGATTTGATTTAGTTTTCAATTCTGAGTATTGTTTCTTTATATGAATTCTGTATTATACTTCTGTTATTACAATTTGGTTTGGGCCCTATATGTATCGTGGGCCTGAACTGTTATACGAAACAGATTGGTCCATTGAATGAAGACTTGAAGACAGTCTGGGTTCCAAGACCTGGGTTGGCCCATCGCGAATATATTTAAGTGAAGAAGAAATCCAGGCCCCAATAAATAGCTCGACAGGGCCTGGAATGTTAGTATTAGAAATCGAATAAGGCAAGAACAATACATATCAAACATAGATGAACTAAATAGGATTGGATCTTAAGCAAATTAAATTGGGATGAGCCTCGCCCGAATAATAACGGGGCCCCCATTTAGTAATGGAATAACATAGTATATCCGGAGAGGCTAATAGCGAATTCCATAGCCTCTGCCAAAAGTTAAAAGCCGATAGACATCATTTAGGGCACGATTTTAATATACTTTCCATTGAATGAGTGTGCACTTGGTGCGACTCAAATCCATATCTCGGCAAAGCCGAAATATACCGAAGGTCATAGGTGTACTGGTTACGGTATGACTCAAGGTGTGTTTTCGCGATGTCGCAAATTCTTAAAAATAATATTTATATAAAAATCACATATGTTGTTAAAATCCATAATTAAGTCAAATAAAAGTCAAGAACGACAGTGGAGCGACCGTGCTAAAACCACGGAATCCGGGAATGCCTAACACCTTCTCCCGGGTTAACAGAGTTCCTTATCCGGACCTCTGCTTCGCAGACACTTTAAGAGTCAAAATTCCTCGGATTCGGGATTAACCGGTGACTTGGGACACCATTATCATTCCCAAGTGGCGACTCGATTAATCTCTAATAAAATCCCGAACCGATTGTCCTTTAATTGGAAAAACTCCTTCCCTTACGTTATTTTATCCGTTTTGGGTAATTGAGCGTCGGGGTATACCCTACAAGTGTATTTATACGCTTTTAAGTATTTGGGGTAGTAAAAAGGGAGGTGTGACAGCTCTGGCGACTCTGCTGGGGATCCAACCCTGAACTTCGGTTTCAGGGTTTAAGAACTCGAGCTCCTTAGAACTGCCGCTCGTGTTTTTGTTTGACTTTATTATATGATTTGAATAACATGCTATGTGCTTTGATATTACGTGGACTGTATATAAAACTGTGCCGAAAACCCTTCTCTCTTCTCCCCCGGGGATGTGCTTACTGGTTGAGACTCCCCTTTCTGTTAAAGTCACCTTAAATTAAGAAAACAGAGGCCGGACAAGTTACAAAGCCGATTGACTCCGCGGGTCACCGGTACGTAGCCCTCTCCTCGATTCGAGTTGTCCGCTCGGGTACACGGTCTAGCACTCTATGAAACCGTAAGATTTTGGACATAGGTCTAGGACGATTATTTGCATCATATTTGACTTAGGGGACTCAACACAGGGGTTGGGTCCGTCTAGGACAGGGTGACCCGGTATTGGAAAAGACCGAGCATGTTATGTGTTGCATTTTATTGTCCTTGACCGTTATGCGGACCGGCGGAAATCCCGAGATTAGAAAAATTGTTGAAAAAGAAAAAAAAAAGAGAGAGAGGAAAATAAAATTTGTAAAAAATAGGTATCTGGAAAATTTGAAAATTTGGAAAAAATAGGTGGAACATTTTTTGAAATAATTGGTCAAATAATCTGACCGAACTACGCAGGTTTGATTCTCGCCATTAGGTGGGATACGTAGGCAACCCTTAAACGGGTCCAACCACACTTTTAGAAAAAGATCAAAAAAAAAAGATTTTCTTTTCAAATAATCGAGGTGATTGCTATTTTTGGAAATTGCCGAATGTTCCGAAAGGACGACGGAAGGCTGTTTTTGCAAAAATGGCCACTTCGAAAGCCATTTTCTTTTCTTTCCTTCAAAAATTGAAAACTTGCATTGAAAAGATTTTTCCTTTTTCTAAATAAAATCACCTTAATAAATGTGCAGGGACGAGCACGATGATGAATGAACACTTTTCCCTAAATAAAATCCCTTTGGAGTTGAGATTATGGTGGCAGGACATGGGATCCGATGGTCAAGACTGGGTCAAAAAGTACTTAAAAGGCCTTACGGGGTTACTAGACATGGTTCCTCGAGGTGATGTGGTTAGAGCGTTGGTCACGTTTTGGGATTCGGCACACAACGTATTTCATTTCCCGGATTTTGAACTTACCCCAACTTTGGAGGAGATTGCCTTTTACATCGGGAAGACCGAGGTTCCGCTGAAAGGAAAATACCCGGTATCTCCGAGGACGGTGACAGTACATCGCTTCCTCGACTCTTTGAAAATTGCCCGGAATGTTCATAATGAAGATCTGGCCGACGGGTTTTGTTCTTTAAGCTTCATCTACAACAGGTTTGGACACGTTGGGGGTTTCAATGACCTCACCAACAAGCTATGTTGCAAGTCCAACCGAGCGAAATGGGAGGAACACCGGAGGTTCGCATTTTTGGTGGCATTTCTCGGAATTGTTGTATTCCCGAGGAAAGATGGACATATCAATATAAAAGTTGCCGGAGTAGCTACCACACTGATAGTACAAGATAACTGTACTCTGGCCCCAATGATTGTGGCGGACATCTACCATGCTCTGACTGCGTGCAAAGCAGGGGCTAGCTTCTTCGAAGGGTGTAACTTGATTTTGCAAATCTGGCTAATCGAGCATCTATGTCACCATCCTTCGTACTCAAGCTATGGTTCGACCGAACGGACATGTTTGGAAGAGTTCAATGCGAGGACAAAGGAAGTAAAGTTGCCAGAAGGAGTCCAAGGTTGGATTGTGTATCTTCGATCACTAACTGACGGTCAAATCGATTGGACGTATGACTGGTTACCTCTTGACGAGGTGATATACATGCCAACGGAAGGATCGCCATTTTTGATCATGGGTTTGAAGAGTATACAACCTTATGCCCCATACAGAGCCCTGCGACAGTTGGGCCGGTGTCAGATTATTCCGAGAGATGGGGATCTCGGTGTGCAAGCTGTGGAGATTGGTCCGGACGGGCAATTCCCGGAAGCAAAAATCCGACAAATCTGGAATGAGTGCCAAAATTTGAAGATTGATACTTGTGTGCCGAATAGGGCAAAAGGGGAGATATCACCTGGATACTCCACATGGTACCGACGAGGGGTTGAACACGAACGTCTTTCAAAGAGACCTCACTTGCAAGATCTGATAGAGCAATCCGAGGAAAATCAGAAATGGGTGGCCAAGGAAAAGGAATACAAGGCCAAAATCAGTCTGTTAGAGGATAAACTGAGAAATCTTCATTTCGAGAGTGGCTTGCAAGCAGCATCCGATGAAGTGGAAAAGAAACAACTGAAGAAAGAAAATGATATGTTGAAGGCTCAAATAGCTCAAATGAAAATTGCATCCGAGACCCCAGTTCGTTCAGCCCGAGATGAAAAGTTAATTGAGATTCTCCGACGGAAAGTAAATGACTATAGCTTTGATTTGGACGTAGCTGAAAAAGAGTTAGTCAAGGCTCGGAAGCAAATGGGCAGAGACGCCGATGAAAGAGCCAAGTTGGTTCGGCAGCTACAAGACAAGCACGATGTTGAAGTAGCTCAGCTTAGAAAGAAAATAATCTCAGCCACTATCAAGAGTAACAAGATTATCAAAGATCTTGAAGAAGAAAGAGAGCACTGCTACACGACTATGGCTAGATTAGAATTGGAGCTGCAACAAGTGCAAGAGGACAACCAACATACCTTGGATGCTCGCACTCAACAAATAAGCCGGCTATTGCAAGAAAAAGGGGTCATCAGAGAAAAGATTGTTCGCATCGCCCAATACATTACCCGGAAGACTCAGCTTTGTGAAGATATGTCTCGGAGGACTTTTGTATCTGCAGTGAAGTTTTTTGTACAACAAGTCATGGCCGACCTGGATAGGCTTCAAAGGGGATTAGCATATAGGCCCGCGGCAAGGCCGAACGATGCCTCGCGGGCACTAGGTGCATTAATGTACTCTTAGGTCATGCATCATCTTTTATTTTTCTTTTTAAAAACATCACTTTTTAATCAATGTTTTGAGTTATCAATGAGAAAACAAGTGTTGTTACCAATTCTTTTGCTTTATGTCATTTCCTTTAAATCCGCTAGGCAAATAAATAAGAGCGTAATTATGAAAACGACAAGGAAAAAGAGAGAAAAGAAAAAGCAAGAAAAAGAAAAAAAAAAGAGAGAAAAAAAAGCAAGAAAAGAGAAAAATCAAAAGAGAAAAGAAAAGAAAAAGAAGAAAAGAAAGAAAGAAAACAAAAGAGCGGAAAAAGAAAAAAAAAGATGATTGGTCCGAGTGAGCAGCGGCCGGGATGATGCATAACGACTCGAGCGAATGTGTTTGTTTTTAAAGTCGTTGCGTCTTATTTATGCGCTAACAACTAACGAGTGTTGATGTTTGTGAGTCCAGATTTTCTAGGCAACTGGCATTCTGGCTACCCACCCATACAACACCAGATACAAAAAGATGACAAAGGCTGTGTCCCAGGAAATCGAGGCAACTATTGTGGACCCCGCTCACGAAGAAGAGATCGTGGATGTGGCAGGGATGAAGGAAGAAATGTACAAGCTGAGACAGCAGATGGCCGAAATGTACCAGGCTTGGTCTAGAGGTCAACCACTACCAGCCTACCCTGCTAACCCTGCATATGTCCCTCCAGCCAATCCTAACCCCGAGCCACCAACAATGAACTCATCCTCCACCTACCCCGACTACCCTCACTACTATGCTTCCACCTCCCAGATACCACCACCTCCAACCAAGCAAGCACCACCTCAGATACCACAAGTTGCTCCTGTATATGTGGCACCTCCGCCCGCCGTTATCCACAAATCCTCTAGTGAACCGATGTTTCATATCCAGGATCCTCACTACTACCCTCCGGAGCCGACTTTCAGACAAAACGAGTCTCATGCTCCGATGATGGAAGCAAGTGCCGGGCAGGAAGAGATGGCTCGGAAAGTGAAAAGTCTTGAGAATGCTTTCCGCAATATGCAAGGACTGGGAGGGCAAGTAAGTGTAGCCTACAAAGACCTGTGTTTGTTCCCCGAGGTGCAGCTTCCCGTGGGATTCAAGTTGCCAAAGTTCGACATGTATAGCGGACATGGGGATCCGGTAGCTCATCTCAAAGGATACTGTAGCAAGATGAGAGGCGCGGGAGGTAGAGATGAATTGTTGATGGCGTACTTCAGCCAAAGTCTGAGTGGATCAGCTCTGGAATGGTATACCCGACAGGACCATACAAGGTGGTTCGTCTGGGATGACTTAGCACAAGCTTTCGCTAGTCACTTTCAGTACAATTTGGAGATCATACCCGACAGGTTATCCCTTACCAAGATGGAGAAGAAGCCAGGAGAAAGCTTTAGGGAATACGGTTTTAGATGGAGGGAACAGACCGCTAGAGTGGATCCACCCATGAAAGAAGGGGAGATGGTGGATTGTTTTCTACAGGCTTTGGAGCCAACATACTACGGCCATCTAGTGTCGGCAATTGGAAAGAGTTTTAATGAAGTTGTGAAAATGGGGAGTTTCGTAGAGGAAGGTTTGAAGACAAACAAAATTATGAGTTTTTCGGCTATCAAGGCCACCAATCAAGCTATACAAAGTGGAAACGGGGGAGTGATGGGAAAGAAGAAGAAGGAAGAAGTAGCAACCGTAGAAAGTAGGCCATGGAGTCGCAACCCACATTATAACCCACCAAGACCCTACCTCCAATACCCACCAAGCCCAGCAACTCCATATAATCCACCACCACCATCTTATCCACCAAACCCGTACAACACACCAAGCCCATATAACCCACCACCACCACCGTACCCACCAACAGTTCCACATTACCACCACCCACAAGCCCAAGCCTACCCACCACCACCACCCCATGTGTGGAGAGCTCAAGCTCCACACAATGTGTACCACACCCAGAACACATACCCAACCCCTAAACCTTACCGAAACCAGAATAGACCCAGGCCGGACGCTGATTGGAGAAACAAAGCAAAAAAAACATTCACCCCTCTCGGAGAATCATATACCAGCCTTTATCATAGGTTGAAAGAGTTGGGGATGTTAAGACCGATTGCACCAAAAGTTCCAAACCCACCCCCGAAAAATCTTGATTCTTCTGTCAGATGTGAATACTGTTCGGGAACATTGGGCCACGATACTAAAAAGTGTTGGCAATTGAAGAATGCCATTCAAGATCTTATCGATGAGAGGAGAATTGAAGTACAGGCTCCCGAAGCCCCAAACATTACCCAGAATCCGCTGCCAAATCACCACGAAACACATATGATAGAATTGGTGTAGGGTGATGGCAGTCAAAAACCATCTCAGGCCGTCATGATGATAAAGTCGAGTGGCAAGTTAGAAAGGGAAGTTGTGAAGGAGAAAGCGATTGTTGAGAAACCAAAGCCAGTAGTGGTGGGAGGTTTAAAAGTGGTAGTGCCGGGCGCAAAGACGATCGTGACCGTGAAAGGCGCAAGTGCAGAGCCAGTAATCATAAAACCAGTAGTACAAATGCCAGTGGTGAGTACAAAGACTGTACCTTGGAACTATAACAAGGTAGCAGTAGTTTACAAGGGAAAAGAGATTTATGGTGAAATTAATGAAACGCATGGACTCACTCGGTCAGGAAGGTGTTTTGCTCCAGAGGAACTGAGAAAGATGAAGACGGTAAAAGAAAGTCAATTGAAGAAGCCAGTGTCGGAGGAGGAAGCAGAAGAATTCCTTAAGAAAATGAAGTCACAAGAGTACTCAGTGGTTGAGCAGTTAAGAAAGACACCTGCCCAAATTTCTTTGCTATCTTTGTTGATACATTCAGAAGAACACCGGAAGGCTCTTATGAAGATTCTAAATGAGGCTCATGTTCCGGAAAAGATTTCGATGTGTCACTTGGAAAAAATTACCAACAAAATTTTCGAGTCTAATAGGATCACATTCTCTGATAGGGAGCTACCGGTGGAGGGAACTGAACACAATAAAGCATTGTACCTTACAGTAAAGAGTGAAGAGTCAGTCGTGACCAGGGTATTGATTGACAACGGATCGAGCGCTAACATCTGCCCGCTGTCAACCTTAGGGAAGCTGAACATTAGCCCGGACAGAATCCGGAGGAACAGTATCAATGTGAGAGGGTTTGACGGCGGAGGTAAAAACACGTTGGGAGATATTATTTTGGAAGTGACCATCGGTCCCGTTGATTTTACTATGGAGTTCCAGGTGCTCGACATTGCCGTGTCGTATAACTTGTTGTTAGGACGACCCTGGATTCATGCGGCCAAGGCAGTACCATCTTCTCTACACCAGATGGTCAAGTTTGAGTGGGAACAGCAAGAGATTGTCGTTCACGGGGAGGAAAATGCTTGTAATGTGGTAGCACCTTTTGATGATACTGATGGGGATAGAGGTCCTTGGGTCTACCAGGTGACGGATGCTGTTGTGGTGAATAGAGTTGCTGAAGGGGAAAAGTTACCAACCCCTATGATGGCACCAACTGCTGTGATGGTGGCCAGAGAAATGCTGAGAAACGGATTTGCACCGGGGAGGGGATTAGGCAAAACACTGCAAGGAGTCATTCAACCAGTTCAGCTTCCGGAAAACAAAGGTACATTCGGCTTAGGGTTCAAACCCACCTTCGCCGATATCCAAAGAGCCTCAAAAGCCAAAAAGAACTGGACCTTGCCCAAACCCATACCCAAATTATCCGACACCTTCATCAGGCCTGGTACAAAATATCAACCATCTGCTGCGACAAAGTGCATTGAGACTCAACTTGATGGAGAAATGCTGGGATTTGAGAAGATGTTTTGGGAGGTGAATACGATTGAAGCAGAGGGGAAGGCACGAGCAAAATGGACGTGCAATTTGTGGGACCCGGGATCATGTTGAATAATTGGGAAGCTACTCCTTTCCCTATCAGGAAGGAGTCTTGGTAGTTAGCTCAAAATTTTCATCATTGCTTTCCCGAAAGTTGTTATTTTTATAGTTTTCCCATTCCCATCATGAAAAGAAAATCACCATGTATCCCGAACATTGTTCACTCTTTTATCAATGAAATGCAGTTTTCCTTTTTCTTCACTTTGCCTTATTTTTCTTTATTTTTCTCTTTTGTACAGTTTTGCATGTGTTGATTCCAATGCCATGTCATGCGTGAAGGATTCTAGACCCAGTTCTGACAATCACATTACGATACAAGAAATTGAGGAAGATAGTGAAATAGAATGTGAGGATGAGGAAGCCCTGGAGGAAATAAGTAAGGACATGAAACAATACGAGGAAAAACCCAAACCGAATCTAAGTGATACGGAATCTGTAAATTTGGGGAGCAAAGATGATGTCCGAGAAACAAAGATTAGTGTACATTTGGAGGCACCCCTCAAGGATGAATTGATAAGGTTGTTACATGAATTTAAGGACATCTTTGCCTGGTCCTATGATGACATGCCCGAGCTTAGCACAGATCTAGTGGTACACAAGTTGCCTATTTACTCTGAATGCCGGCCGGTGAAACAAAAGCTGAGGAAATTCAAAACGAACATTAGCGTGAAGATAAAAGAAGAGGTGAATAAGGAGTTTGAGGCAAAGGTCATAAGAGTTACCAAATACCCCACCTGGTTGGCAAATGTTGTGCCGGTCCCAAAGAAAGATGGCAAAACCAGAGTGTGTGTAGACTATAGAGACCTCAACAAAGCCAGCCCGAAGGATGACTTCCCATTGCCAAACATCCACATATTGATCGACAATTGCGCCAAGCATGAGATCGGTTCGTTTGTGGATTGTTATGCTGGATATCACCAGATCCTTATGGACGAAGAAGATGCTGAGAAAACTGCCTTCATTACACCTTGGGGAACGTACTGTTATAGAGTAATGCCGTTTGGATTGAAGAATGCCGGGGCAACTTACATGAGGGCAATGACCACAATGTTTCACGATATGATGCATCGAGAAATTGAAGTATATGTGGACGATGTCATTATAAAGTCCAGAAAACAACCTGATCATGTGAGAGATTTGAGGAAGTTTTTCCAAAGACTCCGGAGGTACAATCTAAAGCTCAATCCGGCGAAGTGTGCCTTTGGAGTACCTTCAGGGAAACTACTGGGGTTTATTGTGAGTCGGCGATGTATTGAACTGGATCCATCAAAGATCAAGGCTATTCAAAGTCTACCTCCGCCGAAGAACAAAAAGGAGGTCATGAGTTTACTAGGAAGGTTGAATTGCATTAGTCGGTTCATCGCCCAATTGACATCAACATGCGAGCCGATCTTCAAGTTGCTAAAGAAAGATGCAGCAGTGAAATGGACCGACGAGTGTCAGGAAGCCTTTGACAAGATCAAGGAATATTTGGCCAATCCTCCGGTGTTAGTACCTCCAAAACCAGGGCGACCTTTAATTTTGTATCTGACAGTGCTGGATAACTCTTTCGGTTGTGTATTGGGTCAACATGACGAGACATGCAAGAAAGAACAAGCCATCTATTACCTCAGCAAAAAGTTTACATCCTACGAGGTGAAGTATACCCAACTGGAAAGAACTTGTTGTGCATTGATTTGGGTAGCTCGGAAGCTAAAGCATTATTTGTCAGCATATACCACGTACTTGATATCACGACTGGATCCTCTCAAGTATATATTTCAGAAGCCTATGCCTACGGGAAGACTGGCCAAATGGCAGATTCTGCTCACAGAATTTGACATTGTCTATGTAACTCGTACGGCAATGAAGGCACAAACTATTGCAGACCACTTAGCCGAGAATCCGGTGGATGATGAATATGAACCATTGAAAACGTACTTTCCGGATGAAGAGGCAATGCTTGTCGAGGAGATGGAGCAAGATGAGAGACCAGGATGGAAAATGTACTTTGACGGAGCCGTCAACAGCAAGGGCGTTGGTATCGGAGCGGTACTCATTTCAAGTACGGGTCAACACTATCCCGTCACAGCTCAGCTTCGATTTTTCTGTACCAACAATATGGCCGAATATGAGGCGTGCATCTTGGGATTAAGGATGGCAATTGACATGGGTATTCAAGAGATTTTGGTCATGGGTGACTCGGATCTCTTGGTACACCAAATTCAAGGGGAATGGGAGACACGAGATTTGAAATTGATACCATATCGGTATTGTTTGCACGAGTTGTCTCAAAGATTCCAGTCTATAGAGTTCAAGCACATCCCAAGAATGCACAATGAGATTGCGGATGCTTTGGCCACATTGTCCTCTATGTTGCATCATCCGGACAAGACATATATAGATCCACTCCAGATCCAAGTCCGAGATCAGAATGCTTATTGCTTCGCTGTGGAAGAAGAGTCGGATGGAGAGCCGTGGTATCATGATATTAGAGAATACTTGAAAGTTGGCAAATACCCGGAGCAAGCCACCGGAGACCAGAAGAGAGCCATCAGGCGTCTAGCCAATGGATTTTTCTTCAGTGGAGGAGTGATATACAAAAGAACACCAGATCTGGGCTTATTGCGGTGTGTGGACGCACAACAAGCAGATGAAATCATGATCGAAGTACATGCTGGAGTATGCGGACCCCACATGAGCGGATATGTTTTAGCAAAGAAGATTTTGAGAGCTGGGTACTACTGGCTCACTATGGAGCGTGATTGTATCAGGTATGTAAAGAAATGCCATCAATGCCAGGTACATGGGGATCTGGTCCATTCTCCACCTTACGAGTTGCACACAATGTCAGCACCCTGGCCCTTTGTTGCTTGGGGCATGGATGTCATCGGCCCAATAGATCCAGCCGCTTCTAATGGGCACAGGTTCATTTTGGTTGCAATAGATTATTTCATCAAGTGGGTCGAAGCTAAGACATTCAAGGCGGTGACGAAGAAAGCGGTAGTGGATTTTGTGCATGAAAATATCATATGCCGGTTTGGAATCCCCAAGGTGATTATCACAGACAATGGAGCCAATTTAAACAGTCATCTCATGGCGGAAGTTTGTGAAAGGTTTAAGATCACGCACCGCAATTCCACACCTTATAGACCAAAGGCGAATGGAGCAGTAGAAGCGGCTAACAAGAATATCAAGAAGATTCTCCGAAAAATGGTGGAAGGATCCAGGCAATGGCATGAAAAGTTACCCTTTGCTCCCATGGGTTACCGCACGACGGTACGTACTTCTATCGGAACCACACCTTATACACTGGTGTACGGAACGGAGGCTGTTATACCCGCAGAAATAGAAATACCGTCATTGCGAATTATAGCCGAATCTGAAATAGATGACGATGAATGGGTAAAGGCCCGGTTAGAACAGTTGAATTTGATTGATGAGAAAAGGTTGGCCGCAGTTTGTCATGGGCAATTGTATCAACGAAGAATGGCCAGAGCATATAATAAGAAGGTACGACCTCGAAAGTTTGAAGTCGGACAGCTTGTTTTGAGGCGTATCTTACCACATTGGGCCGAGGCAAAGGGCAAATTTGCGCCAAATTGGCGGGGACCGTTCGTGGTATCACGGGTGTTGTCCAATGGAGCATTATATTTAACAGATGTTAAAGGAAGGTGCGTAGAGACTGCTATCAATTCAGATGCAGTCAAAAGATACTATGTATGATTCCTTTTCAATTATGTGTTTTGTATTTTTGTTGTGATTTTGGAATTGAAATGACGAAGGCATTTTATTCTCTATCCAAACACTTTATCCATTGATAACCCCTTTGAGCCTTAATGAATGAATTCTTTCATATCCCTCTCTCGGAATCGCTCTAATGCAATAAGATCGAAATTGACAAAATGAAAAAATGATGGGAAAAATGAAAAAAAAAATGAAAAAAAAAGAAGAAAAGAAAAAGACAAAAAAAAAATCGGGAAAAAGTCAAAAGAAATCCATCTAACTAATGAAGTTGGATGAACTACGTCTGACTTGATCCCGAAAGGGTACGTAGGTAGCCTCTCTGAGGTTCAGTCACAACAAAGAAAAAATCCAAAAATTCCCCACATATTGAAACTGAGGCAGAAGTTATGTTAAATAATTCCGAGAGTTGTAAATATTTTTAACCCTCGCTGAATTTTGGGCCTTTATATCTTTCTTTCTTAACCCACCCAAAAGCCACGTTACAGTCCAAAGAAAGACCTTCTGATCAATTTTGAAATGATAACAAATACAACGAAGGAAGAGCGAAGCATCGGATAATACCCGTGGTACGGAAAACAAAATACAAAAAGGAAAAATGAAAAAAAAAATGATGAGAGAGTCTCATCAGTGAAAACCTTAACCGGCATTGTGGGGCGATTGTGAAGGTTGAGAGAAATAAAATGAGAGAGTCTCATCAGTGAAAACCTTAATCGGCACTGTGAGATGATTGTAAGGTTGAGAGAATAAATGAGAGAGTTCTATTGGTGAAAACCTTTCGAGGCACCTTAGGGCGATCGTGAGGACTATCAGAAAAAGAGAAAAGGCAACAAAAAAGAGTATCGGTTTGGGTCAAAGGCAATTCAGAGTCAGAATAATGATTGGAACGAACTGGGTCGGAGTTTAAATACATGGCATGGTCAGCGGAATCAGCCAGCAAATACCCAGATAAGTTCTGTCATCTCTCCAAAATACCCTTACCTTTCTTTCATTTTTTCTGCATTTCATTGTTTACCCTTTTGAGAGCTAACTACCAGCTCCCGACAACGAAAGCTGGAACAACACTGGATCAGAAAGGAAAGAAGATTTGGGAAGGGAATAATAAAGAAGCTTGGCAAACATGGCCAAAGAAAAAGAAAACAAAACAAAAATGGAGAAATGAGAAAATACAAAAAGAGTCTGCAAGGGACAAGAAGTTGAAAGTCATGCAACATGAGAAAGCAAAAACAAAGGAAGCAATGAGAAGTGGGGACGGCAGATGCCAATTGCCAGCAGTTTATATCTAATAAATTTTGTTTCATGCAGGAACAAACTGTCACTAATCACTTTAAAGTGAATGTGACCAATGTGGAAAATTTAAAATACCAAAAAGAGAAAGTCTGCCGAATAAGTGGAGAAATTCACAAGCAAGAGATAAGTTGGTAAAAAGAAAATACCAAAAAGAGGAAGGTAACATCTTTTAAAATCCACTCTCCAGTCCTCAGGCTGAGGGAATATTTTTCTGCATTCGCATTGCACATTTAAATTCTGTTAGGTGCCCACCTTCTAATACGGGAATATTTTGTGCATCGCATTGCACGTTTAATTTTAGTTAGGTGCCCACCTTCTAATACGGGAATATTTTTTGCATTCGCATTGCACGTTTAAATTCTGTTAGGTGCCCACCTTCAAATACGGGAATATTTTTCTGCATTCGCATTGCACGTTTAATTTCAGTTAGGTGCCCACCTTCTAATACGGGAATACTTTTCTGCGCATTTGCATTGCACGTTTAAATTCTGTTAGGTGCCCACCTTCTAATACGGGAATACTTTTCTGCATTCGCATTGCACGTTTAAATTCAGTTAGGTGCCCACCTTCTAATACGGGAATACTTTTCTGCATTCGCATTGCACGTTTAAATTCTGTTAGGTGCCCACCTTCTAATACGGGAATATTTTTCTGCATTTTGCATTGCACGTTTAATTTCGGTTAGGTGCCCACCTTCTAATACGGGAATATTTTTCTGCATTTGCATTGCACGTTTAATTTCAGTTAGGTGCCCACCTTCTAATACGGGAATATTTTTCTGCATTTGCATTGCACGTTTAATTTCAGTTAGGTGCCCACCTTCTAATACGGGAATATTTTTTGCATCGCATTGCACGTTTAATTTTAGTTAGGTGCCCACCTTCTAATACGGGAATATTTTCTGCATTCGCATTCGCATTGCACGTTTAATTTCAGTTAGGTGCCCACCTTCTAATACGGGAATACTTATCTGCATTTGCATTGCACGTTTAATTTCAGTTAGGTGCCCACCTTCTAATACGGGAATATTTTTCTGCACATCATGGTTTATATAGTTAAAAGCCCACACTGGGGCAGAAAAAAAAAGAAGGTAGTTTGTTGTTTTGTTTTGAGCAGGTTCAGCTCGAGATCAAGAAAAACAAGAAAATCAACAAAAAGAGAGTCAACAAGAAAAGAAAAATCAACAAAAAAAGAGAGTCAACATCAAAGAAAATCAACAAAAAAAGGAAGATTCTGCATCACCGGAAAGGGAAGAAGAGCAAAAGCTAGATTAAGAACAATTGTAATTGTAGGATCATAGCTTAGAATAGCTTCTTCATTTTACATTTCCCCCCGGTGTAATAAGGAGTAAGTCAGCAGGTCTCAACAGTATCAATGCAACAGTGAGTCTGGTAGTTTTTAAAACTGCCAGACCTTCTCGAACTACACTGACCTGATTCATGTTTAGCCCAGGATATGTAGGCAACCTCTAAAGCAGGGTGCGGTCAAAAGGTTTTCAAAAATGCTTTCACGGAATATGCCGATGTGCAAAAATCTCTCATTACTGCTCACTTGTCTTTGCACTGAAACTCTTCGTGTTCCCGAGCAAAGAGGGGCAGCTGTGAGCACATGATTTTTGCACCGAGCAAATAATTCCAAAATTAAAATAAATATGTTTTTCAGTGCCATTACTTGCTTTGTTTGAGATTAGCTACACTTTTGTGTTTGAATAAGTGTAAATTAGAAGAAAATAAAAAAAAAATAGGCTAGGTAATTAATTTGTTAGTTTAATTAGTTAGATTTTAAGAAAATTAGCAAAAATAGTGTTAAATAGTAGAAATTAGGAAAAAATAGTAGAAAATTTCCAAAAATACTAAATAATTAGAGTAAGTAGGAAATTAGGTTTTATAATTTTTCATAAAAGAAAAAAAAAGTATAAAAGAAAATACATAAAAAATAATTAAAAACCAGAAAATACAAAAAAATACATAGGACTAATGAAATTGGGCCATTTTAATCGAAATTAGTGGCCCAGTCTGTTAAGCCCAAGATTTTGACCCGCTTGATCACACAGAGATGCAATCCCAGCCGTTCGTTGTGCTTAATCCAACGGCGGAGATAATTGGGCGAATTATTGGTTAATTAAAATAAATTGGGTTTAATCTGAGCCGTCCGTCCATGCTAATCCAACGGGCGAGGCCTTAGGTCTCATTTGACACAAAGCGGTGCCGTTTTAGTAACGGTGATGAGAACCGTCGATCTTCATCAATTGGACGGCTGAGATTACCTTAGTCTCATTGACTATATAAAGCTCGTGTCTGAACGAGCCGACGATTTTTGATCAAATTCCTAACCCTAGAGACCAGCCGCCTCTCCTCTCCCTGCTTCGTCTCCTTCAAACATCATCGGCCATGGAGGCCACCACCTCTTACGGTGGTCTCCGGCCACCCTCCTCATCGCCCACACCCTTCTCTCCTTCATATTCACTCACCAAACATCAAAAATCCCAAAAACTAACCCTTCTCCAGAACTCCGGTCACCGGAACTCACCACCGGTGACCACCAAACAACGAATCACCCCTCCAAACCAATGCCGTTCGAATCGCCTTTACACGATCTATCCAACCATGCTAGCCACTACCTTCGAATCACCCCCAATCGTCTCGAATATCCCAAAAAGGGTCGTCGGAACCCTAACTCCGGCGACCCCCAAACCTCGAACCACCCAAAGGCCTCACCTTTTCCTCACCCAACACCCCTCTTCAAGCCAAAACCCAAAAGGCTTAGTCTTTAAGCCTTAAAAGAAAATCAGAGAAGGAAAAGGAAGATAAAAAAAAAGAAGAGATCTGAAAGAAGTAAAGGAAAAGAAACAAGGAAAAGAGTAAGGTCTGAAGAGAATAAAGTAAAAGAGAGAATAGGAAGCTCAGGGGACCGGCCCTGCGAGCTAAGTCCCCCCTCCTTTCATAGTTCTTTTTAATTTTGATTCATGTTCTTTGTTTTGTGCTTGTCTTGCATGTTTTGTTTGTTAGTTTTTGTGTCTCGCATGATAGTTTTTAAGATTTTTCTTGTTGATTCTCTGTTTCTTTTCTTTTTCTGTTCATATCGTTTCATCTTACATATTCTAGTCCATCTCTCTGTTTTCTTTAAGTTTAGAAGCCATATGACTACATCTGTTAGTATTAAGTTTTCTGAACTTGTTCGTTTTTATGTTTCTTTCTGTTCTATTTCGATTATATGCTTGGTTGTTGGTTTCTGAGATTTAAAAGCATGACTATTCACATGATTGGCTGTGTAGTCATTTGTTATAGCTATCTTGCTTATTTACTTCTCTGTATGGATTTTTTGTTCCGATATCCTTTCTTCTATCTCTATTTTCGTCCTTTGTCAGTATTAGGCTTTTTCAATCTTGTTGATCTTCGACATCTCCTTTTGCATGTTTAATTTTTGAATCTAGTCTTCTTTGTTAGTTTAGTTTAAATGGGGCTTCTTCTCTGTTACCTCACATAATAGATGAAGTATGTTTCTTTACTGTTTCTCCATGCCTTGCATCTCTTCATCTTCATCTTTAGATTTAGGTTCATATTTGGGAAAGCTTTAGATTAATAGGTTTGATTCATTACTATTCTGTCAAGGTCCATTACCCTTTTATTTTAAATAAGTCAAGTTTTATTTCTTCTCGGCTATTTTGTGAGATGTCTATGCTTCTGTGTACCTACATCATGAATCCTGGTGGTTTTTGAAGTTCTTCTAACTTTCATATGACTTGAATTGGTAATAACTAGGTATGAATTGACATGAATTCATACTGCATTACATACAATCTGATAGGGTGAGTTAGTTTACTAAAATTCAACCAATATCTACTATTCTCTCTGAATTTGAGTTGATTAATGCATGTTTCTTGGATCATATGTGTTTCTGTATGCAATTCATGCTGAGAATGCTTAAGTTTTGCTAATTTTTTGCTTCTTATGAATGTCTGTTTAATCACTTATGCTTAGGAGAATTGGTTATAGCTGCTAGTATTAGGATCCTTAGAGTGGCTAGTTTTGAAATAGGACTCAAACTGAAAATCACAAAAAAGATAGGTTATTAGTTAAATAATTGGCTTAAGAATGGTTAACCTTGCAAAGGGTTGACCTATTCTATAAAGCCCTAACACACAGTCCACTTTGAAAGTGGTTGGTTGTGCAAAATGGCTATGTCTGCAAATGCAGACTAGCCCAGGCTCTCTTTAGAGCCCTGAACATAAAATGGCCAAACCTGCAAATGGTTTTGGGCCCAAATGTTCAGTGATTGGCTTTAATAGCCAAAGCTAAGTCTCAACTTGAGACTGGCTAGATTTTAAAGAGTTTTTTAATAACAAAGCAGGCTATGCCTGCAATTAGCTTAAAATTGTAATAACTTAGTCTTAATTAACTGGAATTAATTAAAAGTGGCTAAAATTGAAATAGTTTCTTAAAAATAAAACTGGCCAGCCCTTAAATACTAATGCCAGGGCTGGCTATTAGTTAAATAGGTTCAAAGGTTGCTGAAATTTAACCTAGGTAAGCTAGTAAATAAACAGTGCCCTTAGGGACACAATTGGGAATTTAAAAGGTGAAATAGTAAATAGTTAGAACCTAAGAGGGTAGGGGAGTCCTTTGTACCCCTGATTTCTGTAATTTTGCAGAGATTAAAGGGTATAATGGTCTCCCTAAAAAGGGAAATCTGTAAAAATCTCAAACCCCTAAGGTCATACTAGTAAAAACCCCTAAAAGGAATCTTTAGAACCTTCCAGCACATGCTGGAAGGATTTCTGTTAACAGAAATTGGGGCTAAAGTGCATAATTCATAATTTTAGGAGGGGGAGAAGTGGGATTAATCCCATACTTTCTCCCCAAGTCATCAGCCCTTTACCACAACTATATATACCTCTAGAAAAGGGCTGAATAGGGGGTTCCAATTCTGAGCAATCTAAAAAATCATTTTAGGCTGGCTTTTGAATATAAAGCTTTAGAGAAAAGAAATAGCATAAAAACAATAGGATTTCTGGGATTTTTCGAATAGAAACTGGTTAATTTCTTCGGGTTTTTCGAAATTCTTTGCTTGAAATTGGTCTGGGTTTCTATTTGAGTTCTGCTGGGTTTCCTGCTTGCTGATTGCTGTGTTATTCAATTCATTTGGCATCCAATTCAATCTGTTGCATTGTTGCTGAGTCCTTGTTGATTATTTGCTCCTATCCTTCCCTTAGAACTCATTGGATTTTCACTTTTGATCCAGGTACATTTTCTGTTCAAGTGAAGTTGTATTGATGCTCTTGATGAAAAAATGAAAAAATGAAGATTCCAGTTTAAGTTATGCTATTTTATAGTTATGATTTAGATTTGTAATTCATTCATTATAGTCTTCTGTAATAGCTGAAGAACAAAACATACAGAAACAGTGTAATAGCTAGTAGTAATGTAGTAGTAGTATGTCACTTAGCTTAATTAGGTAAGAACCTTAAAACATAAGTTAGCATATCATAACGTCTCCAAATCATTGGCCGTCCTTCATAAAATGCTTCATGAATCAGAATCACTTAGGTATCAACTCCATATTTAAACAAGTCTCGAAGTAGAAATAACGTAAGAGAGAATCAGTTATAATTGGGGATAATAGCATTACAATGAGCTAAATCTTGGTAAAATCAGTTGTTTAATCATACTTAAACCTCTGAATCGCTTAGTTATAGATACTTGTGTAGTCATTGCTTGTATATAATTAGTCTGATTTAGGCTTAGATCTGATTAAGTCTGAAAAGGGGGATAATTAGATATGGCCACGGATTAATTAAGATGAATTGGTGATGAGAAAAGGCCTAACACGTAATGAATACAATGTTGTAGTTTAAAAATAATTTAATAGCTCTTTCAACCTTTCTGAATATAGAAGATAGTCTCTTGAATCATTTTGATAAAGTTTAGATCTCGTAAATAATTAAGTGATGATTGTAGGTCTTTGAATTAATAAGTAATTAGACATTGGTATAGACTCTTAGTTATGAGCACATAGTGAGGACAATTGGTTGAGTTTTCATGTATATAGACTATTGACTTAAAGACTACTTTTTGTACTGATTTCCTTAATGATAAATAAAAGTGATTTGATTTCGTTTTCAATTCTGAGTATTGTTTCTTTATATGAATTCTGTATTATACTTCTGTTATTACAATTTGGTTTGGGCCCTATATGTAACGTGGGCCTGAACTGTTATACGAAACAGATTGGTCCATTGAATGAAGACTTGAAGACAGGCTGGGTTCCAAGACCTGGGTTGGCCCATCGCGAATATATTTAAGTGAAGAAGAAATCCAGGCCCCAATAAATAGCTCGACAGGGCCTGGAATGTTAGTATTAGAAATCGAATAAGGCAAGAACAATACATAGCAAACATAGATGAACTAAATAGGATTGGATCTTAAGCAAATTAAATTGGGATGAGCCTCGCCCGAATAATAACGGGGCCCCCATTTAGTAATGGAATAACATAGTATATCCGGAGAGGCTAATAGCGAATTCCATAGCCTCTCCCGAAAGTTAAAAGCCGATAGACATCATTTAGGGCACGATTTTAATATACTTTCCATTGAATGAGTGTGCACTTGGTGCGACTCAAATCCAAATCTCGGCAAAGCCGAAATATACCGAAGGTCATAGGTGTACTGGTTACGGTATGACTCGAGGTGTGTTTTCGCGATGTCGCAAATTCTTAAAAATAATACTTATATAAAAAGCACATATGTTGTTAAAATCCATAATTAAGTCAAATAAAAGTCAAGAACGACAGTGGAGCGACCGTGCTAAAACCACGGAATCCGGGAATGCCTAACACCTTCTCCCGGGTTAACAGAGTTCCTTATCCGGACCTCTGCTTCGCAGACACTTTAAAAGTCAAAATTCCTCGGATTCGGGATTAACCGGTGACTTGGGACACCATTATCATTCCCAAGTGGTGACTCTGATTAATCTCTAATAAAATCCCGAACCGATTGTCCTTTAATTGGAAAAACTCCTTCCCTTATGTTATTTTATCCGTTTTGGGTAATTGAGCGTCGGGGTATACCCTACAAGTGTATTTATACGCTTTTAAGTATTTGGGGTAGTAAAAAGGAGGTGTGACAGCTTGAATTATAAAATCCAGATAAGGTACATGCTTTGAGTACTAATTTATCATCATCTTGCATCTCGTTTAACACTCTTAAAAGAATGATATTTACATAGCTACCTGGATCAATCAAAACTCATTTCATATTAGTATCATGTACAAGTAAAGATATTACCAATCCATCATTGTGTGGGATCAACACGCCATCTGCATCAGTATCATCAAATGTTATACTATCTTCTTCCAAAACTTGGCTAACTCACTTCCCGTCGGTGACTGTGATTTTTATACCTTTTTTGCAGCCGTGTATGTCACACTATTGGCCTTCCCTCCTCCTCTTATAAAATAACTGTTCTCTTTGGTTATGGAGGTTTTGAGGGCTCATGTCTATTCTTCATATATGCTTGTTTACCCTTCTCACTGAATAATTTAGTTAAGTAGCCTTGTTTAGTAAGTTCTTTACTTCACCTTGCAGCAAAATGTACTCCGTTGTTTTACGATTGTGATCATTATGAAACTCGCACCAGAAATCGGGATTTCTTCTGTTGGGGTTAGATCTCATTTCTTTTAGCCACCGCACCTTACTCCCATGCTTCTTAACACAACTACCAACTCAGATGTGCTAATATTGAAACTGTACAAATATTTTCTTTTGAACTTCTGTCGTTGTCCCGCACATCTCGTGTGTCGCGCTCCTTTCCAAACTTGGATGATGAATGCAAATCTCTGTCCCTCGATCTAGAATCATACCTCGGGTTCTCCTATTTTGAATGTGGATCCCTTCTTGTTGGTCTAATGTAAGGTTCGTACATGTTCTTATCAGACCTTTTTGAATTTCTAGTCACCTCGAGCTTACTCTTTCTTCCTCCCGTGACTGGGTGATATTGTCTTTTTCTATCCGTAACTTTGTGCTCTACCTGTTATAAACATCATTTCAAGTTTCTACAGGAAATTCTCATAAGCTTTCTTTGAGACTCCTTATGGCTTTTGAGATTTTTCATTTAAATTACTTGCAAATGCTATAGCCACCCAATTGTCAAGAACGTAGGGTAACATCATTCTTTCACGTTAGAATCTATCCACGAATTTCCTAAGTAGTTCTGTATCTCCTTGTTTTATTTTGCAGATGTCTTCCATCGTCTTTTCAACTTTTTGAGCTCCCAAGTATGCTTTTATAAATGAATCCGCAAGCTCAGCAAAAGAATCAATAAAGTTTTCAGGTAAAAGAGAATACCATGTTAGTTCTCCATTTGTGAGTGTTTCACCAAATTAGTTTGCCAGCACTAATTCGATATTTTACTTAGTCAAATCATTGCCTTTCATGCTAGTTGTAAATGTAATTACATGATCTCGCGATTGTCCCATCATACCTCGGGATATAGGGCATCTTAAACTTTTTTGGAATAGCTAAAGGAGTTGTACTTGACTTCCAAGGCTGTTGAAATTATTTATCCGTATTCACTCATTTGATTATAGGTGGAACATCAGGTATCTTCTCTATGCGATCGTTCTGCTCCTTCAGTTGTATCTGTAAAGTTAGTACTAAACTTTGTAAATTAGAATTAATTAAAATACCTAACCTTCCATCACGAGATTCGCTGGGAGTTCCTTCACTGCCAGAATTGGCAAGTTCCAAGTGTGGATTTTTTGTGCTTGCGGTGTTATTCAGAGGTGGAGTTCGTGATAGTTGGAAACCCACTAACAAAAGCTTGAAGAGCATAATTTACTTGTTCTACGATTAATTTCTTTAATGCTTCATCAATAGTTTGGTCAACCGCATGTTGGTCATTCGCATGTGATACAGATATGTCAGGTGACCTTTCCCGGGATTGTTGAGGAGAGTTTCGTGTTGAAGGGACTGGAGTTCCATCCCCTTATTGATTTTACTGATTCAAGTGGTGTTGCTGATTTTGCTGGTTGTTGTCGTTAGCATTCGACATGATTTTTTGATTGGAAAAAGAATTTTGAAAGTGAATGAATTATCATATTTCCGGCAATGGAACCAACTTGTTTTAAATAAAAAAATAGAAATTTCGGTCAAAGTCTAGTTTTTAGAAGTACTCGGGTTACTGATAATCAAGGAAATCGATATTCTTGTGATAAGAAAGGAAAGAAAAATAACAAAGTAATCAGTCAAAAACAAAAGTAAATAATTATATTCCTATAATTATCACAATGTGTCCATACAAATTACATTTATTTTCCTTGTATAGCCATCTCTAAGTACAATGTCTTTTCCCTTTGTAATAGCCAAGCCCGCTAGTGATATTGTTCGCTATGGGCCTAGGCCCTCACGGGTTTAAAATGCTTCACTAGGGTCTAAGGCTTGTTAAATTTACATACCCAGCATCCCTCTTGTGTTTCGGCGCTGTGGGACTCTGTCTATAGTCTGGGGCGTTACAACCTTTGATGTTCGAGTCATTATGAGCATTAATGACAATAACTGTTTCGTGAAGATTCTGTAACGTTTGTAATCATTCATACTCATTAATTGAAGACCAATGAATCTGTCCTTTGTCTTGGTTCATTCCACTGGTGCCTCTTCAAATTGCTAAAGAGACTCGAGTAACCGTTTCTTCTCGTCTCTTAGACATATTTGCTCATACCTATTAAGACTCGCATCTTTTTTTAATGCCCTTCTCCAACTGTTGCTTTTCTAGTGATCCACATGTCTTGCCATATCAGCCACTTAATTAATTTCATTTGTAATATTTATTTTTTCCAATACAATATATAGTTAAATGAAAATCCTAGATTATATTTTCCTCTAAAACTCTAGTTGCTTTATGAAGGAACATCATATTTAGATCTAGTACAATATTCTTTGACAAAAACTAATTTGGTAGTTATTACAGTAGTAATTAATTACTATAAGAAACATTGTTCTTTCACCGATAATTTTAATTTTATAAAGTTAGTCCCAGTCTGTAATATACTTAGAGGAAGAGTCAGGATTTGGAGCTTCCGGATGACACATAGCTTTAAACATCCATGTGTCTCTATTTATGCATTGAGATAGACTAACTATATTGTTGGATTGAGCAACATTGGACTTCGGTTCGGATTACTTAATGTTTGGTAGATAATATAAATCGATTAAACAAAAGAAATAAAAAATAAAATATTAGTTTAACTTTGTAAGAAAAAGACAAATACTTACCTAATAAGAGATGCAAAATGAACGGCAAAAGTTAACAAATAAAGTAAGATAGCTAATAAATAATTACATAAGAACTAAATAATTACATAAGAAGAAAAACGAGAACAGAATTTATAGAATGATATAAAGCTTAATGTGATGTAGCAAGCCAAAAGGTTCAAAAATTATTGCAAGTTGGATTCAATCCGACGCTTTAAATATATATAGGATTTCTTACATATATGCATGTATGCATAAAGTTTTTAACTGAATCTTGCGGGTGGCGTACCACACCTCGGGCTTTATTAGATCCGCCCCTGAGTATACTTGAGAAATAATGTCAGCTACAATGCATATTTGTGAAAATTCATTAAATTCCATTGTTCTGAAGTCTGGCCGGTAAACTTTAATATAAGGATACAACCATTATTGGACATTAAGTGTCACGATCCAAACCCCGGTCGTGATGATGCCCAACACATTGCTAGGCAAGCCCGACCATGTTATCCATCTTACCAGCCGGTTATTAATTAATACTGATCAATTAACGTTAATAACTTATTTTCATATCAAAATATTAATTGCGAAAATGGAAACAAACAAAATACAGCCCCAACCAATCGTGGTATCGCAAGTCTGAGCCTTTACAGATGAAATATTCTACACAAATCATGTCTAGGCAGAATAGAAACGACAAAATGATAAGGAGAAAGAGATCAGGTCCAGCGGACGCCGGCAGCTACCTCGAAGTCTCCTCAAAATAGTCGTAATGAAGCAGTTGCGATAGCTCAACTGCCCTCCTGAACCTGTGGATCTGTACAAAAAGTGCAGGGGAGTAGGGTGAGTATATTTTAACTCAGTGAGTAATAATAATAAATAACAACTGAAAATAAGAACACATGTACTATCACTAAACAGTTCTAAGGGTAACCTCACAGGTAAGTCATCTCTACAGCGAGTAATCCCAATTCGAGACCACATTCGTCTCACAACAGTCCCACACTGACCTAGTCCTCCCTCACACTGTTGCGGCGTACAACCGATCCAATATATATATATATATATATATATATATATATATATATATATATATATATATATATATATATGTATATATATATATATAATGTTGCGGCGTGCAGACCGCTCCAATACATATTTTGGTATATATATGTATAATGTTGCGGCGTGCAGCCCGCTCCAATATATATAACGCTGCGGTGTGCAGCCCGCTCTAATATATATGACGCTGCGGCATGCAGCCCGCTCCATTTAACGTCGACGACGCTCACTGGGGTGTATATAGACTTCGGAGGGGCTCCCTCGGCCCAAGCGCTATGATACTGCGGCGTGCAGTCTGACCTACATATATATCACTGCGGCGTGCAGTCCGATCCATTATATATACATATTATATAGATATATTGCTGCGGCGTGCAACCCGATCTATCAATATATAACAGCGCCCACTGGGAATGTGTGTAGACTCCGAAGGGGCTCCTACAGCCCAAGTGCAATAGTACTGCGGCGTGCAGTCCGGTCCACATGTATATTACTGCGGCGTGTAGTCTGATTCACATATATATTACTGCAGCGTGCAGTCTGATCCAATATTACTGCGGCGTGTAGTCCGATCCGATACATATAGTGCTGCGGCGTGCAGCCCAATCCAATTTATATAGATATATATAATATCTCATAGTGGGTCTCCGGCCTTATCTCAGTCAATATAGACTTGGCCTCTCAGGCCCACTCAGCTAGAACTGGGAATCCCACCCTAGGTAGCCTCTCTCAAAGTACACATCTAGTACTGGCTCATGATGTGCTATACAGCTATAATTATCGCTAAATGTTTGCATCTCGCAGGATATAAGGGTCACCTAGCTCTACAGATCGGCACAAGGCCCCAAACATGGTTACTAGCCCAACTACACAGTTATAATCTCAATCTCACTCATAATACTCAGTAAGACTATCAATCGGGAAGGACCAAGTCCAAACCCCCCATCACGATGCCACCACGCTCGTCACATGACGCGTGTATCATCTCAGCATAGCACTGTATAGTGCAAGTACGTGGTTTCAAACCCTCAGTACATTATTTACTAGCACCACTCACCTCGAACCGGTAGAAGTCCTAGCTCGCTTTGCGCTTGCCTCGCAAATCAATCTCCTCAGATGCCAAATCTGCTCAAAATCGATAAGAATACATCAATATAGGCTAATTAGATATAACCCAATCAAAATAACTCGATTTACACCAAAACCCACAAAGTTGTCAAAATCCGACTTTTGGTACGCTTCTCGAAAAATTACAAAAGTTATATTTACGGAATCCTTATCTCAACACGAGTCCATACATATAAAGTTTATCAAAATCGGATTCTGTTTGCCCATTCACATCGATGATTTACCAGAACTCAGGCTTACGGCAAAAATCCCCCATTAATCCTCCCATTTACAGTGAAATAATTGAAGATTCTAAGATAAAATCGCGTATTTAGACCATAGAACTTACCTCCAATATTTACCCGGTGAAATCCCCTCTTGAAGCTCTCCAAAATCATGCAAACGAAATGAAATAAATGAAAGAAATAAACCAATTTCGTGTAATAAAGAATATGTCCGTGCTTCGTCGAGTTGTACCTTGCATCTGCGCTATACAAGTTATACATCCTATTGCTCCACCAGTCATTTTCCGTCGATCATAACTTGTAGTACAGATGTCCAAATTACGAGTTCTTTAGCTTTCTGGAAACTAGACACGAAGGTCTACAACTTTCGTGTTTTGCACGTTTTGTGATTCCTTATAGTAGACACGAAGGTCTACAACTTTCTTGTTCAGCTCCCAAAGTAGCCTACTAGCGCTGAAAATCTGCTGCATTTCAGCAGCTTTTTCCAAAACCAAAAATGCCCGTTAGGTATCCGAAATCACCCCGAGGCCCTCGGGACCTCAACCAAAAATACAAACTCAACCTAATACTTCATTCAAACTTGCTCGGATCATAAAAACGGTACCTTAAACATCAAAAATCACAAAAATCCTAGAATTCGATCCAAACTTAAACATAAACTTTCAAAATTCACATTCGATCAAGAACCCGGCCAAACGATGTCCGAATGACCTAATAATTTGCAGAAATATACAAAATCACCTAACGAAGCTACTGCAACTGTCGGAATTCCATTCCGACTCCCGGATCAAAATAACACCTATCGATCGGATTCCGCCAAAATTCCAACTTCGCCAAAATAGGCTTACTTCTTCACCGGACCTCCAAAATTACTTCCGATTGCGCTCCTAAGTCTTAAATCATCCCCAGAAACTAACCGAATCATCGGAATTCAGTTCCGAGCCCTCTAACTCATAATTCCATGTTGGGTTGACTTTTAACTTAAACTTTCCTTAAAGAGATTAATTGTCCCATTTCCTACCAAAATCGATCCGAATTGACTCAAAGTTTGCACACAACTCACATTCGACATTAAGGACTTGCACCAACTTTCGGAATCACATTCCGACCCCGATATCAAAATTTTCACTTCCGGTCGAATTTTCTCATAAACCTTCAAATTCCTATATTTAGCCAAATGACTTCAAAATGACCTCCGGACATCCGAATTCACTTTCGATCGTGTTCCCAACTCCAAAATCACCATACGGATCTATTCCCAGACTCGGAATCCCAAACGGACATGTATAACTCTAAAATGCCTTCCAATCCAAATTTATGAAATTCTTCTAAAATACTAACTTCCACCATATACGCCGAAATGCTCACTGGTTATCAAAAACCAAATCCGGACATACGCCCAAGTTTAAAATCATCATACGAGCATGCTGGAACTTTCAGATCCCAATTCCGAGGTCATTTAATCAAAATTCCAATCCTAGTTCATTTCAACTTTAAGCTTTCAAAATGAGAATTTTCATTTAGATTTGACTCCAAACTTCCTGAATTTTTAATTCTGACCATACACACAAGTCAATATACCTGAGATAAAATTGTTCATGGCCTCAATCTGCTGAATGACGCGCCGGAGCTCAAAACGACCGGTCGGGTCGTTACATTAAGACGAAAACTGAAAGAAGTATATCATGCTTAGCAGGGCGGCTCAAACACATACATGGCCAAAACTAATAATTGAGGAGTACGAACGCATTTTTCTTCCAAAGAATATATGTAGCATGTAATAATTCTCACGTAGGTAGAAATGTTTGCATTGATTTATCATACATTACATGTTATGAACACAGCAAAATCACAAACTATTCTGAATTTTGTTAATCTTCTGTTTCTTCTCTTTCTAGTGGAACTGCACCAAAGTTGTTAACTAGTAAGTGCACAACAAGTGGTAACAAATCATCACAAGGAACAACCTTCTTATATACTTCTCCCAAATGTGAATCACTCCCTATTCTTCCTCCTAAGTAAACATCGGCGCCTCCCATAGTCTTCCCGTTCTTATCTCTAGTCAAGCATCACATGAATCCAATGTCTGCAACTTGAACTTGTTCACACGTTTTCGGGCAGCCTGTCCAGTGCATCCCAACTGGTTTTGTCAAAGAAACTTTCCGTTGAACCTCTTAAGTTATCTTCAGGAAACGAGCTTTAGTCTCGATTATGGCTTGTCCACAAAACTGGTTACCAGTACAAGCCACTAAACCTTTCATGAGAATAGGTGGATCAGGTGAAAATGTACTCAGAACACTCTTTGAGCAGTGCCTCAATCTTTGAGTTCTCAATGTTGGGAATTATAATGTATTGTTCCACGGTAAGCCGGATCTCTCCTGAACCATACTCATCAGCTAAACGAGCTAGCTCGTCCATATTGTATTATTGTTGCTGTGGAATTATAATGTATTTTGCTGTGACCTCTGCCCTGAATCCTTCTACACCCTGCATTTGTTAGACCAACTAACTAAAACTTTGATAGCAGATATTTACATAGAGGATAATGTATCTATAAGTCTCCACCACTACTTGAAGTATGACTTGCTATAAAGCACTAGCAACTCAGAAAATGTATTAAGGCCCTTGCTATTTAGTCAAATAGTCATAATATGACAGCGAGGAAACCTAGTTGAATCCAAGATCTCTAAAAGTTTCCAGTATTGCTTTGGAGACAGGAGCAACATCACTGGCTGGAACCAATGCATCAAGAGGAATTGCCTCATCACATCTTTTTGCGCTGAAGAAACCCACCCACAAACAGGTTGAATCCAAATCGCCCGTCTTCCGTGGCAGGCATGTACGCGAGATCATAGATATGGGGATGATCATAAAGATCATGAGAGTCTACTAGACACGGATTTCACTTCCTTGGCCTAAAATAACATCAAAATATTTCATCGCTTTTGTTAACCTCTCCCTCAATAATAGGATCATAAGTCAAATTCTCTTTCACTATCAAATGAATGATTCCATTCTTCACAATTGTTATCATGAAGATTGGTACAAACATAACTACATCAGAGAGTTCCTCCCTCTTTTGAAAATCAGGGGAAAGCTATGAAAGGAGAAACTCTCATTTTGATTCTCAGTGTGTGTGTGCAGGGGAGGGAGGGTTATACTAGGTTATACACCACATTGACTGATTTACAGGGAATCAAGTATGGAAAAACTGAACGCAACAGACGTGTCTTACGTCAATAGGTAAATGTTAAGAGTTTAACTTCTAGACGCTGATAATGTTAATGAACAATATAATTCACCTGAAAAATATTATTGGTATCTGTCTTATAATAAGTGATATTAATAACCTAGAATATAAGGCTCGTTACCTCCTCCCTCCCATCGTCGAGCCTTTCCTTTAATGGTTGGGGAAAGAATTCCCTTATCTGAACTTGTTGGGCATTCTTTCCAGCCTTAGTAAAATAGTGGGTGGGTTTGGCTTGAACATAGGCTCAAACAGAATTTGAAGGGTCCTAGCTACGCCATGCGTTCAATACAAAATCTGGAAAGCTGTAGGGATGACAAAAAAGGGGCGCTTTCCTGTGTTCACTTAAAAAAAGGACCTAAGAGACGAGCGTCTTCTCTTAGGTTTCTTCCTCCCGCGCCCGTCGCCGCCCGGCCCGCGTTTGAGGGGAAGATTAGCAAAGCGGGAAACGAAAGAGGGAAGGGGAGCAGCATCTTATTCTCTTCGCGAGAACTTCCGGATCGTAGAAGCATTCGGAACGGGCTCCGCGTTCATTTCGTTGGTAGAAAACGATCCATTCCATTCAGGACAACATGCTACAATATGTACGAAAGTTTACCATGCCAGTGTATATAAGTTAAATACAATACCACATTCACAAGTTAATGAATATAGCACTATCAACGCATAGGAAAACATATGAATAGGAATACTGTATGCAAGAGACTTACAAGTTAGAAACTGCGGGATTTCCTCGTGAATTGCCAGTGATAAATTGGGAGAGCAAATTAGTGTAAGGCCTAGTGTCTACTATTTCTTCTGGATCAATTCCAGCAAGAGGATTTCCTACTGGTCAACCCAATTTCTGCTAGTCCCTTTAGTATCTCGGGCACATCAGGCAGTACAACTCCACAAATCTGCCAATTTTGCCTTGTCGTAATATCAGCACATCCTTCCTTCCCATATTTCCTTATCACACTTGCCAAGTATCGGGTCTGTGCACTCGTTTTTACTCCATTTGGAAGCTTCAATCTCATCATGAACCGCCCATCAGGTCACCAAGAAAAGTCTGATATTCTTGATCATGGAGTTGCTCTTTAAGCTTCCATATTCCCAAAGCTATGTATTCTAAGCTCAAAAATCCATTAAAACGGTTGAACTAATCGACAACTTAAAAACTCCATGACATTTTGATAGACATAAAAACTTTCTCAATGATACTATATTACAAGCTAGTACTACTAACAAGATGATCAACAGTAGGGAGTCAACATATAATAGAAAAATATGACTGAAACATGTATCTGGATATAGCATTTCAAGAAAAGAATTCCATTGAACTCCTTCAAAGGATTTCCCACAAAAACTTTATGAGAAATCCATAGGTTCAGTATCCTTCAGATGTTGAACACTAAGCAATATTTACTCTTTCAACAGGTAGTGATTCTGCAAATGGGTCATACAACTATGTAAAACCTTTTTATGTTACTTCCAGGCTTAGAAATAAAGGTTGAAAGTCAAAACAAGATAAACTAGGTAACAAACACATAAGTAATCTTTATAAAAACATTTGAACTAAATCAGAATACTTTTATTTGGTGCGAATCAAAAGAATCGTTAATTGTTACAGAAGCTAAAAGGGCATTCCCCTGTACATATGAAGCAATATGAATATGCTCTTTGAATCAAACAAATTACAAAAAAATCGGATGTTATGGAATTGAAGAAAACTATCTTAGACGATGAGTAAATGCTTAATAACAGAAGATATGTCTCCAACTCGTGCAAGAATCCTGGAATGACGCCTTGTTACTGTTGCTGCTGTTTCTTCGCCAAAAGTCAATTCTGGGAATACAAATCCTTTTGTGCTGAACAACATATCCATCAGGTTCTCCAAAGCCTCGGGTGTCAATCGAAATCCATCCCAATATAAATATGAAGCCCTTTCAGAACATACAGCTACCCCTTCCTCTCCACACTGCTTCTGTGCATCAAAATTGAATGGACCGTTGTCACTTCCACAACATGCCTTCATCAAAGTCTTCGTCTTGAATCCCAGGAACGCGTGATTTTTAAGAACATCCATGAATGCTTTGTAGTAATCTGCATATATGATGTGAACATCAGGGTATTTTAAACGCAGCTCCAGAATTGCTTGCCATAGATGATCATGAAGCTCCGAAAACATATTGAATCCCTTATGGCATCTATTTTTGCCAATTGAATCGCCATCTGGAAACAGAGTCCTAAAACCAGGAAAGCAGCCTATGGGTAGAATTCCAGAAACCATGAGAGTTTTGGCTCCAGCTTCGTTGATGAGTCTTTCTATTGAATTCTTGATAGTCTCCACCACTTCAGGGACAAGAAGGGACGCCTCAGAAATAGATTTTCCATGTAAGAAGGCATGGTTGTAATCATTGATGCCGGGTTGATCCATAAAGATGAGCGCCTTCGGAAGAACCTTGTTATTTCTGCCGCAGTCATGAAAAGAGAAGCAGTCTTCATAGAAGAACCTCATGAAGGTAGAAATCTGAGATAGGTCATGTGACTGTGGAGGCGCTGGGATGCCATTCTTGAGGAAGAAAAAGGGCTTCATAAAAGTCGCTCCGGGCGTCGCAAAACTCAGGCCAGACTCGAAGAATTCTGTGCCTCGTTAAGTGTATGGTTGGGGAGAAGGCAAACTGAGGGTTGCAGCAACATGATCAGCAACTGATGATGAAGAATCTCCGAAAGTGTATATGGAATTAAAGGGACCAACAGCTTCTTTCGCCAAAGAGAAAGACGAAACAGCAATAAGACAGAAAAAGAGTAATATTGAAAGCAACAAGCAGCAGCGGCTACCGTTAATTAGGGAAGCCATTGAAGAGTTCAAACAAAGAATTGATAGAGCTGTGTGTTGACAAAAGCTGAAGTGCCCTAAGGTATTTATACAAGTGATTACTTGTCGTTCAAGTTTGTAGGTGTCCTAAGCTATTTATACTTTCCTAACTAGATTAGAAGAAGAATTTTAGGTAATTTTTGTTTAGGAAAACAGTACCAAAGTTGTTATTTCCTTATTCTTTCTTTTAGGGCAAGTTTTTTTTCTTTTCTAAAATCATAACACATTGCCCAGAGTTTCATTTCACGTTGTATTAAGCTGTAATTACAATTAATCATTAAAAATATCTTGTATTCATTATTTGACCTTATTGTTAAAACAAATTCTTTTCTTGTATCATGACATTAGTGTTGTAATTCTCTGATCAATATGAAGATTATTTGAGAGGAAAAATAACTCTATTTCACAAGAATAAAATTACAGAGAATTTATACCAAGAATTTCTCTCTACAAAAAAAACCTCACCAAACTCTCCTTTTGTTCTCACAATCTCTTCTTGGATTGTATTTCAATCTCTTTGGATTGATATCTCTGTCATACCTCCTTTTGGCGCGCCGCGCGAGGGCGCAAGGGAGTTTTTCCAATTAAAGGACAATCGAAACGGGATTTATTTAATTAATTCAGAGTCGCCACTTGGGAGATTTATGGTGTCCCAAGTCACCGGTTGAATCCCGAATCGAGGAAAAGAATGACTCCGTTTAACAGTCCGCGAACCAGAAATCCGGATAAGGAATTCTGTTAACCCGGGAGAAGGTGTTAGGCATTCCCGAGTTCCGTGGTTCTAGCACGGTCGCTCAATTGTCATATTTGGCTAAAGTACTTGATTTTAATACATATTATCCTATTTGTGCATTTTTTAAAATTAATTACCGCTTTTTGTCAAATTATTTCTACTTAAGAAAATGAACGTTATTTAAGAACATGTTTTCAAATCACGTCACATGAAATGCACCCGGATCCTCGACACATTCTTATTTAACGTTGTTGGATGTGGATTCGGGTCGCATGAAATGCGCACCCGTATTCAAGAAAAGTAAAATGATAAAAAAAAAAAATCTAAAGTGACTACGTATTACTATTTTCGCGGAGAGTCATGAAATTAGCTAAACGGTCTCATCCTGAAGTCTAGGTATTTTAAAATGTACATTTATGAGGGTCCCGTAGTTTGTGCATTTTATTTGGCGAAGCTCATCTCATTTTATAAAAGGCAAAACTAAAGTGAACTATGGTTTTCTATTCAATTTTTCTCTAATAATAAAAGACCTAATTATTTATTATTTGCTTCGATTATTCTGTCACTAGGAGACTTTTTCTGAGTTATAATGTTTAGATCTGTTAGCGACGTGCCGAAGCCCATAGGAATGAGTAACTTAAATTTCATACGTTCAAAGTTGTGAGTCAGAATACTCCGCCTTATTATACTGTTTTAACTAATTGTAAGTTCACATTTTTTGCGTTTAAATCTAGGTTCGTATATATTCGGAAAGCGTAATCCATTACTTTAGATACTGGTCCGTTTAGGCAATCCAAAGTCCAGCTAATGATTGTTACACTTGTATCGATATTATATAGACCTGCCGCTACAATTTCACAAGCAATTTCAAAATCTCTACAACTAATGCTATTAGTATGTGATATTACTACTCCAGACTTAAGCAGTCATTACTACTTAGGAACAGAAATCTTGAACAATACAATGGTCAGTCTCTTCAACATAGCTAACACAATATTGTTACTCCAAACAAAACTACTACCTATTATCTATTACAGGTTATATATCAGCTATCTAAACCATAGTCACTGACCGAATATCAATATACATATCAATAACGTGATTTATCTGGTACATCTCTTCAAAAACTTATATATATGCCCTTCATTATCACAATACTTGAAAGCTTTTAAAATTGTACCTGGAAAGTGTTAAACAAACGGAAATGAGGCGGAAAAGATCAGTAGTATGGCAGTAACAACACAGCAAAGCAGATTCAGTGACACAGTTTCGGCGACACAGTTTCAAACAACAACAAACAGGAAATCCAGCAATATAACAGCAACCCAGAAAGCTTGGAAAGCTAGATTCAAAACCAGTCTAGAACTCGACCATAAACCAGAAAATAAAGAAGCCAATCCGAACAGAATTTGAAACCAAACGAGACCCAAATACCACGACAAACCACCACGATTCCCTTAACTGCTTGAACAGCCGAGATTCCAGATAGAAAAAAAAAGAAGTCTCCTCTCTATTCTCTCAATTTCAGACTTCCTTATGCTTAATCCCCTGATTTTCAGAATTGTCTCTCTCAAGTCTTAAAGAAACTCTCAAGTCTCTCCAGTGTGTATGTTTTCCGTCTATGAAAGTCCCCCATTTTCTGTCCAAATTCCCCTCTACTTATATCAATTCCAACCCCTCTTTCACAGCTCATAAGAGCATTAGAACCCATTAATTAAAACATTTTTGTTTGAATGGTGCCCATTAACTCCACTACCACATATTTTGTTCCCCATTAACTAATATCTTTCTTTATTTAATTCAAAAGTTATGGGTGAGTTTATTTAATCAATCCCTTTACACTTTGTTACCCACTAACACATTAAATTAATGGTTAATTAAGTACTATAGTGACATCCCACTTAGCTAGACCATTTGCCAAATTGTTAAACCCCAAAATACCCCTGAAACTTCTGAAATTACTATCCTAATGTTATTATTAAAATCAGTAATGCAACATTAGCACTATTAACAGACCCCAAACTGCTCGAAACCTGAATTTCCAAACTACAAACCCAACCAAACAAACTAACCTAAGTTAAAATCTAACTAAAGTTAAATCAACTACACTACTCAGCTATATCGAAACCTTAAACTTAATTGAATTGCAAATGAGCACTAAATTGAATGAACAAGTAAAACTAAACTAAATAAACCAACAGAAGTATTAGTTCATTCAAACAAAATCAAACAATACCAAAATAGATTTGAGATGCCAAATCAGACTAACTAGGAGATAAAAACTAATAGGAAATCCAACTAATACTCAACCAATCGAAATTGAAACTAAATATAAACAGAATCAAATCAAGACTAGAATAAAATCTATCAAACCAAAAGTATTGAAATTACTGAAATTCAGACACAGATTACAATCAAAACTAAAAAAAAAGGTAATCGTCACAATTACTGAAGAAAAGCAGAACAAGAACAAATCATGCTTATCACCATAAAATTCAAACAGCATAGAAAAATGGGAAAACATATGAACCTGAATTGATTTCCAATGTATTTGACTCTCCAAATATTACAATTTTATAAAAATTCCGACGATTGAACTCGCAAGGAAAACTGAAATAAAACAGCAAAAGAAACGAACCAGATGCTGCAAATTTGCTCGAACTGAACCTCGACACTTCCGGCAACCTCAAACAAAACCAAACGACATAGACTCAAAATTGATTCAGCCTGGCTTTCTTTCAAACGAACACCAATCTTGCCACTATTTTTGACTCTGTGTGTGTATGAGCAGTGAAGAGTGACAATGGAGTGAGCAGTTGCCGGCGTGGAGTTAGTCATTGGCGTAAGAGGTTTGGCGGCGAGAATGGCAAGAGACACTAGTGAGATGGGTGGTCGTTCCTCGCTGTTGGCTTACTGGTGGTGTGGTCATGTGAAGGAGCAGCGACGATTTGATATGAGAAGAAGAAAAGGATGTTCCGGCGGCTGTGATGGTCGACGCCGTTGGTTGATGGTGATCGAAATGGAGCTGGTGGCTGAAGTAGCGATGGGGTCGTTCGGTGAAGATGAAGGTTGTATGGGTGATGGTCGGCGGCTGGGTCTTGTGATGATGGCTGCTGGCGTTAGGGGTTGGTGGAGTTGGTTGTTGCTGGTTCGTTTATGGCGGAAGAGGGTGGTGTTGTATGTGTGTGTGAGGCGGCGGCTATGGAGGTGGGCGTTTGGAGGAGGAGGGGTCTTTAGGGTTTGGGAAATTAGGAAATGAAATGAGAAAGAAAAGGGGGGGCTTGGTTATTTACGGACCGGGTCGGGTCAAGATTGATTTGGGCGGGTAAGGGGTGTGCTTTTGGGTTGGGTTTGGGGTAAAATTATTTTGGGCTTGGTCTTTTTTTCTTTTAATACAAATAGCTGATAAACCAAGACTTCTCTTTTTTAATTTATTTCCAAAAAAATTAAAACCAAAACCCCTAAATTAAATTACAAAACCAAATTAACTTTTAAAATGCTAATTAACTTCAAATAAGAATTATCACACCAATTTAAATTAAAATCACACAATTGGGACATTAAATGCTAAAAATACAAAAAATACATATATATATATATATATATATATATATATATATATATATATATATATATATATATATATATATATATATATTTTGTGATTTTTCCTTTTTGTCAAATAAACTTGATTACTTTTAATTGTAAATTAAATCCTAAGAATGCAAACACAATATATTTTTGTATTTTTCTTAATTTAAACAAACAAACACGCTTAGACAAATACAAACAATTATCCAAAAATGCCACGAAAAATCTAAAAATAGCACACAACGAAAAGATTATTTTATTTTGAATTTTTGGGAGTAATTCTCATATAGGGCAAAAATCACGTGCTCACAGCTGACCCTCTTTGCGCGGAAACATGAAGAGTTTTCGTGCAAAGATAAGTGAGCGGATACGAGCGATTTTTGCCCGTTTGAGCACTCCGTATGAAGCATTTTTTGGAAAAGTTTGACCGAACCTTTGCTTCCGAAGGTTTCCTACATATCCCTGGCTAAAAGGGAATCAGGTCAATGTAGTTCGGGAAGTTCTGGTAGCTGGGACTACCATGACTGCTGTGATCTTGTTGTTACTATTGTTGCTGCTGTTGCCACTACTTAACTGATCTCCTCATTACATCGTGCTAAACGAAAAATAAGAAGCTAGACTAAATTACAGTATTGCAAATTCTTGTCTATCTTTTCAGCTTGATCTTGTCATGTTTGGCTCTGATGTTTCTTCACATGCTTCTTCTCTTCTGACAATTGTTATTTCGGCCTATCTTGATTGCCGAACTCCGACCATTGGTCCTTTCCTTGTGATCTTCGAACTATTCTCCTTCGAAGTCTAAATTTATCTTTCTGATCCTTGTTGCCTTCCTTCCGATTATGAACTTGGATTCAAGCTGGGGATTTCTGTTACACTCTGTCACTTTTCGATTCTTCACTATCCTTATCAAATCTTAGAAATTGAGATGCCGTTTTGCTTTTCCGGCGGGCTTCTGACTTTATCAACAAACTCTAATCATAAATCGCCATTCCATTCTTCAGGCGGGCACCTGATTTCAACAACAACTTCAAAATAATAAATCGCCACTCCATTCTTCAGGCGGGCTCCCTAACTTCAACTCAAAACTAAATCGCCACTCCATTCTTCAGGCGGGCTCCTTGACTTCAACTACAACTTCAAAACTAGATCGCCATTCCATTCTTCAGGCGGGCTCCCTGACTTCAACAATAAACTTTGAACTTCATCCCATCCCTATCATCTTCCTTTGCTTCCTGCACCACTTTCTTCTTCCTGCATCACCTCTTAAACCATCATTTCTCCTAAATTATCTTGTTTCGGAAATGATTTCCTCCTGGGTCATGTTGCTTTCCCTCGTGACTGCTGGGGATATCTTTAGAATTGTTTACTTGCCTGCTGAGGATAATGATGCTGGGAAAATTTTCCTTCATTCCCTCCCTTCCTTTGACTCATACGCTTGAATTTGCGCTGTGATCTCTTGTTGTAACCCTCTGCTTTATGGTGGGTTACTGGTTTCAAGACCTGCAATGTAAAGAATGAAGACTTGCCTCTTGTTATACATGTAGGCGCCTGCTTTTAGTAGCAATTTTTGAATTAAAAATGCATTCTGGTAATAATTTATGAAATATGCAAAGGACAATGTAAAATAAAACAAACATAAAATATCCTATTCGAGGGCGGATAGTCCCATCGTATTCTATTGGAGGGTGAATACTCCCATCGTATTCTATTCGAGGGCGAATACTCCCATCGTATCCTATTCGAGGGCGGATACTCCCATTGTATTCTATTCGAGGGCGAATACTCCCATCATATCCTATTCGAGGGCGGATACTCCCATCGTATTCTATTCGAGGGCGAATACTCCCATCGTATCCTATTTGAGGGCGGATACTTCCATCGTATTCTATTGGAGGGCGAATACTCCCATCGTATCCTATTCGAGGGCGAATACTCCCATCGTATTCTATTCGAGGGCGAATACTCCCATTGTATCCTATTCGAGGGCGAATACTCCAATTGTATCCTATCCGAGGGCGAATACTCCCATTGTATGCTATTCGAAGGCGAATACTCCCATTGTATCCTATTCGAGGGCGAATACTCCCATTGTATCCTATTCGAGGGCGAATACTCCCATCATATCCTATTCGAGGGCGAATACTCCCATTGTATCCTATTCGAGGGCGAATACTCCCATCTTATCCTATTCGAGGGCGAGTACTCCCATCGTATCCTATTCGAGGGCGAATACTCCCATCGTATCCTATTCGAGGGCGAATACTCCCATGGTATTCTATTCGAGGGCGAATACTCCCATCGTATCCTATTCGAGGGCGAATACTCCCATGAGATCAATGTATAAAAGTGAACAAACCTGAGACGTCCTGTTCGAAGGTGGACAAACCTGAAACATCCTATTTGAAGGTGGACAAACCTGAGACGTCCTGTTCGAAGGTGGACAAACCTGAAACATTCTATTTGAAGGTGGACAAACCTGTCATGTCATCTTGAATTGCCTTCCTCGTTTCTCCGAGAAACGTTTCAACAACGACAGAAAATTTTCTGCCCCAGTATTGGTGTTCTTCCTTGTGGCATGACTTTCTTCTATCAATAGCATTTTCTTTCCTTGTTTCAAATCAAAGAAAATTTGTTAGTTCAAAACATTGTGAGCGGTTGTGCCGCTCCTGTGTGGTTGTTTTTTCCTTTTCTCCTTTCCCTCGCTCGGGGTTCCCAAAACTTGCTGGGAAATGATTTCATTTGCTGGAGATGATATTCCTGTTGGGGATGGGTTTTTCCATTTATCCCTTCCCCGTTCTGTGTTTCTCAACTTGCTTGGGGTTATTTTGTTGAAGATGAGATTTCCTTTCTTCCTTTACCACTCTGTGTTGTCCGATCATCTCGGAACTTGCTGAAGATAATACTGCTGGTGGATTTTCATTTCCTCAAAATTGGTGTCTCACTCTTCTGAAGGCTGTTGAGGATGGCACTGGTTCGAAGACCATTTCCCTTAAGGCTTTGTCCTATCTTCCTTCTTCCCCGAGTGTAACTTGACTTACAGAAAATTTTTAAAGTGAAAAGAAAATTTTCTGCCCCAGTTTAATAATCTTCTTCGCACCACACTTCTCTGTCATCAATGGTATTTCCTTGCTTTGCATAATAATTGGAAAGTTGGTGGCAAGTTTTGAAATCATTTCTCATTTGTTCTGACTAGACAGATTTTGATGGGGAAATTTGTTTTTGACAAAAAGAGAAAGATAAAAAGAAACAAAAATAGAAGACAAAGGAAAACTGACTCTCTAATAAGAAATGACTATAAAATCTTATCAAACGCGGATACCAACTCTACCGATCATGACATGCACATATGGCCTATCCTCCGTCGTTAATCGCCTTTCACAATTTCCGTCTTGTGATTTCCCTCTGATTATCACCTTTATTCGACTTGTAGTGCCCGAAGGGTTTTCACTTTCAAGCCTCTCTCATTTTGGTTTTCTCTCAGCTTTCGCCGCCTTATGGTGCCTATGAAGGTTTTCACCGGTAAGACTCTCTTGTTTGTATTACTTTTAGCTGGGGATTGGGGTGTCACTGCTAAGACTCTCTCGTATTTCCTTTCTGCTAGGAATCAGAGTCTTTTCTGCTGGGAATCCGAGTGTCATATTCTGATAGGACCCTCTCACTCGCCTGTCGTGGCATCTTTTGAAGACTGATCAGAAGGTCTTTCTAGACCGTAATGTGGGATTTGGATAGGGCTAGAAAGAAAGGGTATTGAAGGCTCAAAACAAAAATCAATTTTGGGTTCAAAAATTTACAACCTTCGGAACTAAATTTATTTATAATCAACACAATTTTTCTTTGCCCCGGTTTTTACTTGGGGAATTTTTATTACTTTATTTACACTATGACCGAGCTGTGAAGCGCCTACGTATCCTCTTTAAGGAATCAGGTCAAACGTAGTTCCCAATTCCCTTTTTTTTCAAGTTTCATCCATTTTTCTTTTCTTTTCCTTTCTTTATCTCTTTTTGTTGTTCTCTTTCTTTTTCTTTTTCTTTATCCCTTTCTTTTTTTGTCTTTCAAACTTGTGTTTCTAGTCTTTGCAACTAATTCTGAAGGAGGGGTATGAAAGAATTTAAATTAAGGCTCAAAGGGTTGACGATGGATAAAGTGTTTGGATAGCAGAACAAAATGCCTTCGTCATTCCAATCTTCAAAACATGGCAAGTTCAAACAACATATTCACGACATCTTCTGTTTATGCCCTGATTGATAACCATATCGTCCATTCGCCTTTTATCTATCATTTTAAAGTATTGCTGGACGACACTTCCATTTCAGTATCACGAGCGAACCCCGTCTTAGCATGGCCAATTTTCCTTTAAGGGTTTCTTTATGTTTTACCTGCCCCAGGTCTCACATGATTCGGGCTCCAAATAATCTCAAATCATTTTTATTTCTTTTTAAAATGACCTGATTATCTTCCAATTGCTTCATGATTAACCCTTAATATTAGGCCAAAATTATGTGCGATGCCATGTCATTAGAGTCGGCGTTCGAACAAATGACAAATTTAAAGATAGAAAAACTAAACAAAAAGACGAACTGGGTAATAAAAGACAAAAAGTTTCACTAAATGGAGAATTGGTTCAAATACAAACAAGCAAACCAAAAATACAAACCTGAAACGAGACTTGATAAGACTAGGCAAACTGAAATGACCAAAATGGAAAGAAAGAGGGTTTCATTACAAGACAAAATCTAGGTCACAACCCTGAAAACAACTCGGACAAAAGAAATGACAACAAAACAAACCACCGAAGAATCCTCCTGATCACCAAGCATGACTTCTCATATACCAACTTCTGCCGATCGGTTTTGCTTTGGAATACAGATCGGGCTTCTTAATTTTCCCTTCCCTTGTGTATCAATTTGATCATATGGGTCTAAGGGTGAGCTGGCAATGGATTCTGATTAATGTTGGGTGCCTCTGGTGTCTGAACCTCGATCTTATTGGTGTCAATAAGATTTTGCACCGCATGTTTCAGTTTCCAACATTTCTCGGTATCATGTCCGAGAGCCCCCGAACAATACTCACAGCTTACTGAGCGATCCACATTTGGGGGTAGGGGATTTGACAATCTTGTCTCAACAGGACTCAACAAACCTATCTCCTTCAATTTGTGGAACAGAGCAGTATAAGTTTCTCCCAACTCAGTGAATGTTCTTTGTGCCTTTTCCTTTCTGAAGGCATGATTCCCTCGGAAACCTGGTCCTGGAGGGTTATTGTAGGCCCTTGGTGGTGGATATGTGTTTCGGGGAGGGTGATTAAGGTGATTTGGGTGGTAGGGTCTGGCTTGGTAATGAGGTGAAGGATCTTTCGATCTGGACCAAGTATCCTCCTCTACCGTTGCAACTTCTTCTCTTCTCTTCTTCCCAAATGCAACCCCTGTGCCATTCTGAATAGCTTGAGTCGTTGCTTTCAATGCGGAATAGCTCAAGATCTTATTGGACTTAAGTCCCTCTTCTATCATTCCGCCCATTTTGACCACCTCATTGAAAGATTTACCAACCGATGTCACCAGGTGACTAAAGTAAGTTGGCTCTAGTGTCTGCAAGAAGTAATCTACCATCTCGTTTTCTCTCATCGGTGGATCTACCCTTGCTGCATGTTCCCTCCAGCGGAACCCAAATTCTCTAAAGCTTTCGGCGGGTTTCTTCTCTAATTTTAGCAATGATAAGCGATCAGGGATTATTTCAAGATTATATTGAAACTGGCCGATGAATGCTTGAGCCAAGTCATCCCATGTAAACCATCTGCTGGGATCCTGCCTGGTGTACCATTCTAATGCAGACCCTCCCAAACTCTGACCGAAGTAAGCTATCAGAATTTCATCTCGCCCTCCGGCTCCTCGCATTTTGCTGCATAAACCTCGGAGATGTGCTACTGGGTCACCATGCCCCTCGTATAGATCAAACTTGGGCATTTTGAACCCAGCGGGCAACTGGACATCTGGAAATGGGCACAGATCTTTGTAAGCAACACTGACTTGGTTGCCTAAACCATGCATATTCCCGAGTGATTGCTCCAGGCTCTTAACTTTCCGAATAACCTTCTCCTGCTTCAAACTTTTTAGGTGCCTTTCCGGTTCCGCCGGGTTATCCCAGTGAGGGGTGTGTGAATGCGGTTCAGGAGCCTTAAAGGTAGGCTCGGGAGAGTAGCAATGATTGTCATGGATTTGAAAAAGTGGCTCACTAGACGACTTCTGTAAAGTAGCAGGTGGAGGTGCCACAAAAACAGGGGTGACCGGAGGAGGAGTATTTTGTCCGGCTGGTGGAACCTGGGATGTATAAGGGTTTTCCCCTTGATAATATGGATAGATCGGTGCACTTGTCGAGGGGTCAATGGGCGGACGCTCTGAAGCTGGTGTAAGAGTAGAAAGGTTTGGGGATGATTGTCCCCTAGCCTAGGCTAGGTGCATCTCTGTTATTTGTTGTCTCAACCGGTCCACCTCATCTTTCATGATATGTATCTCTGTTTTCTCTCCATCGAGACTTTTGCCGGAACTAGACATGCTTGCTAGAATTGGACCTTTTGATCTAGTATGGTAATGGTGATTGGCCAGAATATTCTGTCAAGCCAACCGCTAAACTTTCTGAAAATCCAACAAACTTGTAAGCTCACAAAGTTTAACAGATATGTTATCGCACGTTGGATGCAATGCACCTAGTCAGTTAACCATATATGTATTCACCGCATGCATCATTCCAACTTTTCCTTTTCAATTATTCTTGAAAACCTCTCTCGTTATTAACCTCCCTTTTTTTTCATTTTTTTTAATTGGAATAAAAACCTTGTTTTTACAAACACGGCCTTTCAGCGCCTCGGGGACGAAGATTATAAGGCTGTGAAGGTCAATTGGCCAAAAATCTACAAAATGACCCAAAAGTGGCCGTTTATGCAACGTCAGCCTTCCGGCATCCCTTTCGGGTCCATTCGGCTATTTTTTGAAAACGGCATCACTTTGATTTTATTGACAAAATTAAACACATATTTTTTGATTTTTTTTTTAAAAAGGTGGTAACCCAAACTTTATTTTGAGGCTACGGCCTTTCAACATTTCCACATGGAATATTTCAAGGTTATTATTCAAAAAAGAAAAAGAAAAGACTTCAAAGTTGCCATTTTTGCAAAAATAGCCTTCCGGTGTCCTTTCGGAACATTAGGCTATTTTCAAAAATAGCATTACTTTGATTTTATTGAAAACTAAAACTTCGACATTTTTTTTTAATTTTTTGAAGGGGTGGTTGGACCCGATGAGGGTTGCCTACGTATCCCACCTAATGGGGAAAATCAAACCTGCGTAGTTCGGTCAAATAAACTACATCTGTAAAGAAAACAAACTATTTATTATTTTTTCACACATTTTTTTTAAGTTTAAAACGAAATTTTTTTTCTTTTTTTGAAGCAAAAAAAAAAAAACTATTTTGAAATCACATATTTTTTATTTTACAACAAACGTTTTTTTTCTTTTTAATTAAAAAAAACAAACTATTTTGAAACTATTTTTTTTTATTTTGATCACACATTTTTTATTTTACAACAAACGTTTTTTTTTCTTTTTAAGTAAGTAAAAAAAACAAACTATTTTGAGACTATTTTTTTTTCATTTTCCTCAATATAAAAAAACGGTTAGCCTGCAAGTCTGAAGCAAATATATGCATAAAACAAACAGGATGCAGCAGGATGGTCTTTTCATTTCAGGTCACCTGTTCTAGACGGACCCAACCCCTGTGTTGAGTCCCCTAAGTCAAATGCAACATGATGCAAATAAACGTTCCTACTAGGGATCCGGCATGAAGCTTTGTTATTCTAGGTTTAAAAACCCGGGTTTATTGTTCTAGACCTGGCTTACCCGAACGGACAACTCGAGCCGATGAGGAGGCAGCAACCCGGGAATATAGAAGCTTCACCGGTTTTGCAACTTATCCAAACCTCGTTCTAAAGTGTGAATTAGACACTATACAGAAAAGAAGTCACACGAAGCGCACCCTTCTTCATGATTTAGAAGACTCAGAGAGGAGATTGGTTTCGGCACAATTTATATATACAATTCACAAAATATCAAAACAGTAAAAACAATATTTAGCACATTAATACAAACATATAATAAAATCGGATAATAAATAAGCCAAATACAACAATTATTCCAAGCTCGAATTCTTAAACCCTGAACCAGTGGTTCTGGGTTTGTATCATCCCCATCAGAGTCGCCAGAGCTGTCACACCTCCTTTTGGCGCGCCGCGCGAGGGCGCAAGGGAGTTTTTCCAATTAAAGGACAATCGAAACGGGATTTATTTAATTAATTCAGTGTGACGACCCAAAGGGGTCATCACTTGTTTATAGTTGCCTCGATTTGCGTACACAGTCCGGGCACAAAGCTGGAAAATATTTATGTTGAAATATGTGAAATATGTGAAAAAGTTGAAGAATTTTGATATTAATATTGATATGGTTGACTTTGGTCAACATTTTTGGTAGACGGACCCGGATCCGTGATTTGACTGCTTCAGAAAATCCGTAGAAAAATATGAAACTTGGGCGTATGCCCGGAATTGAAATCCGAGGTCTAGAACCCCAGTAAAAGAATTTTTCTGCTAAAACTGTTTTCTGAAAATGTTTAAGGAAAATGAAACTGAATTTTGATTAAAAAGTACTGGTATCGGGCTCGTATTTTGGTTCCGACGCCCGGTACAGGTCATATATATTGGTTAAGCGCTTCCTATAAAGTTTGGTTGAAAACGGACGTCGTTTGACGTGTTTCGGCCTTAAAATGGAAAGTTTGGAAATTATGGAATTTTAAAGAATTCTTGAGTTTTAAGGCTCAATTCATTGATTTTGATGTTATTTTAGCGATTTGATCGCGCGAGCAAGTTCGTATGATGCTTTGAGTTAGTGTACATATTTGGTTTGGAGCCCCGAGGGCTCGGGAGTGTTTCGGGGGTGGTTCGGGGTGTTTTTGGACTTAGAAAACTGGCAGATTTTCTGCAATTTTTACACAGACATTTTACTCTACGCGATCGCGGCCTTGTACACGCGATCGCACGGCCTTGTCACATTACTCAACGCGATCGCAGCTGTCTGCACGCGATCGCGAAGCTTTCTGTCCTTCTTCAACGCGATCGCAGCCGTCCGCACGCGATCGCGTAGCTTTCCGTTTTCCTTCAACGCGATCGCGACCCTTTTCACGCGATCGCGTAGTACAAATGAGCCACCTAGCGAAATTCTTCTACGCGATCGCAGCATTGTCCACGCGATCGCGTAGTGTTGAATATTTGCCTGCCGCGATCGCGGCCCAATTCATGCGATCGCATAGAACCAATTTCCGCCCAGTGATTTAAGACCCCAAAACAGAACACTTACGGGATTTTATCCCATTTTCACAAAATCCTTTCTTCTCCACAGCTCTTAGGCGATTTTTGAGGCACTTCTTCATCAAAGTTCATTGGGTAAGTATTGTTAACTCGTCTTCTTCATTTTTCATCAACATCAATCAAATCCTTAGGCTTAAACATTTGTAAATTGGTTGAAAATTTGAGAAATGGGTATAGTTAGGGCTTTCAAAGAATTTGCGATTTAGACTTCGTTTTGGAGTCGAACTTAAGAACAAATTGTATATTTGAACTCATGGAAGATTGGGTGAACTTATTTTGGTTCGAAACTTGAGTTTCGATTATGTGGGCTCGGGATCGATTTTTACTATTCCGGGCAGAATATTGTAAAAATCATGTTTAGCAATATGAACTAGTTTGTTGAGTAGTATTGATGATATTAAATCAATTGTGTATAGATACGATTGGATTGGAGCCAAATTTGAAAGAAAAAGACATTTCCACGGATTGAATTGTTCATAAACATTCGAGGTAAGTGTTTGTTCTATCCTAGCTTGAGGGAATAGGATTATGTGTTATGTGTTATGTGATCGAGTGCGGTGTATGGGCCGTGGTGACGAGCATCCATACACTGGCGTCTAGTATGACCGTGAGTCATTGGAAAATGATTATTTGAGATATATTACAGATGAATTGTTATTGTTCTCCCTTGTTGGGACTTGTTGTGAAGAAAATTATTGATTGCCCTTGATGGGACGGTTTATGAATTACTGTTTCTTTCTTTGCCCTTAACTGTGATTGTTATTTGGGTGAGGAAGAGTGATAATGCACGAAGGGTGATGCCGTGCCATGTTTATTTATTGATTATGCACGAAGGATCATGCCGTGCCCTGTTATTAAACCATGTACGAAGGATCATGCCGTACTATAGATGTGAGGATGAGAGTAAAAGCACGAAGGGTGATGCCGTGTACTTTATTTGTTTATTTGGTGAGGATGAGAGTAAAAGCACGAAGGGTGATGCCGTGCAACTGCTTGCTATTTCTTGAAGTGATATTACTTGTGTTTACATTATACTTTGTTTTTCCTTGTGAAATTATTAATTGTGGTTAATTGTTGAATTCTTTAAGATATTCCTTATTGTGTTAATACTCGATTATTTCTTGTTATCTTGTGGTACATATATATATATATTGAATTGCACAGGTTTATGTGAGTGTCTGGTCCTAGGCTTGTCACTACTTCGCCGGGATAGGCCAGGCACTTACCAGCACATGGGGTCGGTTGTGCTGATGCTACACTTCTGTGCGTTTTTGCACGGGTCCAGGTTACGATCAGGAGCAGCAGCAGCAGTAAGTAGATTGCGTGGGAGTTGATCATATTTGAGACCGAGGTAGCTTGCAGGTGTCCGCAGGCCCGGCGTCTCTCTCTTTATTTATATTATTAGCTGGAGTCTCTTTGTTCCGAGACAAACAGAATTGTGTTATATTTCTTCAGACTTTTATGTGTAGTATTCCATAGTAGTTTGTGAGTTGGTGACTCCACGTCTTGGGTAGAGGATTTCAGTATGATTTTCACCTTGTGATTTGTTAATTCCATTTCGATAAAGTATTCCGCATTTATTTAATTAAAATTGTGTTAAAAACAGGATAGTATGAATACAGTGGCTTACCTAGCTACCACGAGTAGGCGCCATCACGATCCCGATAATCGGGGAAAAATCCGGGTCGTGACAAGTTGGTATCAGGAGCTCTAGGTTACATAGGTCTCACCACTCACGAACAAGCTTAGTAGAGTTTGAGAGGTAGGTACGGAGACGTCCGTACTTGTCCTCCAAAGTCTATTGAGTTAGGAAAGAGTCTCTCATTTGTTCTTTCTTGTCGTGCGACTTGTTCCTCAAATACTGATTGAACTTCTATTCTGTCCTTTCGCAGATGGTGAGGACACGCGCTTCTTTGTTCGCTGACCAGCAGCCCGAGCCCCAGACAGCTCCCGTGAGGGGCAGGGGCCAAGGCCGTATCAGGAGGCCGTGGTAGGGGTAGAGCTCAGCCCCAGGCAGCTACCCCGGAGGTGGAGCCTCATATTGAGATTGACGAGGAGGTTCCGGTTCCAGCAGCTCCAGTAGGCCCAGCTCAGGTCCCAAGAGAGGCTTTATTTACCCCGGATCTCCGGGATGCTTTGGTCGGAATAGCAGGATTCATGGACAGCATTGCCAGAGCGGGTTTATTATCAGTTGCCCCAGCCACTTCTCAGGCTGGAGGAGGGGCCCAAACTCCTATTGCTCATACTCCGGAGCCAGTAGCTCCTCAGCCTCAGGCACCAGTAATTCAGCCAGCTGTGGCCACTCAGTCAGGTACCACAGCTCATGCCGGCGATGGAGCGGCCATGACTTCCGATTCGTTATGGAGGCTTGATCGGTTCTCCAAGCTATTTACCACTACATTCAGTGGAGCCGCATCAGAGGATCCTCAGGACTTTTTATTCAGTTGCCATGAGATTCTCAAGACTATGAGGATCGTGGAGACAAACGGAGTTGACTTCTGTACCTTCAGGCTTGCAGGATCCGCCAAGACTTGGTGGAGAGATTATTGCCTGACTCGACCAGCAGGGTCCCCAGCTTTATCATGGGACCAGTTTGCGGAACTATTTATGGAGAAGTTTCTCCCTGCTACTCGGAGGGATGTACTTCGGAGGCAGTTTGAGCGCCTCCATCAGGGCACTATGACAGTTACACAGTATGAGACGAGATTTATCGACTTGGCTCGTCATGCGGTGGTGATACTTCCCACGGAGCGGGAGAGGGTCCGCAGGTTTATAGATGGGCTTAATCAGCCGATTAGACTCCAGATGGCTATGGGCGTGGGGAGTGACATATCATTTCGGGAGGCAGCCAATGCAGCACGCAGAGTTGAGATGGCTCTTGCTAGGGGAGGCGGTTATTCTTCGGATAAGAGGCCTCGTCATTCAGGGCAGGTTTGGTGGTTCTTCCTCCGGTAGCAGAGAATCCTTTGATAGAGGCCAGTCCTCCGGGCCTTTTCATTCCGCCCTTCGGTGCTTCGCAGGGTGGATCGGGTGATCGTGGTTCTCGGGGGCATTATTCGGACCGGCCTCCTATTAATGCTCGGCCTCTTCGCAGTGTTCGTGGAGGCCATTCGGGTCGTCGGTGGCCAGCAGCCCTATCAGCCCAAGAGTTGCTACGGTTGTGGCGACCCGAGTCATTTTATCAAGAATTGCCCCATAGCGACGGGGAACTCTCAGCAGCAAGGTCCTCGTCCTATGATTCAGGCCCCACCTGACCCTCAGCGCCCAGCCAGCCGCAGGCGGGGGTAGAGATTATAGAGGTGGAGGTCGAGACCGTAGATGTGGAGACCGTCCAGCGAGAGGTAGAGGTCAGCCGGTTGATGGTCGTCCTAGAGACGCAGCTCAGAGGGGAGGTGCAGATCCCCGATTCTATGCTTTACCAGCCAGGCCAGAGGCAGAGGCATCGGATGCCGTGATTACAGGTACTATTCTTGTGTGTGGCAGAGGTGCTTCAGCATTATTTGACCCTGGATCTACATATTCTTATGTGTCTTCCTACTTCGCACCGTATTTGGCTGTGCCCAGCTATGCTCTGGATATTCCAGTTTATGTGGCTACACCAGTGGGTGACTCCATTGTAGTCGATCGGGTGCATCGTTCGTGCGTAGTTATATTTGGGAGTCTTGAGACCCGTGTTGATCCGTTGCTCTTGGATATGGTAGATTTTGATGTCATATTGGGGATGGACTGGTTGTCCCCATACCATGCTATTCTGGATTGTCATGCTAAGACTGTCACCTTAGCCTTGCCAGAATCACCCCAACTAGAGTGGAAAGGTACCTCAAGCCACTCCGTTCGCACTGTTATTTCCTATGTTAAAGCTCGACGTATGGTCGAGAAGGGGTGTCTAGCTTATTTGGCTTATGTTCGTGATTCCAGCGCAGAAGTTCCTTCCATTGAGTCGGTCCCTATTGTACGGGAGTTTCCGGAGGTTTTTCCTTCAGACCTGCCGGGCATGCCACCCGACAGGGATATTGATTTCTGTATTGATTTGGCACCGGGCACTCAGCCCATCTCTATTCCACCCTATCGTATGGCCCCGCCGGAACTAAAAGAGTTGAAAGATCGGTTGCAGGACCTTCTTGAGAAGGGCTTTATCAGGCCCAGTGTTTCCCCCTGGGGAGCACCTGTATTATTTGTAAAGAAGAAGGATGGCTCGATGCGGATGTGTATTGATTACTGGCGGCAGTTAAACAAGGTGACTATCAAAAATAAATATCCACTGCCGAGGATTGATGATTTGTTTGACCAGCTCCAGTGAGCGAGGGTATTCTCTAAGATAGACTTGAGGTCAGGCTACCATCAGCTGAAGATCAGGGCGGCTGACATTCCTAAGACAACCTTTCGCTCTAGATATGGGCATTATGAGTTCTTGGTCATGTCCTTCGGGTTGACCAATGCCCCAGCAGCATTCATGGAGTTGATGAATCGGGTATTCAGGCCTTACTTAGATCCGTTCGTGATAGTCTTCATAGATGACATCCTGGTGTATTCCCGCAGCCAGGAAGAGCACGAGCAGCACCTCAAAGTGGTTCTTCAGACTCTGAAAGATAACCAGCTATATGCCAAATTTTCTAAATGTGAGTTCTGGCTGAGTTCGGTAGCATTTCGGGGTCACATTGTATCAGTGGAAGGTATTTAGGTAGACCCAAAGAAGATTAAGGCAGTCCAGAATTGGCCTCGACCAGCTTCAGTGACTGAGATTTGGAGTTTCTTGGGATTAGTAGGTTACTACCGTCGTTTTGTAGAGGGTTTTCTTCTATTGCAGCCTCGATGACCGGGTTGACCCAGAAGGGTGCCCTGTTTAAGTGGTCAGGAGTGTGAGGCGAGCTTTCAGAAGCTCAAGACGGCCTTGACCACCGCACCGGTGTTGATACTACCTATAGGTACAGGGCCTTATACAGTTTATTGTGACGCATCTCGTACAGGGCTTGGAGCGGTATTGATGCAGGATGGTAAGGTTATCGCTTATGCTTCGAGGCAGTTAAAGATACATGAGAAGAATTATCCAGTTCATGATCTTGAGTTAGCAGCAGTGGTTCATGCCTTAAAGATCCGGAGGCATTATCTATATGGTGTGACATGTGAGGTGTACACTGATCACAAAAGCCTACAGTACTTGTTCAAACAGAAGGAGTTGAATCTACGACAACGGAGATGGTTAGAGTTGCTAAAAGACTATGATGTTACTATCTTATATCACCCAGGTAAGGCCAATGTGGTGGCCGATGCATTGAGTAGAAAGTATGCCGGCATGGGTAGTCTTGCATATATTCCGGTCAATCAGAGACCATTAGCTCTAGACGTCCAGGCATTAGCCAACCGGTTCGTGAGATTGGACATTTCTGAGCCTAGCAGAGTGTTAGCCCGCACGGTCGCTCGTTCTTCTTTATTAGAGCGTATCCGTGAGAGGCAATTTGATGATCCTCATTTGCGTGAGTTGAGAGATACAGTACAACGGGGAGGTGCCACACAGGTAAATCTAGATGATGACGGGGTATTGAAATTGCAGGGTCGAGTTTGTGTACCCAATGTCGAAGGGATTCGAGAGTTGATCTTAGCAGAGGCCCACAGTTCGCGGTATTCTATTCACCCAGGCGCCGCGAAGATGTACCAGGATTTGCGGCAACATTATTGGTGGCGCAGAATGAAGAAAGATATCGTTGCGTATGTCGCTCGGTATCTAAATTGTCAGCAGGTGAAATATGAGCACCAGAGACCTGGTGGTGTGTTCCAGAGGATTGAAATTCCCGAGTGGAAATGGGAGCGGATCACTATGGACTTCGTTACTGGACTTCCTTTGACTCGGAGGAAATTTGATGCTATTTGGGTCATTGTTGATAGGCCGACCAAATCAGCACACTTTATTCCAGTATCTGTCTCCTACTCGTCGGAGAGGTTAGCGGAGGTTTACATTTGGGAGATTGTTCGTCTCCATGGAGTGCCAGTATCTATTATCTCTGATCGGGGTACGCAGTTTACCTCGCGGTTCTGGAGAGCGGTCCAGCAGGAGTTAGGCACCCAGGTTCAGTTGAGTACAGCATTTCATCCTCGGACGGATGGCCAGTCCGAGAGGACTATTCAGATTCTAGAGGACATGCCTCGAGCCTGTGTTATTGATTTCGGAGGCTCGTGGGACCAGTTTTTGCCATTAGCAGAGTTCGCCTACAATAACAGCTACCAGTCTAGCATCCAGATGGCTCCGTATGAGGCGTTGTATGGTAGGCGATGTCGATCACCAGTTGGATGGTTTGAACCGGGAGAGGCTCGGTTGTTGGGTACAGACTTAGTCCAGGAGGCCTTGGATAAAGTCAAGACTATTCAGGAGAGATTGCGTTCAGCTCAGTCCAGGCAGAAGACTTATGCGGATCGTAAGGTTCGAGATGTAGATTACATGGTTGGTGAACGAGTATTGCTCCGAGTGTCGCCTATGAAGGGCGTGATGAGGTTCGGGAAGAAGGGCAAGCTCAGCCTTAGGTATATTGGTCCATTTGAGATTCTAGACAGAGTGGGAGGGGTGGCTTACAGATTAGCTTTGCCGCCTAGCTTATCAGCCGTGCATCCAGTTTTTCATGTATCTATGCTTCGGAGATACCACGGCGATCCCACACATGTGTTAGACTTCAGTACCGTCCAATTGGACAATGATCTATCTTACGAGGAGGAGCCGGTGGCTATTCTAGACCGGCAGGTTCGACAGTTGAGGTCGAAGAGTTATCCTTCTGTGCGTGTTCAGTGGAGAGGTCAGCCTCCTGAGGCATCGACCTGGGAGTCCGAGTCTGATATGCGGAGCTGCTACCCACATTTGTTTCCCGACTCAGGTACTTCTTTCTTTTGTCCGTTCGAGGACGAACGGTTGTTTTAGAGGTGGAGATTGTGATGACCCAAAGGGGTCATCACTTGTTTAGTAATCATTCCAAGCTTTGGAGGTCTTGAAAACCTCATTTATAGTTGCCTCGATTTGCGTACACAGTCCGGGCACAAAGCTGGAAAATATTTATGTTGAAATATGTGAAAAAGTTGAAGAATTTTGATATTAATATTGATATGGTTGACTTTGGTCAACATTTTTGGTAAACGGACACGGATCCGTGATTTGACTGCTTCGGAAAATCCGTAGAAAAATATGGAACTTGGGCGTATGCCCGGAATTGAAATCCGAGGTCTAGAACCCCAGTAAAAGAATTTTTCTGTTAAATTGTTTTCTGAAAATGTTTAAGGAAAATGAAACTGAATTTTGATTAAAAAGTACTGGTATCGGGCTCGTATTTTGGTTCCGACACCCGGTACAGGTCATATATATTGGTTAAGCGCTTCCTGTAAAATTTGGTTAAAAACGGACGTCGTTTGACGTGTTTCGGCCTTAAATTGGAAAGTTTGGAAATTATGGAATTTTAAAGAATTCTTGAGTTTTAAGGCTCAATTCATTGATTTTGATGTTATTTTAGCGATTTGATCGCGCGAGCAAGTTCGTATGATGCTTTTGAGTTAGTGTACATATTTGGTTTGGAGCCCCGAGGGCTCGGGAGTGTTTCGGGGATGGTTCGGGGTGTTTTTGGACTTAGAAAACTGGCAGATTTTCTGCAATTTTTACACAGACATTTTACTCTACGCGATCGCGGCCTTGTACACGCGATCGCACTGCCTTGTCACATTACTCAACGCGATCGCAGCTGTCTGCACGCGATCGCGAAGCTTTCCGTCCTTCTTCAACGCGATCGTAGTCGTCTGCACGCGATCGCGTAGCTTTCCATTTTCCTTCAACGCGATCGCGACCCTTTTCACGCGATCGCGTAGTACAAATGAGCCACCCAGCGAAATTCTTCTACGCGATCGCAGCATTGTCCATGCGATCGCGTAGTGTTGAATATTTGCCTTCCGCGATCGCGTCCCAATTCACGCGATCGCGTAGAAAAAATTTCCGCCCAGTGATTTAATACCCCAAAACAGAACACTTACGGGATTTTATCCCATTTTCACAAAATCCTTTCTTCTCCACAGCTTTTAGGCGATTTTTGAGGCATTTCTTTATCAAAGTTCATTGGGTAAGTATTGTTAACTCGTCTTCTTCATTTTTCATCAACATCAATCAAATCCTTAGGCTTAAACATGTGTAAATTGGTTGAAAATTTGAGAAATGGGTATAGTTAGGGCTTTCAAAGAATTTGCGATTTAGACTTCGTTTTGGAGTCGAACTTAAGAACAAATTGTATATTTGAACTCATGGAAGATTGGGTGAACTTATTTTGGTTCGAAATTTGAGTTTCGATTATGTGGGCCCGGTGTCGATTTTTACTATTTCGGGCAGAATATTGTAAAATCATATTTAGCAATATGAACTAGTTTGTTGAGTAGTATTGATGATATTAAATCAATTGTGTATAGATACGATTGGATTGGAGCCAAATTTGAAAGAAAAAGACATTTCCACGGATTGAATTGTTCATAAACATTCGAGGTAAGTGTTTGTTCTATCCTAGCTTGAGGGAATAGGATTATGTGTTATGTGTTATGTGATCGAGTGCAGTGTATGGGTTGTGGTGACGAGCATCCATACACTGGCGTCTAGTATGACCGTGAGTCGTTGAAAAATGATTATTTGAGATATATTACAGATGAATTGTTATTGTTCTCCCTTGTTGGGACTTGTTGTGAAGAAAATTATTGATTGCCCTTGATGGGACGGTTTATGAATTATTGTTTCTTTCTTTGCCCTTAACTGTGATTGTTATTTGGGTGAGGAAGAGTGATAATGCACGAAGGGTGATGCCGTGCCATGTTTATTTATTGATTATGCACGAAGGATCATGCCGTGCCCCGTTATTGAACCATGTACGAAGGATCATGCCGTACTATGGATGTGAGGATGAGAGTAAAAGCACGAAGGGTGATGCCGTGTACTTTATTTGTTTATTTGGTGAGGATGAGAGTAAAAGCACGAAGGGTGATGCCGTGCAACTCCTTGCTATTTTTTGAAGTGATATTACTTGTGTTTACATTATACTTTGTTTTTCCTTGTGAAATTATTAACTGTGGTTAATTGTTGAATTCTTTAAGATATTCCTTATTGTGTTAATACTCGATTATTTCTTGTTATCTTGTGGTACATATATATATATATATATTGAATTGCACAGGTTTATGTGAGTGTCTGGTCCTAGGCTTGTCACTACTTCGCTGGGATAGGCCAGGCACTTACCAGCACATGGGGTCGGATTGTGCTGATACTACACTTCTGTGCGTTTTTGCACAGGTCCAGGTTTCGATCAGGAGCAGCAGCAGTAGATCTTTTGCGTGGGAGTTGATCATATTTGAGACCGAGGTAGCTTGCAGGCGTCCGCAAGCCCGGCGTCTCTCTCTTTATCTATATTATTAGCTGGAGTCTCTTTGTTCCGAGACAAACAGAATTGTGTTATATTTCTTCGGACTTTTATGTGTAGTATTCCATAGTAGTTTGTGAGTTGGTGACTCCACGTCTTGGGTAGAGGATTTCAGTATGATTTTGACCTTGTGATTTGTTAATTCCATTTCGATAAAGTATTCCGCATTTATTTAATTAAAATTGTGTTAAAAACAGGATAGTATGAATACAGTGGCTTGCCTAGCTACCACGAGTAGGCGCCATCACGATCCCGATAATGGGGGAAAAATCCGGGTCGTGACATTCAGAGTCGCCACTTGGGAGATTTATGGTGTCCCAATTCACCGGTTGAATCCCGAATCGAGGAAAAGAATGACTCCGTTTAACAGTCCGCGAACCAGAAATCCGGATAAGGAATTCTGTTAACCCGGGAGAAGGTGTTAGGCATTCCCGAGTTCCGTGGTTCTAGCACGGTCGCTCAATTGTCATATTTGGCTAAAGTACTTGATTTTAATACATATTATCCTATTTGTGCATTTTTTAAAATTAATTACCGCTTTTTGTCAAATTATTTCTATTTAAGAAAATGAACGTTATTTAAGAACATGTTTTCGAATCACGTCACATGAAATGCACCCGGATCCTCGACACATTCTTATTTAACGTTGTTGGATGTGGATTCGGGTCGCATGAAATGCGCACCCGTATTCAAGAAAAGTAAAATGATAAAAAAAAATCTAAAGTGACTACGTATTACTATTTTCGCGGAGGGTCATGAAATTAGCTAAACGGTCTCATCCTGAAGTCTAGGTATTTTAAAATGTACATTTATGAGGGTCCCGTAGTTTGTGCATATTATTTGGCGAAGCTCATCTCATTTTATAAAAGGCAAAACTAAAGTGAACTATGGTTTTCTATTCAATTTTTCTCTAATAATAAAAGACCTAATTATTTATTATTTGCTTCGATTATTCTGTCACTAGGAGACTTTTCTGAGTTATAATGTTTAGATCTGTTAGCGACTTGTCGAAGCCCATAAGAATGAGTAACTTAAATTTCATACGTTCAAAGTTGTGAGTCAGAATACTCCACCTTATTATACTGTTTTAACTAATTGTAAGTTCACATTTTTTGCGTTTAAATCTAGGTTCGTATATATTCGGAAAGCGTAATCCATTACTTTAGATACTGGTCCGTTTAGGCAATCCAAAGTCCAGCTAATGATTGTTACACTTGTATCGATATTATATAGACCTGCCGCTACAATTTCACAAGCAATTTCAAAATCTCTACAACTAATGCTATCAGTATGTGATATTACTACTCCAGATTTAAGCAGTCATTACTACTTAGGAACAGAAATCTTGAACAATACAATGGTCAGTCTCTTTAACATAGCTAACACAATAGTGTTACTCCAAACAAAACAACTACCTATTATCTATTACAGGTTATATATCCGCTATCTAAACCATAGTCATTGACCGAATATCAATATACATATCAATAACGTGATTTATCTGGTACATCTCTTCAAAAAGTTATATATATATGCCCTTCATTATCACAATACTTGAAAGCTTTTAAAATTGTACCTGGAAAGTGTTAAACAAGCGGAAATGAGGCGGAAAAGATCAGTAGTATGGCAGTAACAGCACAGCAAAGCAGATTCAGTGACACAGTTTCGGCGACACAGTTTCAAACAACAACAAACAGGAAATCCAGCAATATAACAGCAACCCAGAAAGCTTGGAAAGCTAGATTCAAAACCAGTCTAGAACTCGACCATAAACCAGAAAATAAAGAAGCCAATCCAAATAGAATTTGAAACCAAATGAGACCCAAATACCACGACAAACCACCACGATTCCCTTAACAGCTTGAACAGCCGAGATTCCAGATAGAAAAAAAAAGACTCCTTTCTATTCTCTCAATTTCAGACTTCCTTATGCTTAATCCCCTGATTTTCAGAATTGTCTCTCTCAAGTCTTAAAGAAACTCTCAAGTCTCTCCAGTGTGTATGTTTTCCGTCTATGAAAGTCCCCCCTTTTCTGTCCAAATTCCCCTCTACTTATATCAATTCCAACCCCTCTTTCACAGCTCATAAGAGAATTAGAACCCATTAATTAAAACATTTTTGTTTGAATGGTGCCCATTAACTCCACTACCACATATTTTGTTCCCCATTAACCAATATCTTTCTTTACTTAATTCAAAAGTTATGGGTGAGTTTGTTTAATCAATCCCTTTACACTTTGTTACCCACTAACACATTAAATTAATGGTTAATTAAGTACTATAGTGACAGCCCACTTAGCTAAACCATTTGCCAAATTGTTAAACCCCAAAATACCCCTGAAACTTCTGAAATTACTATCCTAATGCTATTATTAAAATCAGTAATGCAACATTAGCACTATTAACAGACCCCAAACTGCTCGAAACCTGAATTGCCAAACTACAAACCCAACCAAACAAACTAACCTAAGTTAAAATCTAACTAAAGATAAATCAACTACACTACTCAGCTATATCCAAACCTTAAACTTAATTGAATTGCAAATAAGCACTAAATTGAATGAACAAGTAAAACTAAACTAAATAAACCAACAGAAGTATTAGTCCATTCAAACAAAATCAAACAATACCAAAATAGATTTGAGATGCCAAATTAGACTAACTAGGAGATAAAAACTAATAGGAAATCCAACTAATACTCAACCAATCGAAATTGAAACTAAATATAAACAGAATCAAATCAAGACTAGAATAAAATCTATCAAACCAAAAGTATTGAAATTACTGAAATTTAGACACAGATTACAATCAAAACTAAAAAAAGGTAATCGTCACAATTACTGAAGAAAAGCAGAACAAGAACAAATCATGCTTATCACCATAAAATTCAAACAGCACAGAAAAATGGGAAAACATATGAACCTGAATTGATTTCTAATGTATTTGACTCTCCAAATATTACAATTTTATAAAAATTCCGACGATTGAACTCGCAAGGAAAACTGAAATAAAACAGCAAAAGAAACGAACCAGATGCTGCAAATTTGCTCGAACTGAACCTCGACACTTCCGGCAACCTCAAACGAAACCAAACGACATAGACTCAAAATTGATTCAGCCTGGCTTTCTTTCAAACGAACACCAATCTTGCCACTATTTTTGACTCTGTGTGTGTATGAGCAGTGAAGAGTGACAATGGAGTGAGCAGTTGCCGGCGTGGAGTTAGTCAGCGGCGTAAGAGGTTTGGCAGCGAGAATGGCAAGAGACACTAGTGAGATGGGTGGTCGTTCCTCGCTGTTGGCTTACTGGTGGGGTGGTCATGTGAAGGAGCAGCGACGATTTGATATGAGAAGAAGAAAAAGATGTTCCGGCGGCTGTGATGGTCGACGCCATTGGTTGATGGTGATCGAAATGGAGCTGGTGGCTGAAGTAGCGATGGGGTCGTTTGGTGAAGATGAAGGTTGTATGGGTGATGGTCGGCGGCTGGGTCTTGTGATGATGGTTGCTGGAGTTAGGGGTTGGTGGAGTTGGTTGTTGCTGGTTTGTTTATGGCGGAAGAGGGTGGTGTTGTATGTGTGTGTGAGGCAGCGGCTATGGAGGTGGGCGTTTGGAGGAGGAGGGGTCTTTAGGGTTTGGGAAATTAGGAAATGAAATGAGAAAGAAAAGGGGGGGTTTGGTTATTTACGGACCGGGTCGGGTCAAGGTTGATTTGGGCGGGTAAGGGGTGTGTTTTTGGGTTGGGTTTGGGGTAAAATTATTTTGGGCTTGGTCTTTTTTTCTTTTAATGCAAATAGCTCATAAGACCAAGACTTCTCTTTTTTAATTTATTTCCAAAAAAATTAAAACCAAAACCCCTAAATTAAATTACAAAACCAAATTAACTTTAAAAATGCTAATTAACTTCAAATAATAATTATCACACCAATTTAAAATAAAATCGCACAATTGGGACATTAAATACTAAAAATGCAAAAAATACATACATATATATATATATATATATATATATTTGTGATTTTCCATTTTTGTCAAATAAACTTGATTACTTTTAATTGTAAATTAAATCCTAAGAATGCAAACACAATATATTTTTGTATTTTTCTTAATTTAAACAAACAAACACGCTTAGACAAATACAAACAATTATCCAAAAATTCCACGAAAAATCTAAAAATAGCACAGAACGAAAAGATTATTTTATTTTGAATTTTTGGGAGTAATTCTCATATAGGGAAAAAATCACGTGCTCACATTCTCTGTGTAAAATATAAGGCTCTATTATAGCCTTAAAGAAGGTGGTTGGTGGTTGAATTCTTCATTCAACAATGTAGGCTTCAACAATGGTGGCTTCTAGAATGGGTTGGTGGCTTCAACAATGGTGGACTTCTAGAATTGGTAGTTGGTAGTGTCACACCTCCCTTTTTACTATCCTTTTTCGAAGAATAAAGTATACCCCGTTAATTAGTAATATACTCCGGGATAGGATATAATGATAATAACAGGGAAGGAGTTTTTCCACTTTAAGGACAATCAGAACGGGATTTATTTAGATTTCAGAGTCGCTATTTGGGAAGATAATGGTGTCCCAAGTCACCGGTTTAATCCCGAATCCGAGGAAATTGACTCTGTTTTAACAGTCCGCGAAACTAGAAATCCGGATAAGGAATTTTGTTAACCCGGGAGAAGGTGCTAGGCACTCCCGAGTTCCGTGGTTTTAGCACGGTCGCTCAACTATTGTTCTTGTCTTATTTGATTTCTTTATATGCTTTTTACAAAATGTGAATGTTCTATTTTGATGTTTTAATGACTTAGGACGTTACGAAAATGCATTTCGAGTCACACCGCAACCAGTACGTATGTGACTTTAATACGTCTCGGCTACGCCGGGATTTGAGATTTGAGTCACATAAATGTGCACTCGTATTTAGGAATGTATATTTTAATCGTGCATATAACGTCTACGTCTTAATATCTTTAGGAAAGACAATGAAATTCGCTAAACGGTCTTCCCGAGTCTAACATTCTTATTAAAATTCATATGAGGACCCCGCGTGTTTTTCATTTTATATACGAGGCTCATCCCGTTATTTTATAGGTCCAAACCTATCAAGTACTATATTCACTATTTTTGTTTTTTTCTCCTAATTATGTTATAGTTTTTTGGTATTTTTTCAGAATTTGATGTTAGTAGGTCCAGGCCAACTATCCATTTCCAGGCCTGGACTTGTAGACTGTATTAACAGTCTATTACACGTAACTGGGCTTCTAAAACACAGTATATACATATACCATTATTTAGAAATCCAGAAGCTAGTTTAATTGAATCTGGGCCTGTGTTCTCGTCTAGGCCCAGAACAGACGGAAAAAATATAGAGTAGAATTTAAATTTCATAACAATTAAATAGACATTCATTAGACAACAGAATAGATCAACAAAGGTCATTTTCATTTCATAAAGTACTGGAATACATGTTTATCAATACTAATTGTGGACTTTAATCACTAATTAAACATTAACATGACTTGAGTAATAATACTTCTATTTCAATTACTTAAACATTGATGACAATACTAACAGAACATGTTCGAACTATTATTAATTACAGAATTTTAACTTATATTATTGTAAGTTATTGTTAAACGAGTTTGAATGACAAAACAGCTTTAACTCATCTATTCATTTCCTTTTATAGACTAATTATCATGTTCTAATTAGCGAAATTAGTTGATTACCATTTCATATGTTATACTAGTATCACTAGGCGAATTAGATTCATATGTTAACTTGATTTCAACCTAAGACTAATGATAACTGTATTTACTTATATACTACTACTACTACACTATCTACTTATTTTGTTTCGACTCCATACAAGTGTTAATTATTACAAACATCCTAATGAATTACAGGAAATCTAAGGCATGATAATTATAAAGCTAAGAAGAAAAACAACAGCAGAATAGTCCAATTATCTCGTGAGATTCTCATTTCTTCAACCAATTTGTAATTACATCACCAGAAAAAAGAGTGTACTTGATTCACCAAAATAATCTTATGGGTCTAGGTTGGGATGAAGAATAGTCAGCAGAGATAGCAGCAATAGAGTAGCAAACAAATCAGCAAGTAGAGCAGCAAATAGAATTCCAAAATTCAGCAGTTCAGCAAATCAACAATGTAAGATCGAAGAGCTCAAATAAAATCCAGCAAAGTTGAAGAACAATGGACTCTAATAGAACTCCAGATTGCCTTAGAACCTTTTGAGATATTCGAACTCTAACCCCAAGTTGTAACCCTTTTTAATTGCAGAATCTAGAACCCTTTTTTCTTACTTTCAAAATCTGGACCAACCCCTTTTCAGGCTTAATAGAAGCATATTTATAGACTGATTTGGGGTGAAATTTGAGGGGAAAATTTAAATAACTTATTTCTAATCCCCCCCCCCCTTGTTTTTCAATGATTTACAGTTTAATCCCATGAATTAGGTGTCGAAATGCCTTCCAGCCCTTGCTGGAAGGTTCTAGGTAGTTCTTCTATGTTCTATTGTGGGTGTTTTACTAAGCTGCCCTCACTTGCTAAGTGTAATTTCAATTCTGCCTTTTTATTATGCCTATTCTATCCTTTATTTTGTATTAATTACAAGAATACTAGGTAGTAAAGTCTTTTATATCCCTATAGGCTCTATTAAATCATCAATAATGCCATTTATTGTTCCTATTATACCCCTATTGTTGTTCTTTATTTACCCGATCTACTAAGGTCTGGGCAGAATAGGTTTAGTACCTATTTAACTAATAGCCAATGTCTTATAACTATTTAAGACTTAGCCAGATTTAAACCCCAAACCCCTTTTAATTTTAACCATTTTTAACAGACCTAAGCTTATTTAAAATGTAACCCCTTATTAACACTTAACAACTAATCAGAAATAGGTTTGCAAAAGTAACTACTTAACAATATAACCAATTCATATCATTTTAGGAATAGCCACTTTAACAAACAGTTTTAATCATTTCACAAATAGCCAGACTTAATCATTTCAAGAATAGCCAATTTAACAAACAGACTTAATCATTTCAAGAATAGCCATATCTACTTTAGCTTTCAGAAACTAACCCTAAATCTTCACAGCTATAACCAAATCATAAAAACATTATAGGATTCAAAATGGTCTAACAGCTGAATCAGATTACAAATATAGCCAGTTCATGTCGTATTGCACACATAGCCTTAATTGTAAAATCAGAACTCAGAGAAAAGTTTTGATAATGGTTGAATCCCAATTAATCAAAGCATAATTTCAGACAAGGCATGATGAACAAATCATATAAAGAAGCCTATTTTAACCATGATTCATGCGTAATAATCATTCTAAACCCTAAAAATGTTAAAACAGACTAGGCATATGTAAAGAAATAGAATAGATCTTAAGCATGCAATTAACACAGTCTAATAAGAATCATTAAGACCATTTACAGAAGATAAACAGACAAAGAAGATAAAGGGTAGGAAGAACTTAGCTTTTCAGTGTTTCTTTTCCTTTCTTTTTCTTTCTTTCCATTCTTTCTTTCCTTCTTCTTTATTTCTTCTTTCTCTTTCTTTCGTTATTTCCAGATCTCAGAAGCTCTTGAAGACTTAAAGTCTTCTGAATGTTAGCTTTTCCCGATGGAGCTTCTTTTTTGGATTTTTTGTGGGTAAGGGGTGGTCTGGGTGTTATTTGAGAGGTTTTGGGGGTGGGATTTGTTTTGAGTGCTCGCCGGAGTAGGGTTCCGGCGAGCTTTTTTACTTTATTCGATTGGTTTCGGCCTGATTCGAGACCAGCCACCTAGATGAGGTGAAAGGCCTCTTTGAGGTGGTCTTATGGTGTAAAACGGTGAGATTGGTTCATAAGTTAGAGGTTTACAGCTAGGGTTCCTGTGACCGAACTTTCAAGAGAGAAGGGGCTTTTTGGTTTTTTGGGTTTTCATGGTGGTTGTGGTGTGTGGGAGTTAAGGATGAAAGGTTTGACGGTGGTTTGAGCCAGAGACGGCCATGGTTTTAGGCCTGTCCGGCCAGTCTCCATGAGAGACGAGAGGATGAAGATGATGAAGAAGGCGGCTAGGGTTTCAGGTCTGTGTATATGAGTGTATATGCATATGTAATGAACGAAAGACTGCCCTTTATATACCCCCTTAGTCTCGTGTGATCCTGGCCTTTTGATCAATTGAGATCAATGGCCAGGATCTATTCCCTTGAAACGGCATCGTTCCATTTAGTAAGAGATGGCCTTGCGTCCGTTAGATGTTCAAACATGGATGGCCAGGATTAGTTCATAATGCTACGTCGTTTGATCTTTAATGAGACTTGAAACCATCCGTCTGATCATTTCCTTGGACGGCCAAGATTAGTTCCTTATGCGGCATCGTTTGATTTTCAGTTAAGACGCCTTATGCGATCCGTTGGATTATTTTCATCAACGGTGAGGATTAAAATGCCCTACACGTCATCGTTTGGTTAGAGCTTAGGCATACAGCCGGTCTCTTGGGCTGTTACACGTTTGGGCCTGTATCTTTTGTACTTCAACCCAATTTATTGTATTTTTATATTTTTTTCTTGTATTTTAATTATTTTCTAGGTATTTTTCTTTTATATTTCATTTTCTCTTTTTATATTTATTTCCAATTGTTATATTTCTTTTATTTTCTGATTTTTCTGATTTTTTGGTATTTTATGATATTTTTGCCATTTTCTTTTGTTTTTCCGGTATTTTGTATTATTGATTTTTCTAACTTTTCTTATTTTTGTGACATTTTCTAATTGATTAATTTTTAGTTTTAATTTCAAACTTATTAAAACACACAATTGCACATCAAAATCTTATTTTTATATTTATATTGGAATTGGTTTGCTTTTGGCAAAAATCACATGCTCGCAGCTGCCCCTCTTTGCTCGGAAACACGAAGAGTTTCAGTACAAAGATAAGTGAGCAGTTGTCACGACCCCAAATCCGGTCGTGATGGCGCCTAGCACATTGCTAAGCCAGCCTGACCAATCAATATCAATCACGGAGCTAGAAGCTCACTTTAGCCCATTTAGGCATTTTAATTCACGAAATAACATCGATACATATAACGAAAATGGGGAACCAAGTCCCATAATACATCAACTCCCATAGACCAAGGGTCAAGAGTCATGAGCCTCTACCGAACGTAAGTGTATAAAGGTTTACAAAAATACCAAGTGCGGAAAGAAATGTCAATACAAAATCAAAAGACAATAGGAAGGAATATCGGGGTCCTGCGGACTCTGCAGCTACCTCGTATATCCCACGGATGTCGCCTCGCACAGCTTACCGGATCACTACCGAGAGGTACCGGATCCGCACACAAGGTGTAGGGAGTAAAATGAGTATCGCCGGACTCGGTGGTAATAAACAAGGGTAAGACAGCGCAGATAAGAATTCCGCGATAAAGCACTATGTAAAGCTATAATCAGCTACCCTGTCACAAAATCAATATTCACTGTACATGTACCAACAAATACCAATAAATAGCATAACAGCTAGCAGATGTAGCTAAATACAATGCAATGCATGATATGACCGCTACGGCGCGTAGCCCGACTCCAATTTTGGGTACCCGTGCTCACTGTGGGGGTTCAGACTCCGGAGGAGCTCCTATAGCCCAAGCACATCTCATAGAGATTTACTGCGGCGTGCAGTCCGATCCAACATATATCTCGCTACGGCGCGCAGCCCGATCCACTACTAGTCAGCTAATATGCAGATACAGCCTCGCAGGCTCAAAAGTAATTTTTGAAAACTCTTTTATCATTTTTCCATTGGAAAACAGTAATATCAAGTTCCAGAGATTGGAATTAGCATAATAACAGAAATATCTGCGGACTAGTAGTAAACTAGCATGTCTATATGATAAGACAATGATAACGATCCTCGCGGGATCCAATAACTGGCTCACGGCCCACAAGTATACTCAACCGCCCAAGAAGGGGTTCAACGGCTCGAGAATAGCCAATAATACAGTATCAACAGGTCGGACTAATATATAGTCTCCAGTTCATGATCGACCCCGCACTCTCAAGAGTGTGCGTGTCTCGCCGCTATACAGCGTCACAAAGTGGTATACCGGGGTTTTGAACCCGCTGGTCATCACCCACATCTATTACTCACCTCAATACGGTGCGACGACTACTCCGCAATGCCCTTGTTTCACGACCCAAACTGGAGGACCATGACTAGCACCCGACCATACTTGCCGAGCACCAACGTACATTTTATCTAACCTTCTTTATTATCTTTTAGGCTGACGAGACCAATATAAAAGGTAGACATGGATCATGAACAACCAACAATAAAATATGATTGCATGAACCTACATAACATGGGATGACCGGACAATCAAGAAACTATATACATATGGTACAAGCTACCACGCTAAAATGAAAGACTAATCAACAAAAACCAGCCGACAAGGCATACCAAACTATACATGAGTCGACACTTGTCTATGAGCCTCTAAAGGAACATAAGTGCTGCAACATAGCCGGAACAAGGCCCCGACATACCCATAATGTCTATAACAAGAATGCATACCAAAACCAAGGCAAGTCCGGAGAAGGGATCTCGCCAATCACCGCTGAACTGAACAACCTACTGTGATGGGGGAGCTGCACCTGCCTGTCTATCAGGACCTGCAGCACGACATGCAGCGTCCACAAATAAAAGGACGTCGGTACGAATAAAGTACTGAGTATGTAAGGCAGAGAACCATAAATACGAACAGTAATGTAAGCAGGGATAGAGAATATACAACTTGTAACATCTGAGTACCTCTGAGGGCTACTGACATGAAATGCATGATACATGTGTATAAATACATAATCTTTTAAAACATACGCCTTTGTGGGCATCATCATCATCATGTCGTACCCGGCCATAATAGGCTCGGTAAAAACGTACCCGACCATTATAAGGCTTGGTATAATCGTACCCGGCCACGTGGAGCTCGGTAAAACCCAACTGATCATTGGTTGCACAATAGGTGCCGTACCCGGCCGACTATAGCGCGGCTCGGTAGAGTAAAATAGATACATATATATAATGCATGCTCGACTCATGGAAACACCTTGTAGACCTTTCGGAGTGACGTAAGGTCGGTATCCTATGTACACCTTATTAGGACTAAATCTTCACTATGAACCTTATAGGAATCAGGAAGTACCAACAAGATTGATAACATAAGTATAAGAGAAGCAACATCAACATCAATCGTTCCATAAGTGGGGAAACAATGTAAGTACTGCTTAGCTTCTAAGAATAGAGTATCTTTGGAAGCTCGTTCATTACATTATGTACAATCGGAGTCGTGCAAAAGAAGGAAAGGGATAGCCACACATACCTTGTATATACTGCCACAACCTCAAGCTATGCAAACGCCACGACTCCTTAGTCTACAATAGGAGAAATGACACTATCGTTAACGTTTAAGCGTCACAACTATTATGTACCAATCACAACCTATTTTGTGATGAAACGGACAGCACCTCCCCTATATATACGACTTCACGCCATTCAAAACAATCACCAAACAGCCTAAACAACATCAATAATAAACATATTGAGCCTCCCAAAACAGTCCACACACAACCTAATCACATCATACATATGACGGCCACTATAGTCGTACCAAATGACCCAAAAATATTACGAAGAGCTAGAAGACCACAACCCAACATATATATGGTGTTTCTCCACACCCTGTCTCCTCCAAAACTCCACAAAACAGTAATAAAAATGCAGCCCAACAGCAACACAAAACAGTCCACAAAACAGTCCGCTACAAGTGAATAACTTGAACTCACGGCTCCCGATCACCGTTCCTTGAGTTCTTACATGTATATAATGAATTACCATGAATTTACAGCAGAATAAATGTATGAAATATAGCAGTAAACTCACCTTTGTTGTTGGATAACTCAGCCTTTAACTTGGTTCTTCAAACTCTAGTGTTTACCCCCAATTTGAACTTGAAAGAGAGGGAAAATCAATTAGGGGTTTGTGGATAATTTTTGGGAGGAATTTTGCAGGGTCTTAGGTCTGGTTATTTGTGAAATATAAAGAGGGATATATTGCAGAAGATAAGCCTTTTAATGGGCTGCTTATCTGACCCGAAATTCCCTCTTTTGGGCCGACATTTAACCAAGTAGGTGACTCACCTACTTGCACCTAGCAGCTTGTGCAGTCTCACGAAAATGTCTATATCTCTCTATTCCAATGTCGTATTGCTAAACCGTTTAATGCGTTGGAAACTAGACTCATAGATCTTCAATTTGGTGGGTAGATAACCCCGTAATCCAAGTATATTGGGAGAAATACTTAATAACATTTGACCTAAAGTTTAGGTAAAACTATGAACCTAAGTTGCAACAACTTTTGTCGACTTTTGTTTCATAACTCGTTTGACTTCAAGAATTATGATACGGATATTATATGATTAAAATACCTTAAATAATTACCTCCTAAGTATACTAAGCATCTATAGGTTTACCCAAAAGTACGAGTTACAGCATCCTTGATTCGTTTAACTTCTAATACTTGTTAATCACCCTTATGCACCCTTGTATCACTTAAGATTAATCGGATTAACTTCTTATAATCTCAAGGATAATTCCTTCTTGGATTTGTGTTATCTAACTTATGGAATGAACTAACGTGTGTGGATATGGGTTGTAACACCCTCCCCCCCTTAGGAACATTCGTCCTCGAATGTAAGGGTTTATGGGGAGTCCAAATCATCGTGGATTCCAACTGAAATATTTGGTCAATTTTCCCCTATAAAATGGTCACTAGCAAAATTTGCAAGCAGTGAAGCTCAAAGTATGACCATACAAGGCTACACAAAGCATTATGGACATGGACATTATTTACATATCACCACTTTGTATTAAGGAAGAGAGTTCTCAAGTTATTGCTTACCTCATAAAGCCATTTCACCTTTATAATCTATCTTGCGTTCCACCAACATCCTTGTTATCATCATTCTGGAATAGGTAAGGGTATTTAGACTTCATCTCTTCTTCCGCTTCCCATGTCATTTCTTTCACATTCTTGTTCCTCCACAATACTTTGACGGAAGCTACATCTTTTGTTCTCAGCTTGCGGACTTGTCAATCTAATATGGCCACTGGCACTTCTTCATATGATAGATCCTCCGTAACTTGAACATCTTTGATAGGGACAACTCAAGAAGGGTCTCCAATACATTTCCTCAACATAGATACATGGAATACCGGGTGGACAAATTCTAATTCGGATGGCAATTCTAACTCATAAGCAACTTGTCCAATTCGTCGAAGAATTTTATACGGACCGATATACCTTGGACTCAGCTTACCTTTCTTCCCAAAATGCATAACACCCTTCATTGGTGAAATCCTCAGGAAAACCCAATCACCAACCTCAAATTCTAGATCACGACGTCGGACATCGGAATAAGACTTTTGCCTGCTTTGTGCCGTCCTCAATCGTTCCCGTATCACTTTCACCTTCTCAATGGCTTGGTGAATCAAATCTGGCCCATATAATTCTGTTTCACCGACTTCGAACCATCCAACTGGTGATCTACATCTCCTCCCATATAGTGCCTCATATGGGGCCATTTTAATACCGGAATGGTAGCTATTATTGTAGGCAAATTCTATGAGTGGAAGATGGTCATCCCAATTTCCCTTAAAATCTAGAACACATGCTCGTAGCATATCTTCCAATGTCCGAATGGTACGTTCAGCCTGTCCGTCAGTCTGCGGATGAAATGCAGTGCTGAGATTCACCTGTGTGCCTAAACCTTTCTGAAAAGACCTCCAAAATTTAGCCGTAAATTGAGCTCCTTGATCTGATATAATAGATACCGGCACACCATGAAGCCTAACAATCTTCTTGATATACAACTTCGCATAATCTTCAGCCGAGTAAGTTATCTTAATTGGCATAAAATGAGCACATTTTGTAAGTCGATCAACTATCACCCAGGATAGAGTCAAACTTATGATAAGATCGAGGTAATCCAATAACGAAGTCCATATTAATCACCTCCCATTTCCAGTTCGGAATTTCTATATTCTGAAGCAATCCACCGGGTTTCTGATGTTCTATCTTTACTTGTTGACAATTGGGACACTGGGCTACAAATTCTGCAATAGACTTTTTCATGTTATCCCACCAATACTGCTCCTTGACATCATGATACATCTTTGTTGAGCCAGAATGGATGGAATATCGGGATTGATGAATTTCATTCATAATCTTTTCTCGCAACCCTGCTACATTCGGCACACATAATCGGCCCTGGTATCTCAGTGCCCCATCTCCTCCGATCTCAAAAGCCGTAATTTTACACTGCTGAATGTTCTCTCTCAATCATAGTAAGATAGGATCTTCATATTGCCGTGCTTTTACCTCGGCTACCAAAGATGATTCCGATGTATTCTGTACAGTAACACTTCCGTCATCAAAGTCTAATAATCTGATTCTCATATTGGCTAGCTGATGAAGCTCTTTAGTCAACCCCCATCTACCTGTATCAATATGTACTAAGCTTCCCATTGACTTACGGCCGAGAGCATCTGCCACAACATTGGCTTTACCGGGATGATACAATATCTCGACGTCATAGTCTTTCAGTAATTCAAGCCACCTACGCTGCCTCAAATTCAACTCTTTCTGCTTGAAGATGTATTGTAGACTCTTGTGATCTGTGTAGATGTCAACATGGATGCCGTATAAGTAGTGCCGCCATATCTTCAAAGCATATATTACTCTGCAGCCAATTCCAAATCATGGGTTGGATAATTCTTTTCATGCTTCTTCAATTGTCTTGATGCATATGAAATCACCTTCCCATGATGCATCAACACACACCCCAAACCTATACCTGAGGCATCACAATATACCACATATCCTTCTATTCCTTCAGGAAGAGTGAGCACCGGTGCGGATGTCAATCGATCCTTCAGCTCCTGAAAACTACGTTCACAAGTGTTAGACCACTGGAACTTGGTAGCTTTCTGTGTTAACTTAGTCAATGGTGCCGATATAGAGGAAAACCCTTCTACAAACCGCCTATAATATCCTGCTAGCCCCAGGAAGCTACGGACTTCTGATGGTGTTGTAGGTCTCGGCCAATTCTTTACTGCATCAATCTTCTGAGTGTCGACACTAATACCCTCGTCAGATATCACATGGCCAAGGAATGCTACCGAGTTCAGCCAGAATTCACATTTGGCGAGCTTAGCATATAACTTACGATCCTGAAGCATCTGTAATACTATCCGCAAGTGGCTCGCATGTTCCTCCTCCGAACGAGAATACACCAGAATGTCATCAATGAATACAATCACGAACACATCAAGATAGGGCTTGAATACAGTATTCATGAGATCCATAAAAGCTGCTGGGGCATTTGTTAGCCCGGACGACATCACCAAGAACTCAAAGTGTCCATATCTTGTCCGAAAGGCCGTCTTTGGAATATCCTTCTCCTTAACCCTCACCTGATGATACCCTGAACGTAAGTCAATCTTGGAGAAATACTTGGCACCCTGGAGTTGGTCAAACAGGTCATCAATTCTTGGAAGTGGATACTTGTTCTTTATAGTAAACTTATTCAACTGCCGATAGTCGATACACATCCGTAATGACCCATCTTTCTTCCGCACGAATAGGACCGGAGCACCCCAAGGTGAAGTGCTAGGTCTAATGAAGCCCTTATCCAGCAAGTCCTTTAACTGCGCCTTCAACTCTCGCTGCTCTGCCGGGGCCATTCTATATGGAGGGATAGAGATCGGTTGAGTGTCAGGCAAGACATCAATGCTAAACTCAATCTCCCTTTCTGGAGGAAGACCTGGGAGTTCATTTGGGAAAACATCTGGAAATTCATTGACCACGGGGATAGATTGTAGAGTAGGCACCTTCGCCTCTGCATCCCTAACGCGAACAAGATGATAAATGTAACCTTTTGAGATCATTTTCCTTGCCTTAAGATAGGAAATAAACCTACCTTTCTATGTAGCAATGTTCCCCTTCCATTCAATGACGGGTTCACCAGGAAATTGAAACTTAACCATCTTCATACGACAATCAACATTTGCATAGCATGAGGCCAACCAATCCATTCCCAGTATCACATCAAAATCAACCATTTGTAACTCAAATAAATCTGCCGAGGTTTGACGACTACAAATCATCACAGTGCAACCTCTATATACCCTTCTAGCAATCACGGAATCTCCTATTGGAGTAGATACCGCAAGGGGTTTACTTATAAATTCAGGTTCAATGCCAAACTTATTAGCCACAAAGGGTGTAACATATGATAATGTAGATCCCGGATCAATCAATGCATATACATCATAAGAAAACACGGATAATATACCTGTAACAACATCTGGAGACGACTCGAGATCCTGTCGACCTACAAGAGCATATGTTCGATTTTGAGCACCACTCGAACTCGGTCCTGCACCTCTACCTCTACCACGACCTGTCGACTGCTGAAAACCCCGTGCCGGAGGTCGAACTGATGAGGAAGAACCAGACACAGATCTAGTCGGTTGAGCCATACCATCACCTCCCCTGTTAGGACAATCCCTCATCATATGGCCAGGCTGTCCGCAAGAATAACACGCATCGGAACCTCGACGGCATAGTCCAAAGTGGACCTTGCCGCATTGATCACAACGTGGTGTTGGGGGTTTCGTCTGACTAGTATCCCTGTGATGTTGCGATCTAGATGCCTGCGAACTCTGACCTGGACCAGAATAGGATCGATCATATCGAGGCCTCTGAAACTGTGGAGGAGCACTAGCTACAGACGGCGCCGAACTCCTCGAAGACTGGGGCCTGGCGCTGCCTCTTAAGTCATCAGAATACCTTGCAAATCTCGCCCTCTTATGCCGGCCCCTATCCTGCTCCCTATCTGCCCTCTGCTGGCGCTTACGATCCTCTAAGGTCTGAGCATAAGCTTGAATACGGGAAATATCCATGCCTTCTACCAAGGAGGCTGTCATACACTCATTTATCAGGATGGGGTCCCAACCCGTTCACGAACAAATGCACCCTATCACTCATCTCGGCCACCATATAGGGAGCATACCTTGCTAAAGAATCAAACTGCATACTATACTCTCGCACACTCATATTACCTTGTCTAAGGTTCAAGAACTTATCAACTCTAGCTCGTCGTATCTCAACTGGCAAATAGTGACGAAGAAAGGCCTCAGAAATATCCTTCCACACAGCTGGAGGAGCGTTCGGACCTCCGGATCTCTCCCAACTATCATACCAAAGAACCGCTAAATCCCGTAGCCGATAAGAAGCCAACTCTACTGCCTCTGTATCACTAACATGCATAACCCGTAGTGTACGATGAACCCGGTCAATAAAAGTCTGCGGATCCTCCTTGGGGTCTGATCCGGTAAACACTGGAGGGTCTAAATTAATAAAATCACGAACTCTTGTACTAACTGGTTTATCAGCAGCGCGTGTATTCTGCCTCTGAGCCTGAGCAGCTACCAATCTATTTAATAACTGCAAAGCACTCCGCATATCCCGGTCTGTAGTGCCAGACGGAGGAGGTGGAGGTGCTGGGTGCCACCTAATATCCTCTGGATGAGACGGAGTAGATGAGGTATGAGACGGCATCTCACTCTGAGCCTCACTTTGGCCTACTCTGGCTTGGGGCACCTGACTGGTACCCTCTCCCGCAGCTGTATCAAGCCGTCTACTAATTGTTTGTTTCCTAGTCGAAGGCATTGCTGAAAGAAAACAAGGTGAATATTAGAGACGAACACTTACGACTCAACTATATGCACGATCTAGATTCAGGAAGAAGGTAACAACCCTAGATGTCATGTAGCCTCCTGATTATAAATGTGGCGCGCTACACATCCATAATCAAGACTCTACTAGACATGGCTCATAGACAATCCCTAGGACGGACTTGCTCTGATACCAAGTTTGTCACGACCCAAACAGGAGGACCATGACTAGCACCCGACCTTACTTGCCGAGCACCAACGTACATTTTATCTAACCTTCTTTATTATCTTTTAGGCTGACGAGACCAATATAAATGGTAGACATGGATCATGAACAACCAACAATAAAATATGATTGCATGAACCTACATAACATGGGATGATCAGACAATCAAGAAACTATATACATATGGTACAAGCTACCACGCTAAAATGAAAGACTAATAAACAAAAACCAGCCGACAAGGCATACCAAACTATACATGAGTCGACACTTGTCTATGAGCCTCTAAAGGAACATAAGTGCTGCAACATAGCTGGAACAAGGCCCCGACATACCCATAATGTCTATAACAAGAATGCATACCAAAACCAAGGCAAGTCCGGAGAAGGGATCTCGCCAATCACCGCCGAACTGGACAACCTACTGTGATGGGGGAGCTGCACCTGCCTGTCTATCAGGACCTGCAGCACGACATGCAGCGTCCACAAATAAAAGGACGTCAGTACGAATAAAGTACTGAGTATGTAAGGCAGAGAACCATAAATACGAACAGTAATGTAAGCAGGGATAGAGAATATACAACCTGTAATATCTGAGTACCTCTGAGGGCTACTGACATGAAATGCATGATACATGTGTATAAATACATAATCTTTTAAAACATACGCCTCTGTGGGCATCATCATCATCATGTCGTACCCGGCCATAATAGGCTCGGTAAAAATGTACCCTGCCATTATAAGGCTTGGTAGAATCGTACCTGGCCACGTGGAGCTTGGTAAAACCCAACTGATCATTGGTTGAACAATAGGTGCCGTACCCGGCCGACTATAGCGCGGCTCGGTAGAGTAAAATAGATACATATATATAATGCATGCTCGACTCATGGAAACACCTTGTAGACCTTTCGGAGTGACGTAAGGTCGGTATCCTATGTACACCTTATTAGGACTAAATCTTCACTATGAACCTTATAGGAATCAGGAAGTACCAACAAGATTGATAACATAAGTATAAGAGAAGCAACATCAACATCAATCGTTCCATAAGTGGGGAAACAATGTAAGTACTGCTTAGCTTCTAAGAATAGAGTATCTTTGGAAGCTCGTTCATTACATTATGTACAATCGGAGTCATGCAAAAGAAGGAAAGGGATAGCCACGCATACCTTGTATATACTGCCACAATCTCAAGCTATGCAAACGTCACGACTCCTTAGTCTACAATAGGAGAAATGACACTATCGTTAACGTTTAAGCGTCGCAACTATTATGTACCAATCACAACCTATTTTGTGATGAAACGGACAGCACCTCCCCTATATATACGACTTCACACCATTCAAAACAATCACCAAACAGCCTAAACAACATCAATAATAAACATATTGAGCCTCCCAAAACAGTCCACACACAACCTAATCACATCATACATATGACGGCCACTATAGTCGTACCAAATGACCCAAAAATATTACGAAGAGCTAGAAGACCACAACCCAACATATATATGGTGTTTCTCCACACCATGTCTCCTCCAAAACACCACAAAACAGTAATAAAAACGCAGCCCAACAGCAACACAAAACAGTCCACAAAACAGTCCGCTACAAGTGAATAACTTGAACTCACGGCTTTCGATCACCGTCCCTTGAGTTCTTACATGTATATAACGAATTACCATGAATTTAAAGAAGAATAAATGTATTAAATATAGCAGTAAACTCACCTTTGTTGTTGGATAACTCAGCCTTTAACTTGGTTCTTCAAACTATAGTGTTTACCCCCAATTTGAACCTGGAAGAGAGGGAAAATCAATTAGGGTTTGTGGATAATTTTTGGGAGGAATTTTGCAGGGTCTTAGGTCTGGTTATTTGTGAAATATAAAGAGGGATATATTGCAGAAGATAAGCCTTTTAATGGGCTGCTCATCCGCAGACTGACGGACAGGCTGAACGTACCATTCGGACATTGGAAGATATGCTACGAGCATGTGTTCTAGATTTTAAGGGAAATTGGGATGACCATCTTCCACTCATAGAATTTGCCTACAATAATAGCTACCATTCCAGTATTAAAATGGCCCCATATGAGGCACTATATGGGAGGAGATGTAGATCACCAGTTGGATGGTTTGAAGTCGGTGAAACAGAATTATATGGGCCGGATTTGATTCACCAAGCCATTGAGAAGGTGAAAGTGATACAGGAACGATTGAGGACGGCACAAAGCAAGCAAAAGTCTTATTCCGATGTCCGACGTCGTGATTTAGAATTTGAGGTTGGTGATTGGGTTTTCCTGAGGATTTCACCAATGAAGGGTGTTATGCGTTTTGGAAAGAAAGGTAAGCTGAGTCCAAGGTATATCGGTCCGTATAAAATTCTTCAACGAATTGGACAACTTGCTTATGAGTTAGAATTGCCATCCGAATTAGAATTTGTCCACCCGGTATTCCATGTATCTATGTTGAGGAAATGTATTGGAGACCCTTCTCGAGTTGTCCCTATCAAAGATGTTCAAGTTACGGAGGATCTATCATATGAAGAAGTGCCAGTGGCCATATTAGATCGACAAGTCCGCAAGCTGAGAACAAAAGATGTAGCTTCCGTCAAAGTATTGTGGAGGAACAAGAATGTGAAAGAAATGACATGGGAAGCGGAAGAAGAGATGAAGTCTAAATACCCTTACCTATTCCAGAATGATGATAACAAGGATGTTGGTGGAACGCAAGATACATTATAAAGGTGAAATGGCTTTACGAGGTAAGCAATAACTTGAGAACTCTCTTCCTTAATACAAAGTGGTGATATGTAAATAATGTCCATGTCCATAATGCTTTGTGTAGCCTTGTGTGGTCATACTTTGAGCTTCACCGCTTGCAAATTTTGCTAGTGACCATTTTATAGGGGAAAATTGACCAAAAAAATTTCCGTTGGAATCCACGATGATTTGGACTCCCCATAAACCCTTACATTCGAGGACGAATGTTCCTAAGGGGGGAGGGTGTTATAACCCATATCCACACACGTTAGTTCATTCCATAAGTTAGATAACACAAATCCAAGAAGGAATTATCCTTGAGATGATAAGAAGTTAATCCGATTAATCTTAAGTGATACAAGGGTGCATAAGGGTGATTAACAAGTATTAGACGTTAAACGAATCAAGGATGTTGTAACTCGTACTTTTGGGTAAACCTATAAATGCTTAGTATACTTAGGAGGTCATGATTTAAGGTATTTGAATCATATAATATCCATATCATAATTCTTGAAGTCAAACGAGTTATGAAACAAAAGTCGACAAAAGTTGTTGCAACTTAGGTTCATAGTTTTACCTAAACTTTAGGTCAAATGTTATTAAGTATTTCTCCCAATATACTTGGAATTACGGGGTGATCTACCCACCACATTTAAGATCTATGAGTCTAGTTTCCAACGCATTAAACGGTTTAGCAATACGACATTGGAATAGAGAGATATAGACATTTTCGTGAGACTGCACAAGCTGCTAGGTACAAGTAGGTGAGTCACCTACTTGGTTTAATGTCGGCCCAAAAGAGGGGATTTCGGGTCAGATAAGCAGCCCATTAACAGGCTTATCTTCTGCAATATATACCTCTTTATATTTCACAAATAACCAGACCTAAGACTCTGCAAAATTCCTCCCAAAAATTATCCACAAACCCTAATTGATTTTCCCTCTCTTTCAAGTTCAAATTGGGGGTAAACACTAGAGTTTGAAGAACCAAGTTAAAGGCTGAGTTATCCAACAACAAAGGTGAGTTTACTGCCATATTTCATACATTTATTCTTCTGTAAATTCATGGCAATTCGTTATATACATGTAAGAACTCACGGGACGGTGATCGGAAGCCGTGAGTTCAAGTTATTCACTTGTAGCGGACTGTTTTGTGGACTGTTTTGTGTTGCTGTTGGGCTGCGTTTTTTATTACTGTTTTGTGGAGTTTTGGAGGAGGCAGGGTGTGGAGAAACACCATATATATGTTGGGTTGTGGTTTGCTAGTTCTTGGTAATATTTTTGGGTCGTTTGATACGACTATAGTGGCCGTCATATGTATGATGTGATTAGGTTGTGTGTGGACTGTTTTGGAAGGCTCAATATGTTTATTATTGATGTTGTTTAGGCTGTTTGGTGATTGTTTTGAATGGTGTGAAGTCCTATATATAGGGGAGGTGCTGTCCGTTTCATCACAAAATAGATTGTGGTTGGTACATAATAGTTGCGACGCTTAAACGTTAACGATAGTGTCATTTCTCCTATTGTAGACTAAGGAGTCGTGACGTTTGCATAGCTTGAGGTTGTGGCAGTATATACAAGGTATGTGTGGCTATCCCTTTCCTTCTTTTGCACGACTCCGATTGTACATAATGTAATGAACGAGCTTCCAAAGATACCCTATTCTTAGAAGCTAAGCAGTACTTACATTATTTCCCCTCTTATGGAACAATTGATGTTGATGTTGCTTCTCTTATTCTTATGTTATCAATCTTGTTGGTACTTCCTGATTCCTATAAGGTTCATAGTGAAGAGTTAGTCCTAATAAGGTGTACATAGGATACCGACCTTACGTCACTCCGAAAGGTCTACAAGGTGTTTCCATGAGTCGAGCATGCATTATATATATGTATCTATTTTACTCTACCGAGCCGCACTATAGTCGGCCGGGTACGGCACCTATTGTGCAACCACTGATCAGTTGGGTTTTACCGAGCTCCACGTGGCCGGGTACGATTCTACCGAGCCTTATAATGGCCGGGTATGTTTTTACCGAGCCTATTACGGCCGGGTACGATATGATAATGATGATGCCCACAGAGGCGTATGTTTTAAAAGATTATGTATTTATACATATGTATCATGTATTTCATGTCAGTAGCCCTCAGAGGTACTCAGATGTTACAGGTTGTATATTCTCTACCCCTGCTCACATTGTTGTTCATATTTATGGTTCTCTGCCTTACATACTCAGTACTTTATTCGTACCGACGTCCTTTTATTTGTGGACGCTGCATGTCGTGCTGCAGGTCCTGATAGACAGGCAGGTGCAGCTCCCCCATCACAGTAGGTTGTCCAATTCAGCGGTGATTGGCGAGATCCCTTCTCCGACTTGCCTTGGTCTTGGTATGCATTTTTGTTATAGACATTATGGGTATGTCGGAGCCTGTTCCGACTATGTTGCAGCACTTATGTTCCTTTAGAGGCTCATAGACAAGTGTTGACTCATGTATAGTTTGGTATGCCTTGTCGGCTGGTTTTTGTTGTATAGTTTTTCATTTTAGCGTGGAAGCTTGTACCATGTTTCTTGATTGTCTGGTCATCCCATGTTATGTAGGTTCATGCAATCATATTTTATTGTTGGTTGTTCATGATCCATGTCTACCATTTATATTGGTCTAGTCAGCCTAAAAGATAATAAAGAAGGTTAGATAAAAGGTACGTTGGTGCTTGGCAAGTATGGTCGGGTGCTAGTCATGGTCCTCCGGTTTGGGTCGTGACAAACTTGGTATCAGAGCAAGTCTGTCCTAGGGATTGTCTATGAGCCGTGTCTAGTAGAGTCTTGATTATGGATGTGTAGCGCGCCACATTTATAATCAGGAGGCTACATGACATCTAGGGTTGTTACCTTCTTCCCGAATCTAGATCGTGCATAGAGTTGAGTCGTAAGTGTTCGTCTCTAATATTCACCTTGTTTTCTTTCAGCAATGCCTTCGACTAGGAAACAAACAATTAGTAGACGGCTTGATACAGCTGCAGGAGAGGGTACCAGTCAGGTGCCCCAAGCCAGAGCAGGCCAAAGTGAGGCTCAGAGTGAGATGCCGTCTCATACCTCATCTACTCCGTCTCCTCCGGAGGATATTAGGTGGCACCCAGCACCTCCAGCTCCTCCATCTGGCACTACAGACCAGGATATGCGGAGTGCTTTGCAGTTATTGACTAGCTTGGTAGCTGCTCAGGCTCAGAGGCAGAATACAGGTGCTGCTGATAAACCAGTTAGTACAAGAGTTCGTGATTTTATCAATTTAGACCCTCCAGTGTTTACCGGATCAGACCCCAAGGAGGATCCGCAGACTTTTATTGACCGGGTTCATCGTACACTACGGGTTATGCATGTTAGTGATACAGAGGCAGTAGAGTTGGCTTCTTATCGGCTACGGGATTTAGCGGTTCTTTGGTATGATAGTTGGGAGAGATCCAGGGGTCCGAACGCTCCTCCAGCTGTGTGGAAGGATTTTTCTGAGGCCTTTCTTCGTCACTATTTGCCAGTTGAGATACGACGAGCTAGAGCTGATAAGTTCTTGAACCTTAGACAAGGTAATATGAGTGTGCGAGAGTATAGTATGCAGTTTGATTCTTTAGCAAGGTATGCTCCCCATATGGTGGCCGAGATGAGTGATAGGGTGCATTTGTTCGTGAACGGGTTGGGACCTCATCTGATAAATGAGTGTATGACAGCCTCCTTGGTAGAAGGCATGGATATTTCCCGTATTCAAGCTTATGCTCAGACCCTAGAGGATCGTAAGCGCCAGCAGAGGGCGGATAGGGAGCAGGATAGGGGCCAGCATAAGAGGGCGAGATTTGTAAGGTATTCTGATGACTTCAGAGGCAGCGCCAGGCCCCAGTCTTCGAGGAGTTTGGCGTCATCTGTAGCTAGTGCTCCTCCACAGTTTCAGAGGCCTCGATATGATCGATCCTATTCCGGTCCAGGTCAGAGTTCGCAGGCATCTGGATCGCAACATCACAGGGATACTAGTCAGACGAAACCCCCAACACCACGTTGTGATCAGTGCGACAAGGCCTACTTTGGACTGTGCCGTCGAGGTTCTGATGCGTGTTTTTCTTGCGGACAGCCTGGCCATATGATGAGGGATTGTCCTAACAGGGGAGGTGATGGTATGGCTCAGCCGACTAGATCTGTGTCTGGTTCTTCCTCATCAGTTCGACCTCCAGCACGGGGTTTTCAGCAGTCGACAAGTCGTGGTAGAGGTAGAGGTGCAGGACCGAGTTCGAGTGGTGCTCAAAATCGAACATATGCTCTAGTAGGTCGACAGGATCTCGAGTCGTCTCCGGATGTTGTTACAGGTATATTATCTGTGTTTTCTTATGATGTATATGCGTTGATTGATCCGGGATCTACATTATCATATGTTACACCCTTTGTGGCTAATAAGTTTGGCATTGAACCCGAATTGATAAGTAAACCCCTTGCGGTATCTACTCCAATAGGAGATTCTGTGATTGCTAGAAGGGTATATAGAGGTTGCACTGTGATGATTTGTAGTCGTCAAACCTCGGCAGATTTATTTGAATTAGAAATGGTTGATTTTGATGTGATACTTGGAATGGACTGGTTGGCCTCATGCTATGCAAATGTTGACTGTCGTATGAAGATGGTTAGGTTTCAATTTCCCGGTGAACCCGTCATTGAATGGAAGGGGAACATTGCTACATCGAAAGGTAGGTTTATTTCCTATCTTAAGGCAAGGAAAATGATCTCAAAAGGTTACATTTATCATCTTGTTCGCGTTAGGGATGCAGAGGCGAAGTTGCCTACTCTACAATCTATCCCCGTGGTCAATGAATTTCCAGGATGTTTTCCCAAATGAACTCCCAGGTCTTCCTCCATAAAGGGAGATTGAGTTTAGCATTGATGTCTTGCCTGACACTCAACCGATCTCTATCCCTCCATATAGAATGGCCCCGGCAGAGCTGCGAGAGTTGAAGGCGCAGTTAAAGGACTTGCTGGATAAGGGCTTCATTAGACCTAGCACTTCACCTTGGGGTGCGCCAGTCCTATTCGTGCGGAAGAAAGATGGGTCATTACGGATGTGTATCGACTATCGGCAGTTGAATAAGTTTACTATAAAGAACAAGTATCCACTTCCAAGAATTGACGACCTATTTGACCAACTCCAGGGTGCCAAGTATTTCTCCAAGATTGACTTACGTTCAGGATATCATCAGGTGAGGGTTAAGGAGAAGGATATTCCAAAGACGGCCTTTCGGACAAGATATGGGCACTTTGAGTTCTTGGTGATGTCGTTCGGGCTAACAAATGCCCCAGCAGATTTTATGGATCTCATGAATACTGTATTCAGGCCCTATCTTGATGTGTTCGTGATTGTATTCATTGATGACATTCCGGTGTATTCTCGTTCGGAGGAGGAACATGCGAGCCACTTGCGGATAGTATTACAGATGCTTCAGGATCGTAAATTATATGCTAAGCTCGCCAAATGTGAATTCTGGCTGAACTCAGTAGCATTCCTTGGCCATGTGATATCTGACGAGGGTATTAGTGTCGACACTCGGAAGATTGATGCAGTAAAGAATTGGCCGAGACCTACAACACCATCAGAAGTTCGTAGCTTCCTAGGGCTAGCAGGATATTATAGGCGATTTGTAGAAGGGTTTTCCTCTATATCAGCACCATTGACTAAGTTAACACAGAAAGCTACCAAGTTCCGGTGGTCTAACACTTGTGAACGTAGTTTTCAGGAGCTGAAGGATCGATTGACATCCGCACCGGTGCTCACTCTCCCTGAAGGAACAGAAGGATATGTGGTATATTGTGATGCCTCAGGTATAGGTTTGGGGTGCGTGTTGATGCAGCATGGGAAGGTGATTTCATATGCATCAAGACAATTGAAGAAGCATGAAAAGAATTATCCAACTCATGATTTGGAATTGGCTGCAGTAATATATGCTTTGAAGATATGGCGGCACTACTTATACGGCGTCCATGTTGACATCTACACAGATCACAAGAGTCTACAATACATCTTCAAGCAGAAAGAGTTGAATTTGAGGCAGCGTAGGTGGCTTGAATTACTGAAGGACTACGACGTCGAGATATTGTATCATCCCGGTAAAGCCAATGTTGTGGCAGATGCTCTCAACCGTAAGTCAATGGGAAGCTTAGTACATATTGATGCAGGTAGATGGGGGTTGACTAAAGAGCTTCATCAGCTAGCCAATATGAGAATCGGATTGTTAGACTCTGATGACGGAAGTGTTACTGTACAGAATACATCAGAATCATCTTTGATAGCAGAGGTAAAAGCACGGCAATATGAAGATCCTATCTTACTACGATTGAGAGAGAACATTCAGCAGTGTAAAATTACGGCTTTTGAGATCGGAGGAGATGGGGCATTGAGATACCAGGGCCGATTATGTGTGCCGAATGTAGCAGGGTTGCGAGAAAAGATTATGAATGAAATTCATCAATCCCGATATTCCATCCATCCTGGCTCAACAAAGATGTATCATGATGTCAAAGAGCAATATTGGTGGGATAACATGAAAAAGTCTATTGGAGAATTTGTAGCCCAGTGTCCCAATTGTCAACAAGTAAAGATAGAACATCAGAAACCCGGTGGATTGCTTCAGAATATAGAAATTCCGACTTGGAAATGGGAGGTGATTAATATGGACTTCGTTATTGGATTACCTCGATCTTATCATAAGTTTGACTCTATCCGGGTGATAGTTGATCGACTTACAAAATGTGCTCACTTTCTGCCAGTTAAGACAACTTACTCGACTGAAGATTATGCGAAGTTGTATATCAAGGAGATTGTTAGGCTTCATGGTGTGCCGGTATCTATTATATCAGATCGAGGAGCTCAATTTACGGCTAACTTTTGGAGGTCTTTTCAGAAAGGTTTAGGCACACAGGTGAATCTCAACACTGCATTTCATCCGCAGACTGACGGACAGGCTGAACGTACCATTCAGACATTGGAAGATATGCTACGAGCATGTGTTCTAGATTTTAAGGGAAATTGGGATGACCATCTTCCACTCATAGAATTTGCCTACAATAATAGCTACCATTCCAATATTAAAATGGCCCCATATGAGGCACTATATGGGAGGAGATGTAGATCACCAGTTGGATGGTTTGAAGTCGGTGAAATAGAATTATATGGGCCCGATTTGATTCACCAAGCCATTGAGAAGGTGAAAGTGATACAGGAACGATTGAGGACGGCACAAAGCAGGCAAAAGTCTTATTCCGATGTCCGACGTCGTGATTTAGAATTTGAGGTTGGTGATTGGGTTTTCCTGAGGATTTCACCAATGAAGGGTGTTATGCGTTTTGGAAAGAAAGGTAAGCTGAGTCCAAGGTATATCGGTCCGTATAAAATTCTTCAACGAATTGGACAAGTTGCTTATGAGTTAGAATTGCCATCCGAATTAGAATTTGTCCACCCGGTATTCCATGTATCTATGTTGAGGAAATGTATTGGAGACCCTTCTCGAGTTGTCCCTATCAAAGATGTTCAAGTTACGGAGGATCTATCATATGAAGAAGTGCCAGTGGCCATATTAGATCGACAAGTCCGCAAACTGAGAACAAAAGATGTAGCTTCCGTCAAAGTATTGTGGAGGAACAAGAATATGAAAGAAATGACATGGGAAGCGGAAGAAGAGATGAAGTCTAAATACCCTTACCTATTCCGGAATGATGATAACAAGGATGTTGGTGGAACGCAAGATACATTATAAAGGTGAAATGGCTTTATGAGGTAAGCAATAACTTGAGAACTCTCTTCCTTAATACAAAGTGGTGATATGTAAATAATGTCCATGTCCATAATGCTTTGTGTAGCCTTGTGTGGTCATACTTTGAGCTTCACTGCTTGCAAATTTTGCTAGTGACCATTTTATAGGGGAAAATTGACCAAAAATTTCCGCTAGAATCCACGATGATTGGGACTCCCCATAAACCCTTACATTCGAGGACGAATGTTCCTAAGGGGGGGAGGGTGTTATAACCCATATCCACACACGTTAGTTCATTCCATAAGTTAGATAACACAAATCCAAGAAGGAATTATCCTTGAGATGATAAGAAGTTAATCCGATTAATCTTAAGTGATACAAGGGTGCATAAGGGTGATTAACAAGTATTAGACGTTAAACGAATCAAGGATGTTGTAACTCGTACTTTTGGGTAAACCTATAAATGCTTAGTATACTTAGGAGGTCATGATTTAAGGTATTTGAATCATATAATATCCATATCATAATTCTTGAAGTCAAACGAGTTATGAAACAAAAGTCGACAAAAGTTGTTGCAACTTAGGTTCATAGTTTTACCTAAACTTTAGGTCAAATGTTATTAAGTATTTCTCCCAATATACTTGGAATTACGGGGTGATCTACCCACCACATTGAAGATCTATGAGTCTAGTTTCCAACGCATTAAACGGTTTAGCAATACGACATTGGAATAGAGAGATATAGACATTTTCGTGAGACTGCACAAGCTGCTAGGTACAAGTAGGTGAGTCACCTACTTGGTTTAATGTCGGCCCAAAAGAGGGGATTTCGGGTCAGATAAGCAGCCCATTAACAGGCTTATCTTCTGCAATATATACCTCTTTATATTTCACAAATAACCAGACCTAAGACTCTGCAAAATTCCTCCCAAAAATTATCCACAAACCCTAATTGATTTTCCCTCTCTTTCAAGTTCAAATTGGGGGTAAACACTAGAGTTTGAAGAACCAAGTTAAAGGCTGAGTTATCCAACAACAAAGGTGAGTTTACTGCCATATTTCATACATTTATTCTTCTGTAAATTCATGGCAATTCGTTATATACATGTAAGAACTCACGGGACGGTGATCGGAAGCCGTGAGTTCAAGTTATTCACTTGTAGCGGACTGTTTTGTGGACTGTTTTGTGTTGCTGTTGGGCTGCGTTTTTTATTACTGTTTTGTGGAGTTTTGGAGGAGGCAGGGTGTGGAGAAACACCATATATATGTTGGGTTGTGGTTTGCTAGTTCTTGGTAATATTTTTGGGTCGTTTGATACGACTATAGTGGCCGTCATATGTATGATGTGATTAGGTTGTGTGTGGACTGTTTTGGAAGGCTCAATATGTTTATTATTGATGTTGTTTAGGCTGTTTGGTGATTGTTTTGAATGGTGTGAAGTCCTATATATAGGGGAGGTGCTGTCCGTTTCATCACAAAATAGATTGTGGTTGGTACATAATAGTTGCGACGCTTAAACGTTAACGATAGTGTCATTTCTCCTATTGTAGACTAAGGAGTCGTGACGTTTGCATAGCTTGAGGTTGTGGCAGTATATACAAGGTATGTGTGGCTATCCCTTTCCTTCTTTTGCACGACTCCGATTGTACATAATGTAATGAACGAGCTTCCAAAGATACCCTATTCTTAGAAGCTAAGCAGTACTTACATTATTTCCCCTCTTATGGAACGATTGATGTTGATGTTTCTTCTCTTATTCTTATGTTATCAATCTTGTTGGTACTTCCCGATTCCTATAAGGTTCATAGTGAAGAGTTAGTCCTAATAAGGTGTACATAGGATACCGACCTTACGTCACTCCGAAAGGTCTACAAGGTGTTTCCATGAGTCGAGCATGCATTATATATATGTATCTATTTTACTCTACCGAGCCGCACTATAGTCGGCCGGGTACGGCACCTATTGTGCAACCACTGATCAGTTGGGTTTTACCGAGCTCCACGTGGCCGGGTACGATTCTACCGAGCCTTATAATGGCCGGGTATGTTTTTACCGAGCCTATTACGGCCGGGTACGATATGATAATGATGATGCCCACAGAGGCGTATGTTTTAAAAGATTATGTATTTATACATATGTATCATGTATTTCATGTCAGTAGCCCTCAGAGGTACTCAGATGTTACAGGTTGTATATTCTCTATCCCTGCTCACATTGTTGTTCATATTTATGGTTCTCTCCCTTACATACTCAGTACTTTATTCGTACTGACGTCCTTTTATTTGTGGACGCTGCATGTCGTGCTGCAGGTCCTGATAGACAGGCAAGTGTAGCTCCCCCATCACAGTAGGTTGTCCAGTTCAGCGGTGATTGGCGAGATCCCTTCTCCGGACTTGCCTTGGTCTTGGTATGCATTTTTGTTATAGACATTATGGGTATGTCGGGGCCCTGTTCCGACTATGTTGCAGCACTTATGTTCCTTTAGAGGCTCATAGACAAGTGTTGACTCATGTATAGTTTGGTATGCCTTGTCGGCTGGTTTTTGTTGTATAGTTTTTCATTTTAGCGTGGAAGCTTGTACCATGTTTCTTGATTGTCTGGTCATCCCATGTTATGTAGGTTCATGCAATCATATTTTATTGTTGGTTGTTCATGATCCATGTCTACCATTTATATTGGTCTAGTCAGCCTAAAAGATAATAAAGAAGGTTAGATAAAAGGTACGTTGGTGCTTGGCAAGTATGGTCGGGTGCTAGTCATGGTCCTCCAGTTTGGGTCGTGACACAATCAATACAACTCAATTTACATCAAAATTCCCAAAGTTGTCAAAACCCGACTTTCGGTACGCTTATCGAAAAATCACGAAAGTCACATATTCGGAACCCTCATCTCAATACGAGTCTAAGCATATCAATTTTACCAAATTCGGACTCCATTTGCCCATTCAAAACCTTGATTTTCTAAAGTTCAAGCCTAGGGCTAAATCCTCCATAAATTACCCCAAATTCCTCCATTTTCATGATATAAATGCATAATATTATCAATACTAATCATAGTTTAAGTCCATAGTTGATTACCTGATGATTTCCCTTGAATTTCTCTTCAAAATCGCCCAAATCGCCTCTAAAGCCGAGACCCAAATGTGTGAAATGTTTCTGAAATTTTTCTAACTTCTGATACACTTAACTCACAGCGATTTTCGCTTCTGCGGATAAAACTCCGCCCCTGCGGAACCGCTTCTGCGACCTTTTGGTCGCTTCTGCGAACCCAGGCCCTTTTGGCCATTTCCGCACCAGCGATCAAGGGACCGCCCCTGCGCATCCGCTTCTGCGTAAATTAGTCCGCTTCTGCGGAATGATCCGCTTCTGCGACCAAGAGTCCGCTTCGGCGGACTCGCCTCCGCGATCAATCACCCGCTTCTGCGGACCTCCCCATCGCGCCTCAGGACCGCTTCTGCGATCGCCCACTCGCTTCAGCGAAGCCGCTCCTGCGGACCAGGCTCCGCTTCAGCGGTCTAGCCCGCTTCTGCGCCTTCTTGTCCGCTCCTGCGCCCCCATTTCCGCAGGAGCGAAAACCACAGAACCAGAACACAAGTCTGCAATTTTCCACATTTTTCTCCCGTTTAACCATCCGAAAACACCCCGAGGCCCCCGGGACCCCAACAAAAACCACCAACATACCCCAAAACACGATACAAACTTGTTCAAATCATAACAACACCATCCTAAACATTAAAATCACCAATTACACACGGATTCAAGCCTAAATTCCTTCAAACATTCCGAATTACACAATCAATCAAAAACCCGACCAAACAACATCCGAATGACCTGAAATTTTGCCCTATCCAGAATCACCTAACGGAGCTACTGCAACTGTCGAATTCCATTCCGACTCCCGGATCAAAATCTCACCTACCGTTCGGATTTCGCCAAATTTCAACCTTAGCCAATTCAAGCCTATTTCTACACCGGGCCTCCAAATTCAATTCCGATCGCTCCCCTAAGTCACAAATCACCTCCCGGAACTAACCGAATCATCAGAACTTGATTCCGAGCCCTCTAACCAAATAGTCAACTCCAAGTTGACTTTCCTTATTCAAGTTTCCTTCAAAAAGGCTATATGCCTCATTTTCAATCCAATTCGCTCCTAACTCACCCGATAGACTCTAACACTGATATAAAATCATAAAACATGCATTTACAACATAATGGGGTGGTAATTCTCGTGACGACAAGCCAGGTCGTCACATTCTCCCCCTCTTAAGCAAACGCTCGTCCTCGAGCGGGTCAAGAAACATACCTGAGGTCTCAAACAAGTGAGGATATCTGTTCCGCATCTCCCGCTCGACCTCCCAAGTGGCCTCCTCCACGGGTCGACCTCTCCACTGAACCTTAACCGATGCAATCTCCTTAGACCTCAATTTTCTCACCTGCCGTCCCAAAATGGCAATAGGCTCCACATCATAGGATAGATCACCATCAAGCTGAATGGTGCTAAAATCCAATACATGAGACAGATCTCTAATGTACTTCCGGAGCATAGACACATGGAATACTGGATGAACGCTGGATAAGCTGGGCGGCAAGGCCAACTCATATGCCACCTCTCCAACTCTCCTAAGTATCTCAAAAGGACCAATGTACCCGGGACTCAACTTTCCTTTCTTCCCAAACCTCATGACACCCTTCATAGGTGAAATCTTCAACAATACTCTGTCACCAACCATGAAAGACAACTCTCGAACTCTACGGTCCGCATAACTCTTCTGACGAGACTGTGATGTACGAAGCCTCTCCTGGATCAACTTTGCTCTATCTAGAGCATCCTCGACTAACTCAGTCCCTATCAATCTATCCTCACCAGGCTCAAACCATCCCACGGGGGATCTACACCGCCTGCCATACAATGCCTCATACGGGGCCATTTGAATACTCGACTGATAACTGTTGTTGTAGGCAAACTCAGCAAGTGGTAGGAACTCATCCCACGAACCACTAAAGTCAATCACACAAGCTCGCAACATATCCTCCAAGATCTAAATAGTGCGCTCAGACTGTCCGTCTGTCCGGGGGTGAAATGTTGTACTCAACTCAACCCGTGTACCCATCTCTCGCTGAAATGCTCTCCAAAACTGAGAAGTGAACTGAGTACCCCTGTCGGATATGATAGACACTGGAACTCCATGCAACCGAACAATCTCTCGAATAAAGATCGCCGCCAACCGCTCCGATGAGTAGGTAGTACTAACTGGAATGAAGTGAGCTGACTTGGTCAGTCTATCCACAATCACCCATACGGAATCAAACTTCCTCGCCGTCCGAGGGAGTCCAGTAACAAAGTCCATAGTGACCCTCTCCCATTTCCACTCAGGAATATCAATGCGCTGAAATACACCACCGGGCCTCTGATGCTCGTACTTAACCTGCTGACAGTTGAGGCACCGTGCTACATGTCCGACAATGTCCATTTTCATCTTTCTCCACCAATAGTGTTGTTTCAAATCTTGATACATCTTCGCGGCTCCTGGATGGATAGAATACCGCGAGCTATGGGCCTCTTCCAGAATCAACTCACGAAGGCCATCAACATTGGGCACACATATCCGGCCTTGCATCCTCAATACGCCGTCACTATCAATGGTGACATCTCTAGCATCATCATGCTGAACTCTGTCCCTAAGGACAGCCAAATGTGGATCATCATACTGGCGCTCACGAATACGATCATATAGAGATGATCGAGATACAACACAAGCCAATACCCGGCTGGGCTCCGAAATATCTAACCTCACTAGCCGATTGGCTAGCACCTGAACATCATAAGCAAATGGCCTCTCCTCAGCTGGAATATATGCCAAGCTCCCCATACTGACCGCCTTCCGGCTCAAAGCATCGGCCACCACATTGGCCTTCCCCGGATGATATAATATAGTAATGTCATAATCCTTCAGCAACTCTAGCCATCTCCGCTGTCTCAAATTAAGGTCTTTCTGTTTGAACAAGTGCCGGAGACTACGATGGTCGGTATACACCTCACAAGACACGCCGTACAAATAGTGCCTCCAAATCTTCAATGCATGAACAATGGCGGCTAGCTCCAAGTCATGAACAGGATATTTCTTCTCATGCGGCTTCAACTGCCGAGAAGCATAAGCAATTACCTTTCCTTCCTGCATCAACACACAACCTATCCCCACTCTTGAGGCATCACAATAAACGGTATATGGACCCGAAGCTGATGGCAATACTAACACTGGAGCTGTGGTCAAAGCTGTCTTAAGCTTCTGAAAGCTCTCCTCGCACTCATCCGACCACACGAATGGTGCACCCTTCTGGGTCAATTTAGTCAATGAGGAAGCAATGGATGAAAATCCCTGAATGAACCGGCGATAATACCCCGCCAAGCCAAGAAAACTCCTGATCTCTGTAGCTGAGGACGGTCTAGGCCAACTCTGCACCGCCTCTATCTTTTTCTGATCAACCTGAATACCATCACGAGACACCACATGTCCCAGAAATGCCACGGACTCGAGCCAAAACTCGCACTTGGAGAATTTAGCATATAGCTTCTCCTCCCTCAATCTCTGCAACACAATACTCAAATGCTGAGCATGCTCCTCCTGACTACGGGAGTAGACTAGAATGTCATCAATGAACACAATCACAAATGAATCCAAATAAGGCCCGAACACACTGTTCATCAGATGCATAAATGCTGCTGGGGCGTTGGTCAGCCCAAAAGACATCACAAGAAACTCATAATGACCATATCGGGTCCTGAATGCAGTCTTCATAATATCCGAGTCCCTGATCTTCAGCTGATGATAGCCTGAACGAAGATCGATCTTAGAAAACACCCTCGCACCCTGTAACTGATCAAACAAATCATCTATGCGCGGTAGAGGGTACTTGTTCTTCACTGTCACTTTGTTCGATTGCCTATAATCAATACACATTCGCATGGAACCATCTTTCTTTTTAACAAATAATACCGCGCACCCCACGGGGACACACTAGGACGGATGAAACCCTTATCCAGAAGTTCTTGAAGCTGCTCTTTTAGTTCTTTCAACTCGGCTGGTGCCATTCGATAAGGAGGAATGGATATGGGCTGAGTGCCCGGCACCAAGTCAATGCCAAAATCAATATCCCTGTCCGGCGGCATGCCCGGCAGGTCTGAGGGGAATACATCTGGAAAATCCCTCACAACAAGTACAGAATCAATGCTAGGAGACTCAGCTCCCACATCTCTCACAAAAGCTAAGTACGATAAACACCCTTTTTCAACCATTTTCTGAGCCTTTAAGAACGAAATAACACGGCTAGGGACGAAATCAGTCGAACCCTGCCACTCGATCCGAGAAATACCAGGAATGGCCAACGTAATTGTCTTAGCATGAGAGTCCAATATAGCATGGTACGGAGACAACCAGTCCATACCCAATATAACATCAAAGGCCACCATCCCCAACAATAATAGATCTGCCTGGGTCTCCAGACCCCCAATAGATATAACACAGGATCTATAGACATGATCCACAACGATCGTATCACCCACGGGGTGGATACATGAACAGGTAAATCAAGACTACCACGAGTCGCACCCAAATGACGTGCAAAATAAGAGGTCATGTATGAATATGTGGACCCTGGATCAAATAGAACAGAGGCATCTCTGTGACAGACAGAAATGATACCTGTAATCAATGCATCGGAGGCAACTGCATCACGCCTGTCAGGAAGTGCATAGAATTGCGCCTGGCCTCCACCAGATCTCTCCTCGCCCCTGGGGCGACCACGAGAAGTCTGACCTCCACCTCTACTAGACCTGAGATGGTGCTGAAGAGGAGGGCTGATCCCTCTGCTGAGTCCTGCCCCTACGTAGTCGAGGGCACTGTCTCCTCATGTGGCCAAACTCACCACACTCATAACATGCACCTGGTGCCGGAGAAGTAGGTGTTGCACTCTGGGCTGGGAGGGCACTAAGTGATGACTGACCCTGCTGAAACCCCTGTCGACCACGACCATAAGAACCTCTGCTCTGTTCAGGGCGGCCTAAATGAGAAGGTCTAGATGAGCGACCTCTGCTCTGCTGGGAATGCCCTCTAGATGGAGCACCACTGAAACTGCCAGAACCGCGAGGCCTCTTGGCCTCCCGCTCCTCTCTCTCTCGGCGACGATCCACCTCAACGGAGCGTGCCATATCAGCTACCTGCTCAAACGATGATGACAGAACTCGCTCGCTGGTAATAAGAATATGGATAGAGTAGTTGAGGCCATCAATGAACCTCCCGATCCTCTCCCTATTAGTGGGGATCATCCATGTGGCATGCCTAGCCAACTGAGTGAATCTAAGCTCATACTGGGTCACAGACATGTCGCCCTGAATCAACCACTCGAACCGGCGACGTAGCTCCTCGCGACGAGACTGAGGTACATATTTCTCTAGAAAGAGAGTAGAGAACTGCTGCCATGTGAGAGGTGCTGCTCTTGCAGGCCTACGCCTCTCAAACTCCTCCCACCAATCAAATGCGGGACCAGTGAACTGAAATGTAGTAAATGAAACTCCGCCGGACTCAAGAATACCAGCCGTACGCAACATCTTCTGACACTTATCCAAGAAACCCTGGGCATCCTCGCCCTCGGCGCCACTAAAATGGGGTGGCTGAAGTTTGCCAAATCTCTCAAGACGACGCTGCTCGTCATCGGGCATAACCTGAACCATATGCTCTGGAGCTGGAGCTGGTGCAGCTGGAGGAATAACCGGTGCAACCACCTGAGCGGGGACCGCCTCTGGCGTCTGAAGTCCCTGAACAACCTGCTCAGGTGTGCGAGCTACAGGGGTCTGCTGACCACCCCCTGTCTGAGATGCCGCTACAGTAGCGGTAGCTGAAACTACCTGAGCCAAACCGGAACACACTGATAATATTTGAGCAAGAGTCTCCCGAAGACCAGGAATAGCAATAGATATAGTCTGGCCCTGAACTGGGACCGCTGGAGCATCAACCACTGGGGGCTGCTCCTGAACTGGTACAACGGGCGGGTCAGCTGGCACTGCCTCCGCCGCCCTACCTCTACCTCTAGCACGACCGCGCCCACGGCCTCTAACAGGTGGCAATGGAGGTCGTCCACCTCGTCCCGATGCTCGCGTTCTCGCCATCTGCGAGAGAATAGAATATAGAAGTTTAGTTCTCGGAACAACAAGATCGCATGACAGAGTTCAAGAAAAGTGAAGTGTTTCCTAAAGGTTCGCATCCTCCCGAGGATAAGTACAGGCGTCCCCGTACCAATCCACAAGACTCTACTAACCGGCTCAAGACTCATGAGGCCTAGTAAACCTAGGCTCTGATACCAACTTGTCACGACCCCAAATCCGGTCGTGATGGCGCCCAGCACATTGCTAAGCCAGCCTGACCATTCAATATCAATCACGGAGCTAGAAGCTCACTTTAGCCCATTTAGGCACTTTAATTCACGAAATAACAGCGATACATATAACGAAAACGGGGAACCAAGTCCCATAATACATCAACTCCCATAGACCAAGGGTCAAGAGTCATGAGCCTCTACTGAACGTAAGTGTATAAAGGTTTACAAAAATACCAAGTGCGGAAAGAAATGTCAATACAAAATCAAAAGACAATAGGAAGGAATATCGGGTCCTGCGGACTCTGCAGCTACCTCGTATATCCCACGGATGTCGCCTCGCACAGCTACTGGATCACTGCTGAGAGGTACCTGGATCTGCACACAAGGTGCAGGGAGTAAAATGAGTACTGCCAGACTCAGTGGTAATAAACAAGGGTAAGACAGTGCAGATAAGAATTCCGCGATAAAGCACTATGTAAAGCTGTAATCAGCTACCCTGTCACAGAATCAATATTCACTGTACCTGTACCAACAAATACCAATAAATAGCATAACAACTAGCAGATGTAGCTAAATGCAATGCAATGCATGATATGACCGCTACGGCGCGTAGCCCGACTCCAATTTTGGGTACCCGTGCTTACTGTGGGGGTTCAGACTCCGGAGGGGCTCCTACAGCCCAAGCATATCTCATAGAGATTTACTGCGGCGTGTAGTCCGATCCAACATATATCTCGATGCGGCGCGCAGCCCGATCCACTACTAGTCAGCTAATATGCAGATACAGCCTCGCAGGCTCAAAAGTAGTTTTTGAAAACTCTTTTATCATTTTTCAGTTGGAAAACAGTAATATCAAGTTCCAGAGATTGGAATTAGCATAATAACAAAAATAGCTGTGGACTAGTAGTAAACTAGCATGTCTATATGATAAGACAATGATAACGATCCTCGCGGGATCCAATAACTGGCTCACGACCCACAAGTATACTCAACCGCCCAAGAAGGGGGTTCAACGGCTCGAGAATAGCCAATAATACAGTATCAACAAGTCGGACTAATATATAGTCTCCAGTTCATGATCGACCCCGCACTCTCAAGAGTGTGCGTGTCTCGCCGCTATACAGCATCACAAAGTGGTATACCGGGGTTTCGAACCCGCTGGTCATCACCCACATCTATTACTCAACTCAATACGGTGCGACGACTACTCCGCAATGCCCTTGCCACGAGAATTAAGCTCCGCACGCGTAGAATCTGATCAAATATAGTAGAAACACAACAAATTAGGCCAATGGGACGACACCCAATCAATACAACTCAATTTACATCAAAATTCCCAAAGTTGTCGAAACCCGACTTTCGGTACGCTTATCGAAAAATCATGAAAGTCACATATTCGGAACCCTCATCACAATACGAGTCTAAGCATATCAATTTTACCAAATTCGGACTCCATTTGCCCATTCAAAACCTTGATTTTCTAAAGTTCAAGCCTAGGGCTAAATCCTCCATAAATTACCCCAAATTCCTCCATTTGCATGATATAAATGCATAATATTATCAATACTAATCATAGTTTAAGTCCATAGTTGATTACCCGATGATTTCCCTTGAATTTCTCTTCAAAATCGCCCAAATCGCCTCTAAAGCCGAGACCCAAATGTGTGAAATGTTTCTGAAATTTTTCTAACTTCTGGATACACTTAACTCACAGCGATTTTTGCTTCTGCGGATAAAATTCCGCCCCTGCGGAACCGCTTCTGCGACCTTTTGGTCGCTTCTGCGAACCTAGGCCCTTTTGGCCATTTCCGCATCAACGATCAAGGGACCGCCTCTGCGCATCCGCTTCTGCGGAAATAAGTCCGCTTCTGCGGAATGATCCGCTTCCGCGACCAAGAGTCCGCTTCAGCGGACTCGCCTCCGCGATCAATCACCCGCTTCTGCGGACCTCCCCATCGCGCCTCAGGACCGCTTCTGCGATCGCCCACTCGCTTCAGCGAAGCCGCTCTTGCCGACCAGGCTCCGCTTCAGCGGTCAATCCCGCTTCTGCGCCTTCTTATCCGCTCCTGCGGACTCGCTCCTGCGCCCCCATTTCCGCAGGAGCGAAAACCACAGAACCAGAACACAAGTCTGCAATTTTCCACATTTTTCTCCCGTTTAACCATCCGAAAACACCCCGAGGCCCCCGGGACCCCAACGAAAACCACCAACATACCCCAAAACATGATACGAACTTGTTCAAATCATAACAACACCATCCTAAACATTAAAATCACCAATTACACACGGATTCAAGCCTAAATTCCTTCAAACATTCCGAATTACACAATCAATCAAAAACCCGACCAAACAACGTCCGAATGACCTGAAATTTTGCAGGCACATCCAAAATCACCTAACGGAGCTACTCTGCAACTGTCGGAATTCCATTCCGACTCCCGGATCAAAATCTCACCTACCATTTGGATTTCGCCAAAATTCAACCTTAGCCAATTCAAGCCTATTTCTACACCGGGCCTCCAAATTCAATTCCGATCGCTCCCCTAAGTCACAAATCACCTCCCGGAACTAACCGAATCATCAAAACTTGATTTCGAGCCCTCTAACCAAATAGTCAACTCCGGGTTGACTTTTCTTATTCAAGTTTCCTTCAAAAAGGCTATATGCCTCATTTTCAATCCAATTCGCTCCTAACTCACCCGATAGACTCTAACACTGATATAAAATCATAAAACATGCATTTACAACATAACGGGGTGGTAATTCTCATGACGACGAGCCGGGTCGTCACAGCAGTAATGAGAGATTTTTGCCCACTGGCATATTCCGTAAGAAGCATTTTGAAAACCTTTTGACCGTACCCTGCCTCAGAGGTTGCCTACATATCCTGGGCTAAACAGGAATCAGGTCAATGTAGTTCGGGAAGGTCTGGTAGTTTGAAACTACCAAGACTTGATGTTGCTATTATTGTTGCTATAATCACTGACTAACTCCTTGTTACATCAGGATAAAAATGAAAATAAAGAAGCTATTCTAATCTATGATCTTATGAATTACAATAAATCCTATCTATGAATTGTCTTCTTGTATTGCCTTGCTTTTCCATATCACATTTTGCTTTTTATTTGCATCGTTCTTTTTTGTGGATTTTTTGATTATTTCTTGTTTCTGATATACTGCTTACATTCCTTCGTGTGACTTCCAAATGTGTTTCTTGCTTCCCGGTTGATACCTGTTTAAAACAAAAACAAAAACAAAAACAAAGAAAACTTTTCCTCTGCCCCAGTGTGGGGTTTTCCATGTGTTATGGTGTTACTCATGTTAGAAAAACAATTAAAAATGCAGAAAGTATTCCCTGTTTATACAGGTGGGCGCCTGAACAGAAATTAAAATGCAGAAAAGTATTCCCTCGTTATATAGGTGGGCGCCTAAACAAAAATTAAAATGCAGAAAGTATTCCCTTGTTATACAGGTGGGCGCCTGTACAAAAATAAAAATGCAGAAAGTATGCCCTTGTTATATAGGTGGGCGCCTGAACATAAATTAAAAATGCTGAAAAGTATTCCCTCGTTATACAGGTGGGCGCCTGAACAGAAATAAAAAATGCATGAAAAATATTCCCTCATTATCCAGGTGGGCGCCTGATGCATGAAATGAAAATGCAGAAAAATATTCCCTCATTATCCAGGTGGGCGCCGATGCATGAAATGAAAAATGCAGAAAAATATTCCCTCATTATCCAGGTGGGCGCCTGATGCATGAAACGAAAATGTAGAAAAATATTCCCTCATTATCCAGGTGGGTGCCTGATGCATGAAATGAAAATGCAGAAAAATATTCCCTCATTATCCAGGTGGGCGCCTGAACAGAAATTAAAATGATGAAAAGTATTCCCTCGTTATACAGGTGGGCGCCTAAACAGAAATTAAAAGGCTGAAAAGTATTCCCTCATTATCCAGGTGGGCGCTTGATGCATGAAATGAAAATGAAGAAAAATATTCCCTCATTATCCAGTGGGCGCCTGATGCATGAAATGAAAATGAAGAAAAATATTCCCTCAGTTTGATAAGTGGGGTGTGAGTTTTGAAAAAATAATACTTCCCTTGATGTTTTGGGTAGGTTTCTTGCTAACTTGAGTGAGTCCTCCTCTGCGGATTTCCTCTTTTATGGCTCTTTTTCTTTTTTGGTGTATTCTTCCAACATTGGTCACATTCACTTTAAAGTGATTAGTGAGAATTTGAGTCTTTTGTCCCTGTCTAAATCAGTGAACAAGCTTATCAGTTATAAAATGATGGTTAGCAACTGGCAATCTTGTTGTCCCTGCTTCCATCGTCTTCCTCTTCTTGTTTCATCTTGCTTTGTATTCCATTGCCAATTTTTCTTCAATTTTTCTTCGTAATCCTCTTTTTTGCTTTTTCCCTTTTTTATTTCTTTTCTTTTCATTTTCCCTTGGCCTTGATTGCCATCCTCTTTCTTTTTATTTTCTCTTTGACCCGGTGTTAATACGCCTCTTAACATGAAAAGTTTGTAGTTATCTTTCAACGGGCAACTGGTTTTGATCAATAAAATGCAGAAATGAATTTGAAGGGGTAAGGGTATTTTGGAATAAAGACATAACTTATCTGGGTATGAAGGCTGATTCTTCTGACCATGCCATGTATTTAATTTCCGACCTAGTCTGTCAAATCGAATCATTGCTGTCTTAACTTTATCTTTTCCTTCAACCCAAACCTTTTTTATTTTTTGCTGTTTTCTTCTTTCATCAAAGTATTCCTCACTTTCGCCTTATGGTGCCTGTTAAGGTTTTTACCAATAAGACTCTCTCATTTATTCTTCTCATCTCACGTTCGCCTTATGGTGCCCGTTAAGGTTTTCACCAATAAGACTCACTCATTTATTCTTCTCTCACCTCACATTCGCCTTATGGTGCACGTTAAGGTTTTCACCAATAAGACTCTCTCATTTATTCTTCTCTCACCTCATATTCGCCTTATGGTGCCCGTTAAGGTTTTCACCAATAAGACTCTCTCATCTTTTTTCTTTATTTTGTTTTCAAACTTCCGGGTATTGTCCATGCCATGTTTCTCCTTATTCTTATTGTATCATCATTTTCTTGAAATTAATCAGAAGGTCTTTCTTTGGACTGTAATATGGATTTTGGATGGGTTCAAAAAGAAGGGTATTAAGGCTCAAAACTTATACGAGGGTTCAAAAATATGTACAGCTCTCGGAATCATAAACATAACTTCTTCCCCAGTTTTGATATTTGGGGAATCTTGGATTTTATTTACATCATGACTGAACCTCATTGAGTCTGCCTACGTACCCTTTCGGCATCAAGTTAGAACGTAGTTCAGATCATAAGATCACTTCATTGTTGCATTTTGACTTTTCCCGATTTTCTTCTTTTGTATGCATCCTTTTCTTTCTTTTATATTTTTTTTCTTTTTTTTCCTCTTTTTTTCATCATTTTTGTTTTTCATCGTTTTTTCCTCATTCACCTTTTCCTTTGATATTTATATTTCATTTTCTTGTCCATAATTGATTCCGAGAGATGGATATAAAAAGAATATTGCAATAAGGCTCAACAAGGGTATCAATGGATAAAGTATTTGGATAGAGAATAAAATGCATTCATCATTTCAATTTCAAAATTATGACAAATACAATTGTACATATGAAAAGGAATCATACATAATATCTCTTGACTGCATATGAGTTGATAGCAGTTTCTACACATTTTCCTTCAACATCTGTCAGATATAAAGCTTCGTTGGACAATACCCGTGACACCATGAATGGCCCTTGCCAATTAGGTGCAAAGTTTCCTTTTGCTTCGGCCCAGTGAGGCAAAATACGTCTTATCACCAACTGTCCCACTTAGAGTTTCCGCGGACGTACTTTCTTGTTATATGATCTGGCCATCATCCTCTGATATAAATGTCCGTGGAAAACTGCCACTAACCTTTTCTCATCAATCAAGCTCAATTGTTCTAGCCGAGCATTTACCCATTCATCATCATCAATTTCAGCCTCAGCTATAATCCGAAGAGAAGGTATTTCAATCTCTGCAGGTATGACTGCCTATGTGTAACGACCCGACCGGTCGTTTTAGAAAATTACGCCCCAATCCCTAATTTAACTGTTCCCCTAAGTTCATTTCTGCTATTGTGGGTTGCCGGGAGAGTCGGTTCCGAAAATTTGAGCATTTTGGGACACTTAGTCCCTAAATAAGAGCTTTGAAACTAGAAAACGGTCCGTAGCTGGAACAGTGTTAAGACGATCTCGGAACGGAAATCCGATGGTTCCATTAGCTCCGTTAGGTGATTTCGGGGTTAGGAGTGCGTTCGGAATGTATTTTGGAGGTCCGTAGCTCAATTAGGCTTGAAATGCCGAAGGTTGAAATTTTGGCGAATCCGAACGATAGGTGAGATTTTGATCCGGGGGTCGGAATGGAATTCGACAATTCCTGTAGCTTCGTTATGTGATTTTGGATATGTCCGCAAATTTTCAGGTCATTCGGACGTCGTTTGGTCGGGTTTTAGATCGAATGTGCAATTCGGAAAGTTTTAAGAAATTTAGGCTTGAATTCGATGTGAATTATGGGTTTTGATGTTGTTAGACGTGTTTTGATGATTAGAATAAGTTCGTATCATATTTTGGAATAGGTTGGTGGTTTTCGTTGGGATCCCGGGGGTCTCGGGATGAATCCGGGGGTCCAATCGGGCTATTTCATGCCTTTTAGAAATGCTGTTAACTGCTGGTGTGTGTTGCAGACGAATGCTCTATGCGATCGCAATGGGCTGATGCGATCGCATAGAAGGTTTTGGAGAGGCCAAGTATTTGTTCTATGCGATCGCGGGCAAGGTTATTCGATCGCATAGTTCTGCAAAGTTGTTCTCTGCGATCGCGTACAGCCCTATAGTGTATAGAGAAGAGGGGTCCTTGGTCCAGCTTTTGTTCTATGCGATCGCGGAGCAGGGTATGCGATCGCATAGGTATATTTTGGTGAGCATTGCGATCGCATTTAGGACTATGCGATCGCATAGAGTAGTTTGGCGAGGGTCGAAATTTGTGCTATGCGATCGCAACAGGGATCATGCGATCGCATAGAGTAAAAATGTCTGGCAGTGATTTAAGTCCAGAACAGTCAACCCACGACCCTCATTCGCAAAACGCCATTTTTAAGCTCCAAGAGAGGATTTTGAAGGGGAAACGCTGGGATATCATCGGGAGATCATCGGGGGTAAGTCTCTTGACCTTAATTCGTTGGTTTATCATGAAATCCATGATTATTTCACCGAAATTGGAAGATTAAAGGTGGGTTTGAGCCCTAGGCCTAAATGTTAGAAAATCTTTGATTTGAATGGGCAAACGGAGTCCGATTTCGATAAATTTTATATGCACAGACTCGTATTGAGATAAGGAACCCGAATATATATTTTTCGTAATTTTTCGATAAGCGTACCGGAAGTCGGGTTTTGGCAACTTGTGGGTTTTGGTGAATTTTGAGTTATTTTGATTGGGTAATGCCCAATTGGCCTATTTTGACGTGATTCTATTGATTTTATCAGATACTACACTTGTGGAGGCCGACATTCGTGGCAAGAGGGTTATTACTTAGCGGTTTTGTACCGGAATTGAGGTAAGTGGCTTGTCTAACCTCGTGTGGGGGAACTTTCACCCCTAGGATATTATGTGATAGTTTAAATGCCTTGTACGCGAGGTGACGGGCGTGTACATGCGCTGGTTGTTGTAACACACACTTTACTTGAATTGTCCGATTAGTGGTATTCCTGCTCTTAGTTGATAAAAGCGTTACCATTACCCGGTATTACTTAGAAAAGCATGATTAGCTAGGATTCAACATGTTTAATTGCCTAGTTGATTTACTTGAACTCTTGATAAATTGTTGGTACTCATTTCGGTGAAGTTGTAATTTAACATATTATATTCTCTCTGTGTGTTTTCTTTATTTGATGTGTTGGTGGACTGAGGGTTCAATTCCCGGAGATCCCAGGGCTGTGGGTTCGATTCCCAGAGACCCGGAGTGATATGTGTTGGTGGACTGCGGGTTCGATTCCCGGAGATCCCAGGGCTGTGGGTTCGATTCCCAGAGACCCGGAGTGATATTGTTTGTGGACTGCGGGTTCGATTCCCGGAGATCCCGAGTTATTGAGATATGGACTGCGGGTTCGATTCCCGGAGATCCTGCGCTATTGATATATTATCGAGATGTGGACTGCGGGTTCAATTCCCGGAGATCCTGAGTTATTGAGATATTATTGAGACATGGGCTGCGGGTTCGATTCCCGGAGACCCAGAGGTACTGAGAATGGGACTGTGGGTTCAATTTCCACAGATCCTGGATTTGTTTATTTGAGTTGGTTATTTGTTGTTAGCTTAATCGTAGACAGTTGCAGTAATTATCATAATGTTGTTATTTCGGAAATTATTATCACATAAACTGTTTATTTTGTTTTCATCATTATATTATTGTTTCTCAATAGGGCCCTGACCTACCTCGTCACTACTCCATCGAGGTTAGGCTTGGCACTTACTGAGTACCGCCGTGGTGTACTCATGCTACTCTTCTGCACACTTTTGTTGTGCAGATCCAGGTACATCAGAGCAGGCTCGTACTAGGTGATTCTGCAGCTTTCTGGGAGACTTCGAGGTATGATCCGCTACGTCCGCGGATCCGGAGGCTTCCCTTCTATTCTAGTATTACTAGTTGACATTTTTCTTCATTTCGTTGTTAGATACTCTTTACACATAGAGCCACAGTTGTATTTCCCTTTAGTCTGTGTTACCGTGGGGTTCCGGATCTTGGTAGTGTTTATTTATTGTGTGACGGATGTATGTGCCAAGTGGCACGGATTACATATCTTTTATGTTATTTTCCGCTATTTCTTATTTAAGTAATTATAATTTATAGATTCCGCAACGTGTTAGGCTTACCTAGTCGTGGGGACTGGGTGCCATCACGACATGTTCACAATTGGTGAACCAGGGTCATGACAAGTAGGTATTAAAGCTCTAGGTTCATAGGAGTCACGGGACACAGACCGGTTATTTAGAGTCTCGCCGATCGATACGGAGACGTCCGTATTTATCTACGAGGGGCTATGTAACTGTTTAGGAAAAATCTTCATTTCTTTTGAATTTCTTGTCATGTGATGTTTTGACACCAAAAATCTAAACTACTGCTTTCTATTCTCTCACAGATGGTGAGGACACGATCTACTCGCGATGATCAGGTACCCGCGCCCCCTGTTGCTGCCGTCACAGGCCGGGGCCGAGGTAGAGGACGAGGACGCGCCCGAGGTGCAGCCACAGCACCCGCGCGCGCTGCCGCTGAGGTGCCACAGGTAGACCAGGTTGGAGCGCAGGCACCTGGTACACCGACTACAGCTGCTACTACTCCAGCACTACAGGAGACCCTGGCTCAGTTCATGAGCATGTATACCACTTTAGCCCAGGCAGGACTGCTTCCTCTTGTTGCAGCTACATCTCAGGCCGGGGGAGGGGCCCAGACTCCCGTAGCCGTTACACCGGAGCAGCGTGTGCCAGGTGGGACATGTTCCAGATGTTTTGGTTATGCCTCCTGCCGCCCCAGCACAACCAGGAGGTGGACCAGCTGCCTCTGAGGACGAGCAGCGTAGATTGGAGAGGTTCAAGAAATATGACCCTCTAGTGTTTAGTGGTCTGGTTTGAGATGATGCATTGGGTTTTGTAGAGGAGTGTCATCGTATGCTTCGTACTATGGGGATTGTGGAGACCAGCGGGGTTTCCTTCACTGCTTTTCAGTTTCGCGGGGCCGCTTATGATTGGTGGCGCACGTATGAGTTGGATAGTCCAGAGGAGTCTGCTTCATTGACTTGGACGCAGTTTTCAGATCTGTTTTTGAGGGAGTTTGTTCCACAGAGCCTTAGGGATTCTTGGCGCTCGGAGTTTGAGCGGTTGCGACAGGGCTCCATGTCAGTATCGGAGTATGCCATCAGTTTCACCCGTCTGGCCAGGCATGCACCGGCCTTGGTAGCCACGGTTCGGGAGAGAGTGCGGAGATTTATTGAGGGCCTGATTCCGCCGATCCGGTCCAGCATGGCCAGAGAGTTGGAGACAGATATATCTTATCAGCAGGCAGTTAGCATTGCCGGGAGGATCGAGAGTATGCTCCCTAGAGAGCGGGGAGATAGAGAGGCCAAGAGGTCTCGTGAGTCGGGCCATTTCTCTGGTGCCCGCACTTCAGCAGCCGGTCGTTTTGGCAGGGGATATTCTGGTCGTCCAGTTGACTCAGCATTGCCCGCAGCCGGTAACACTCCATGTCTTCCAGCACCATAGGAGCCTTATTATGCTCCCCCAGTTTCCAGTGCACCTCCTGCGCGGGGTCCTTCCAGGGGTCAGACTAGTGGGGTTGAGGCCGGTCAGTCACAGCCATCGCGTCCTCTCAGAGCTTGTTTTGAGTGCGGGGATACTCGCCACCTGGTTAGGGAGTGCCCCAGGCGTAGGAGGGGAGCACCTCACCAGTCTTCGCAGCATCAGCGTGGCTCTCAGGGTCAGCAGGCTATCATTCCAGCTCCAGCTGCTATTCCACCTGCCCAGCCAGCCAGGGGCGGGGGTCAGGGTTCTAGAGGCCGCCCTCGAGAGGGGGGACAAGCCAGATTCTATGCTATTCCTGATCGCGCTGCGGCTGTTGCATCTGACTCTGTTATCACAGGTATTATTCTGGTTAGTCACAGGGAGGCATCGGTTCTATTCGACCCTGGTTCCACTTTTTCATATGTGTCTTCTTACTTTGCTTCTCATCTGGGTGTGCCTCGGGATTCTTTGAGTGCCCCCATTTATGTTTCCACTTCGGTGGGTGATTCTTTGGCTATGGACCGCGTATATCGGTCGTGTTTGATTACCATTTGTGATTTTGAGACCAGAGCGGATCTATTGCTACTTGGGATGGTCGATTTTGATATTATTCCGGGCATGGACTGGTTGTCGCCCCATTATGCTATTCTTGATTGTCACGCCAAGACCGTGACGCTGGCTATGCCAGGCATTCCACGTATTGAGTGGAGTGGTACTCTAGATCACACCCCTAGCCGTGTTATTTCTTTTCTCGGAGCTCAGCGTATGGTTGAGAAGGGGTGTGCTGCTTATCTTGCCTATGTGCGGGACGTCAGTATTGACCCTCCCTCTATTGATTCTGTTCATGTGGTACGTGACTTTGCTGATGTATTTCCAGCTGATCTTCCGGGCATGCCGCCCGACAGAGACATTGACTTTGCTATTGACTTGTTGCCGGGCACTCAGCCCATTTCTATTCCACCGTACCGTATGGCTCCTCCTGAGTTGAAGGAGTTGAAGGATCAGTTACATGAGTTATTGGGCAAGGGTTTTATTCGACCTAGTGTCTCGCCTTGGGGTGCTCCGTATTGTTTGTGAAGAAAAAGGACGGTTCTATGCGTATGTGTATTGACTATCGTCAGCTGAACAAGGTTACAGTGAAGAACCGGTATCCTTTGCCCCGTATTGATGATTTATTTGACCAGTTACAGGGCGCACATGTGTTTTCTAAGATTGATTTGCGCTCCGGGTATCACCAGCTGAAGATTCGGGAGCCAGATATCCCGAAGACTGCCTTCAGGACCCGGTATGGTCACTATGAGTTCCTCGTGATGTCTTTTGGGTTGACTAATGCCCCAGCAGCATTTATGCATTTGATGCACGGTGTGTTCAGGCCTTATCTGGACTCGTTCGTGATTGTCTTCATTGATGATATTCTAGTATATTCTCGGAGCCGGGAAGAGCACGAGCAGCATTTGAGGATAGTGCTTCAGATCCTGAGGGAGAAGCAGCTTTATGCCAAGTTCTCTAAATGTGAATTTTGGTTGAGTTCGGTGGCATTTTTGGGCCACGTGGTGTCGAGTGATGGTATTCGAGTAGATCCGAGGAAGGTGGAGGCCGTGCAGAGTTGGCCCAGTGTAAGGCCCCGTAAAATTTTTGTGCATAAAACCTAGTAGATGTGGTGTCATGGTCCGAATGATGTGTTAGGAATGCGTAGAATTCTTCGCGGCGAGCTTGCGAGCCGCGGTTCGGACCCTTGGTAGTGATTTAAGTTTCAAAATGTAGAATAAAATTTTTTCCAGAAAAATGTCAATTTGCGGTGCACTTTTGCGACCGCAGAATCAACATGCGGTCCGCATAGTGACCGCAAATCGTTCCAGAGAGTTGCCCAAAATTGTGTCCAATGTGCGGTCGATATGCGATCGCATGTCAATCTGCGGTGCACTTTTGCGACCGCAGAATCGACATGCGGTCCGCATAGTGACCGCAAATCGTTCCAGAGCCTGCGTAATTTTTGAGCCATTCTGCGGTCACTTTGCGGACCGCATGTGGGTTCTGCGGTCGCATAGTGACCGCATATTCGACCCCGGCCCAGATTTTTGTGACATTTTGACCCGATCTCTTCTTTAATATAACACCTTTCTTCTTCATTTTATCATATCATCTCACCAAAATTAGAGAGAGAAGAGAGGGTTTTTAGAGAGAGAGTTCTTCATCTTCAAAGATTGTTCCAACTACTTAATTCCAAGGGATTCTAGGGCAAGGATTCAACTTCCCCAATATTTTCAAGGTAAAAACCCTAACTATTTTCTTTGATTTTCAGTTTTAATTGGGTAAAGAGAGGTTTGCATATAATAGCTTTTGAAAATAGAATTTTTACACTCATGCATGATTATTGAACTTGATTTCTAGTAAAAAGAAGTGGGTAGAAGTAAGAGTCTTCAAGAACAAGGTTGGCAAGAGTAGGATATCTTGGGTAAGCATAAAGTAGGAGGAAAAACATCATCACCAGGTATGTATGGCTAATTTTGATTCTTGTGAAATCGCCTATATGTGTGAAGTTTGTTTGTTTCGTGTTAAACTGACAAATTGTGTGAAATTCTTGATGTTGTTGTTGGATATTCAAAGTTTGTGGTTGAATTATGAGTGATGTAAAATGAGAGTTTAATTTGGTAAAAAGAATTGTGAATAATGACTATGATGGCCTATATGGCACCTTGTGGAAAACAAACGAAACACTTGAGAATTGGTTTATTGTGGAAAGAGATGAAACACCTGAATTGTGGAAATATTGTAACATGGTTGTGATATTGAATTGAGAAGAAATTGAGAATATGAACCAATGTGTAAGTGCTTATTTGAACTTGTTGAAATTGTGTGTAGTACCTTATCTGCTGTTTGAAATTGTTGTGTTTTCAACTGTAAGGCGGGGTCGTGTTGCGCGCCGCAACGTGGTGAAATAAGGTGTGGGTTGGGGTGATAAGGGTGGCCGAGGTAATAAGGGTGGTCGGGGGCAATAAGGATGGAAAGCGATCGAAATCGCTATTGAAAATTGATACATAAATCAATAATGTGAAATTGTGAAAGGAGACAGCAGGAGAGTTTGCAACCTGTGGGGCACTGATTGCCCCTTTGTTTGACTACTTGTGTTTTACGTGATTGATTGGTTATTGTTAAATTGGTTGATCGTGGAAAATGCTTTGTGTGAGAATTATTTGAAATGAGGAAAATGTGGAAACATGGTTGGCTGGCTTAATTGATTGTTGATGTAATTTAATGGCTTGAGTTTACTTGGGACAAAGTTTGTCCATACATACCAGTACAATTTAAGTGTACTGACGTCCCTTTTGCCGGGGCCGCTACATTCGTGTTATGATTGTAGGTGGATCAGTAGCAGGCACTTCAGCTCATCGGCAGTAGTATCCTTCTCCTTCCACCGCCCGTTTTGGTGAGCCCCTTTCTTCCTCGGGGCCTTGTGTGGTTCTTGCCACTTCGGTTTGGATTTCATTTTGGTTTTGAAAGGTATAGCCGGAGCCTTGTTACCGGCAAGTATTGTATTTCCTTTTTGTATCCTAGAGGCTCCATAGACATGTAAACTGTGGGACTCCAGTCTTATATATATAAGGTGTTATGTCGGGCGTTGTAAAAGTTGAAATCTTGTTAATGAATCACTCGTATCATTTTATTTGTTTAATGTGAAATCAATTATGATTAGTAATATATTTGGTTAATGAGAAACAATCATCACAGGGGTAACGCGTGGGAATGGAAGGCACCCAGGTCCGCTTGACTGGGGCAACCCGGTCAGGCGCCGGTCATGTTCCTCGATTTGGGGCGTGACAAACTTGGTATCAGAGCTTAAGGTTTTAAAGTGTCCTAGGATGTCTCGGAGCCGTGTCTAGTAGTGCCCTTCTTATAGGTGTGTTGTCGACCACATCATATAAGTAGGGGGCTACACGGGCATTTAGGAATTTACCTACTTCTTTGATAATCTATATCGTGCGGTAAAGTACAATGTGGAGATATCTGTGTCTAATTCGTGCCTTGTTCCCAAATTTTCAGAATATGGCACCTAAGAAGAAGGCTAGACTCGGCCTTAGGGCCAATGCCGGCCCAAGTGCAGCTGTTAATCATGTACCCGATGCCGTGGGAGAGAATGACCCACCGGTCCCGAATTTGCCTGGCCCATCTGTTCAAAACCCAAGTGTCCCTATTCCAGCCGCGGCAGAGGATGCCACCATTCCTCCTGCCGGTGTTCCTGACTCAGATACAGTTCCCGCTTCGGGCTCTGGTATCTCTAACGAAGAACTTAGGGGAGCCATCCATATGTTAACACAGTTAGTGGCTGCCCAGGCCCAGAGATCCCATGATGCCCCTGCATCCTCCAGCGGACAGGGAGATTCCTTTGGCTCCAGAGTCCACCAGTTCTTGCGATTGGCCCCTCCAGAATTTTCGGGTACCGATCCAGAGGCTGACCCACAGGAATTCCTTGATGAGATATACAAGACCCTTAGAGTAATGAAGGCTACAGATATAGAGGGGGTAGAGTTGGCCTCTTACAGACTGAAGGGAGCGGCACGTTCATGGTTTGAAATGTGGGAGGATTCCCGTGAGGAAGGGAGCCCTCCGGCCAGATGGGATGAGTTCGTAGATGCATTTATGGACCACTTCTTGCCTGCCGAGGCAATGGCAGCCCGTGCCACCGAGTTCGAGGTTCTCAAACAGGGCAGTATGAGTGTTTGGGAGTATCACATGGAGTTCGTAAGGTTGTCCAAGTACGCTCCTCATTTAGTGTCGACCATGGATGCCCGGGTTCGACGGTTTGTTCGGGGCCTTAGCCCTTTGGTAGTGAACGAGGCCGCCACAGCAGCTTTGCACTCAGATATGAACTATGGGAGGATCGTGGGGTTTGCTCAGGCCACAGAGGCCAGGAAATTGAAGATTCGTGCAGAAAGAGAAAGTAGCAGCAGGGCCCGGCCAATGGGTCGTTCAGGGAGATCACTTCCAGGGAGGGGGTCATCAGGGCCATCCCAGTCATATGCTCAGTCCTCCGCGAGTGCACCGCCATCCGTGCACAGTCATTAGCAGGGCAGTTACTCGAGACCTGGTTCAGACAGCAGGAGGTCTCGTCAGTCTGGTCATCCTGGGGTGAGATCCCAGCAGCAGGGGAGACCTACATGCCCCGAGTGTGGGAGATTTCATACAGAAACTTGCTACCTTGACCTTCCAGTGTGCTTCGGGTGCGGGGTGAGAGGTCACATTCAGCGGGACTGCCGTGCACCCCGTCAGGGTATAGGTAGGGGATCTGCTCAGTCATCCGGTTCTTCAGCTGCTACATCATCAGCGCGTACTCCAGCAACAGCAGGGCGTGGTGCAGCTAGGGGTGGAGCTCAGGGTAGGGGTGGACCTAGCCGATTCTATGCATTGAGTGGCCGCCAAAATGCCGAGGCTTCTCCAGATGTTGTTACAGGTATCATGTCTGTTCAGGCTATTGATTGCTATGCCCTTATTGATCCAGGGTCCTCTTTGTCTTATGTTACTCCATTCATTGCTTCAAGTTTTGGGATAGAACCCGAACAGCTTCATGAGCCGTTCTCTGTGTCGACACCTATTGGTGATTCTATTACAGCCTCACGAGTCTATAGGAATTGTGTCGTTACGGTGGGTGGTCGTGATACCACAGCCGATCTTATTGAGCTTGGGATGGTAGATTTTGATGTTATTATGGGGATGGATTGGCTCTATTCGTGCTTTGCTAAACTTGACTGTCGAACGAGAGTTATGAGGCTCGAGTTCCCTAACGAGCCAGTCATTGAATGGAAAGGAAATGGTGTAGTGCCAAGGGGTAGGTTTATTTCCTACCTTAAGGCTTCGAAGATGATTAAGAAGGGGTGTATCTATCACCTGGTTCGGGTAACGGACACCACCTCAGAGGTGCCTACCCTCGAGTCCGTGCCAATTGTGAATGAATTTCCTGAAGTGTTTCCGGATGAGCTTCCAGGCATCCCGTCGGATAGGGAGATTGATTTTGGGATTGATGTATTGCCAGATACTCAGCCAATATCCATTCCACCTTACAGAATGGCGCCAGCAAAGTTAAGGGAGTTAAAGGAGCAGTTGAGGGATTTATTAGAGAAAGGGTTCATACGACCGAGTGTGTCGCCATGGGGTGCTCCGGTTCTCTTTGTCAGAAAGAAGGATGGGTCACTTCGAATGTGTATTGATTATCGGCAGCTCAACAAAGTCACCATCAAGAATAAATATCCTTTGCCTCGAGTGGATGATCTGTTTGACCAATTGCAGTGAGCGAGGTTCTTCTCAAAGATTGATTTACGGTCTGGGTACCACCAGTTGAAAATCAGGGAGCAGGATATTCCTAAGACCGCCTTCGGAACTCGTTATGGTCACTTCGAGTTTTTGGTCATGTCTTTTGGGCTAACCAACGCCCCAGCAGCTTTCATGGACCTTATGAATCGGATTTTCAAGCCATTCCTAGATTCCTTTGTGATTGTATTCATTGACGATATTCTCATCTACTCTCGGAGCAGGGAAGATCATGCCGTTCACCTCAGAGCAGCATTGCAGACCCTTCTTCAGCATCAATTGTATGCCAAGTTCTCAAAATGTGAGTTTTGGTTGGAGTCCGTAGCTTTTCTAGGGCATGTTATTTCCAGTGAGGGAATTATGGTGGATCCTCGGAAGATTGCGGCAGTGAAAGATTGGCCTAGACCCACGACCCCGACAGAGATTCGCAGCTTTTTGGGTCTGGCAGGGTACTATCGGAGGTTTGTAGAGGGATTCTCAACCCTCGCCTCCCCATTGACTAAATTGACACAGAAAGCAGTTAAGTTCCAGTGGTCCGAAGCATGTGAGAAAAGTTTCCAAGAATTGAAGTCAAGATTGACCTCGGCACCAGTATTGGCCTTGCCAGAAGGCACAGAGGGATTTGTAGTTTATTGTGATGCCTCCAGAGTCGGTTTGGGATGTGTATTGATGCAGCACGGGAAAGTCATATCTTACGCTTCCAGGCAACTCAAGAACCATGAGAAGAATTATCCGACGCATGATTTGGAACTTGCAGCCGTTGTGTTTGCCTTGAAAATATGGCGACACTATCTTTATGGGGTTCATGTAGATGTGTTTTCAGACCACAAGAGCCTCCAGTATTTGTTCAAGCAGAAAGAGCTGAATCTGAGACAGCGGCGATGGTTAGAATTACTCAAGGACTATGATATGGACATATTGTACCATCCAGGGAAGGCAAATGTGGTAGCCGACGCTCTTAGTCGGAAATCCATGGGTAGTTTGGCTCATTTGGGTGTGGATCAGAGACCCCTGGCTCGAGAGGTCTACCAATTAGCCAGTTTGGGGGTTCGTATCTCGGCGTCAGCCGAGGGGGATATCTTGGTGCAGAATGTTGCAGAATCATCATTGGTCGCGGAAATCAAGGAAAAACAGTTCATGGATCCAGCATTGGTTCGGGTGAAGGAAGCAATCATGAATGACAAGACCTCAGCATTTGTACTCAGCAGCGAAGATGGTGTATTGCGGTGTCAAGATAGGCTATGTGTTCCGGATGTGGACGAGCTCCGGGAAAGAGTGATGGCAGAGGCTCATACTTCCAGGTATTCTGTGCACCCTGGTTCAACGAAAATGTATCACGATCTCAAGGAGAATTATTGGTGGAACGGTATGAAAAGGGATGTAGCAGGCTTTGTAGCTAAATGTCCGAACTGTCAACAAGTGAAGGCCGAGCATCAACGACCCGGTGGATTAACTCAACTTATAGAAATACCAAGGTGGAAATGGGAGATGATCAATATGGATTTCGTGGTGGGGTTACCTCGCACTCAGCGTAAGTTTGACTCAATATGGGTGATAGTAGATCGACTCACCAAATCAGCTCACTTCCTGCCTGTCAAGTCCACTGATACTGCGGAGCAATATGCAAGATTGTACATCAAAGAGATAGTAAGGCTTCATGGCACTCCACTTTCTATCATCTCAGATCGCGGGGCTCAGTTCACCGCTAACTTTTGGAAGAAGTTTCAGCAAGGTTTGGGAACTCAGGTGAATCTCAAGACAGCTTTCCATCCACAGACCGATGGACAGGCCGAGCGGACCATTCAGACGCTTGAAGATATGTTGCGGGCTTGTGTCTTAGATTTTAAAGGTAATTGGGATGAACACTTGCCACTCATAGAATTTGCTTACAATAACAGCTATCATGCTAGCATTCAAATGGCCCCGTTTGAGGCATTGTACGGGAGAAGATGTAGATCGCCAATCGGGTGGTTTGGAGGTAGGTGAAGCGGAATTGCTAGGGCCAGATATGGTGTACGAAGCTATGGAAAAGGTCAAAGTTATTCAGGAGAGAATGAAAACAGCACATAGTCGTCAAAAGTCCTATGCAGACGTTCGTCGAAGGGATTTGGAGTTTCAAGTCGATGATTGGGTGTTCTTGAGGGTATCTCCTATGAAGGGAGTCATGCGATTCGGAAAGAAAGGGAAATTGAGTCCTAGGTATGTCGGGCCATATCGGATCGTTCAAAGGATTGGTCAAGTTGCTTATAGGCTAGAGTTGCCTCCCGAGATGTCATCAGTGCACCCGGTATTCCATGTGTCCATGTTGAAGAAAGTGATTGGAGATCCATCCACCATCATGCCAGTTGAAACTATAGAGGTTAATGAAGATTTGTCATATGAAGAAGTTCCAGTCGCCATTCTTGATAGGCAAGTCCGTAAGTTGAGAAATAAGGAAGTTGCCTCTGCGTTAAAGTATTGTGGCAAAGTCAACAAGTTGAGGAGGCCACATGGGAAGCAGAAAAAGAGATGAAAGAAAAGTACCCCCATTTGTTTGATCAAGCCTAGAAGAAATTAGGTGACCCTCCTACTCCTAGTAACTGTCATCTTGCCTAAGTTGCTTCCCTCTTAGTGTTAGTAAAGTCTCCTTCATTTTGTAATGAATTTAATGTGTTGTCACGTTTGGGTCATTTGAGCCTTTCTTGATAAATGAGAGCCTTATAAAGATCTACGTGTTTAATAAGCAACTAATAGTAAGTGTAGATTGGTAATGGTTTGTTAAGTGTACATGGTGTGTTAAAATGGTTGAATAAGATAAGAATTCATTGAAGTGACTAGAATATGTGCATTCGTTGAGGTAAGACAGTGTATATCAGTTCTGCAAAGTGTTGTAGTTGTATATTGTTGTTTGGTAATGTGTTTCGGGGGCCCTCTGACAGGTGGATATGTCCATAATACAAAGGAAACTATGGCGAAATTTTTCTAAAATATAAGAGTTAGTCAAAATTTTGATAGCTTGCATATCATGTCTTTCAAAACTCATTTATTTCAAAATCCTCATTCGAGGACGAATGATCTTAAGGGGGGAGGATGTAAGGCCCCGTAAAATTTTTGTGCATAAAACCTAGTAGATGTGGTGTCATGGTCCGAATGATGTGTTAGGAATGCGTAGAATTCTTCGCGGCGAGCTTGCGAGCCGCGGTTCGGACCCTTGGTAGTGATTTAAGTTTCAAAATGTAGAATAAAATTTTTTCCAGAAAAATGTCAATCTGCGGTGCACTTTTGCGACCGCAGAATCAATATGCGGTCCGCATAGTGACCGCAAATCGTTCCAGAGAGTTGCCCAAAATTGTGTCCAATGTGCGGTCGATATGCGATCGCATGTCA